>CM070740.1:4934615-5353639 GCA_036346245.1 Bonia amplexicaulis
GAGCACGGAAGCACTTTATCGCCATGCATTGTTAGTCGTGATGTTGTCATTGACGTAAGGGCCAATTTGCTGCTTGATAAGGCATGATAGTTAAAAGATTGTTGTTTTGGCTCCAAAAAAGATATGCTTGTAGGCAGGTATAATATTCAGAAATAGAAAAACAAAAGTGCCTTTTAAAAGACACGGCTTCGCCAAACAGAGCCTGATTTAGAGGATTGGTGGAGATGAAGAAACGGAAGGAAAAAGAAGTAAAAGCACAGGTATGAGAGGAAGAAAGTAGAGACACTATCAGATAGGGTCTTTCAATTTAATCAGAACTAGTGAACCGACCAATTACATGCATGATGCATGATTTTCTCAATGCTAGCTGGGTTTGATTGAATATTGGTAAAAGAAATAACTATTAGGATTTATAACCTCTATGCAATGCCCCCGGACGGCAAGAGCTTAGTGCAAATAGGGCTTAGACTTGGTTTCAGAAAGATAACGTGTGAATTTCTTAATACTAGTTGGGATCGATTCAATATTTCTCTACTAAAATAATCCTTATAGCTTTTAGGACCTATAGCCTACGTGCAAGGTTAAGGGGCCCCCCGGCAATTCTTGAAGTGGAACAAAACTTGGCAACTTCACAGTGGCCAGTGGGTATATGAAAGTGAGATTTGAATAGATTGTTCCATGAAACAGCTCCAAGCACAGCACAAAGATAATATTAACTAATCAAGAAAACAATTGGACCCGTAATTGCGACTCATAATAGTTTTTCTTCTTCCTTTCCATCTTTCTGTCGGTGTCCTACTCTCCAAAGCAAGGTGGACAGCATTACACATATACTGATATACAGTGGTAGTAATTCTCATTTCTCATGCCTCTGAACTTTATATGCTGCTACATTACTCTGTACATACACGGCGATAATTTACATTGCAGTATTACAAACACCCCTTAATTTGACGAAATGTCTAAATTTAAGAAACTCTAAACTCCTCCTTCACCATGCACGCTCTAGTTCAGCCCAAAGAATTCGCTCATGGAGAGCAGATCGTAGAACCCGCCTGCCTGCATCTGATCGATGCTGTCGAACTGCTCCTGAAACTCCCAGCAGGTGCCATTGTCACCGAATCCATGCAGGGAATCGTCGACACTGGATGGCCCATCGACCTGCACGGATCCCTGGCTCATGAACTGATGGTGATCGCCTGGGCTTGCACCTGCACCAACCACCCCTGCGGCATCCAGACCAGGTGCTGCCGCGATCTGACCACTGATGTAATCCATGTTCAGCCAATCTGCAAACATGACCTTGGGAGTCACAGGAGCATGGGCCCTGCAGGTAGGAGGATCGGTCGCGGTCAGGCGGCTCGAGTCGGCTGACGACGACTCGTGCGGCAGCTCCGACGAGTCGGAGTTCGACGGCAGGCTGGCCGGTTCTTGGGCCGTTTCGCCGGGTTTCGGGCTCTGAGAGTCGTCTGAATCAGCAGCAGAGTTCCTCGCCGGTGTAGGTGTGTTTGGCCCTTGCTTGCTGCTCTCGACTCTCTTCTTCAGGTAAGAGTTCCAGTAATTCTTGACCTCATTGTCTGTTCGCCCAGGTAAATGTCTTGCTATCCTAGACCACCTGCAGTAGAAAGATTAAGTGTCAATAATTAAGATAGTATGTCACAGATTGACAATTCACTTGGTTTCTGTCGGTAGGGGGTTAGTGGAAAATTCAGCTTTTGCATTAACAAGTTGAGGTTTCTTTCTTTTCCTGTTTCTTTTTTCTCTGTTGCTAGCTTAAAGAAAATGTGTCACTTGGGTGAAGGGGACAAGCGTATACGTAGTCTATTCACGTGGACCACTGATCCTTCGATTTTTTTGGGGGACATAATTGCAGGGCCCAATAAAGAATCTAATCTTCTCGAGAGATTAGTACGTGCCAGTTCGGAGTGTCAAAGCAGCTGTTTTCATTTACTCGCAAGCGAGCGCGGATCGGTCCAAATAGGCGACGACATGATCTCGTCGCTGTAGTACAATGGCCGGTTCAAAACGGATTTTGATGATGGATTTTGGTTATATCTGTTAGATTTTAGTTGAAATAGACAATGTAGCAGCTTATAGTTTTTGACTCAAACATTCAATTAAAAAATAAAAAAAAAGAAAAATCATGACACCTTCACAGACAATATAGAGAAAAAAAGGGGAAAAAAAGCCACGCTAAGAAGACAATGTATTTAAAACGGCTTCTGAAAGTTAGAAATCAGAAGCTAAAAACCATTTTAAATAAGGCCTAAATGAATAGGATGGTACCCGCTATTCTTCTATACAATAACTAGAAGAAGATAAAAGGGGAGAGAAATTGAGAAAAGTATTTTCTTTCAAGGAAATGATTTCCAGCTAACTTGCTCTAGGACGCAACAGTACGGTATGGCATTCAGCGTCCCAAGTCCACGTTATGTTAGCCATCGTGGCCTGTCCTTTTTTTGCGCTACCAAAGAGGTCCACCCTAAATTCAATAAACTAATAATGCGAAGGAAAAAGCGGTTTTATAATCATCATCACAATGTGCACCCAGCAGAGGGAGAGAAAAAATCTCGCGGATTTCGAATGCGCAGGAGCGTTTGTGGAGCATCAACTCCACTACGAAAAATAGGTCTCGGTGGCCAGCATCACCGGTTTCTTTGTCACTTCATCAGCGTGTTCTAGAACCTGATTGCCGCCAGCTCGGCGCTGCCGAGCAGGGACAATTTACTTTCCGTCGAAAAGATGTGCTACTACTACTGTCTAGTGTGCAGAAAACTAAAAGGAAGTGCAGAAAACTAAAAGGACGAAAAGACAGCACGGCCACAACGTGGAGAATTGTGTTTGGCTTCAATCATTCAAGTGTAAAGACTAAAGGGCACAGGGAAGCGTGCGTGCTGCCGGTGCTTACTTGTTGCCGAGTGCAGCGTGGAGGCTCATCACCGTCTCCTCCTCCTCCGGGGAGAACATGCCGTGCTTCAGCCCCGGCCGCAGGTAGTTGACCCACCGCAGCCTGCAGCTCTTGCTGTTCCGCTGGAGCCCTGCAACGCCGGAGAATCTTTAGACCAGCAAACCAATGCGCATTTTGTTTCGGAGAGGTGAAATTAAACACGAACAGATATGAGCAGAGTTTTCTTGTTCAGAGTTGGCCAGTTCGGCCGAGCCGGCCAGAGAAATTCAGCAAGAGAGCTGCACCAGGTTCTGCTTCTCCACCAATCGACAGTGTTTCGGTGCCTAATTGTCGACGCAATGCACCTAAATCGCCTCAATTGTGCTCTTCTTTACATGGGGGGAATGCAAATGCAGCAGCGGTTGTCGGTCTTACCGGCTTGAGCAGGGAGCGCGCTCCAGCAGCCGTGGCCATGCCGGAGAATGTAGTCGCGGAGCTTCTGGTCCTCCTCCGGCGACCACAGCCCCTTCCGGTAGTTCGGCCTGGGCTTCTCGCACGCCTTGCACCCCATTGCAGGAGAATGTCACGGCACGGAAGCTCAGAAGGAAGGCAGAGCTTCGGCTACAGGAGATGGATGAGAAGGGAGGCTTCGGCTGCAAGCCTTCAGATGGAGGAGCGTTTTGGGCCTTTTGGCGTCTCAACAGGGACGCAGTAGGTATGGGTTTTATAGGCCCGGAACGGTGATCAAGTTTTCGTTTTTCCTTCTTTTTTTTGTTTGGAAATAATCAATCAAACAAACAAACAGAGGACGTGTGTTATCATGGTAGCTCTTTTTCTCACCTTACTTGTATTGAAGAAGCATGCATGCATGCATCGTGTGCGAGACCTTAAAGAAAGTCAAGGCAAGTAACTCGGAATTTAGATGGCTTTGAAGTGGAAAAATAAGTAAAGTGGAGTACTACTCACTGGTGGAGCAAATTATCAAAGCGCGATGACGTAGCAGCTTCAGACGCGCCCCTACAGGGTTAAACACACCAACCAAACGGCAGTGTAACTTTTGCGTTACGGCCCCTTCGAAAGCCATCGCTTTCCCCTGGCAAATTTTTTTTTTCCAAACAAATTTGAAGAACACGTCTCATCGCTTGGTAAGGTGCAGCATATCAACGGTAAAATTTCAGTGATACGTATGTAAAAGCAAAATTATTTATTTTCCTTTTTTTCTTTATAGTAGAAAGAGACTTGCTTGTAATAGAAGCGAAGAATGAAGGAGCAGAGCAGGAACTGGGAGACTCACGCTTGTCCTTTATCTCCATTCAACATGCGCGTACAGAAAGTCCAAAAGAAGGAACATATTGCAGCCCTGCAATCTGTAATCAACGCTCTATGATGGTAGTTGAAAGTTTCAGAATCGGACCGTTAGACTCGGACTAGCCACCCATCATTTTTGCTGGCCAATCCAGCGTGTCATTAGCACCACTCCATTAACAAGCGTGTTCGTGCTTCGTAGCAACTCCAGACGAATTCTTCGACGTAGCAAGCTGGAGTCCGCGTTTAGGTGGGCTTAACCGACGACGCATCCACGGGCAGGCGGGGCGCAGCCGTACGTCGGTACGTGTTCTCACGCACCGGCACCGTGCGCGCGCGCAACGCAAAAGCGAAGGAAAAACGCGGGGTTTTCGAGCGTTTCCCCCCCTTGCCGCATGCGGCGCCCTCCCGCGTCGCCGTCACCGACGGCGCGGCCGAACCAGCCGCGCGCGCGTGGTCACATGGAACGTACGTGTGATAATGCATGGGTAGCATCGATCCAGCCTAATCGCACCATCCCAACATCCAGACCGGGGCTTACCGATCCGTGGCCGTGGGTGCATGCGTGTTTGATGTTCCAATTTGTCTGGAGCCGGAGCAGAGTTGGTGCCTGGCTGTTCGGTAACATGGGAAAGGTAACATGTTTGGTGTCCAGTGGCAAGTATATCTGAGTGCAAATCGAAACGTGGCGTATATGGCCTCTGCACATCGCAGAGACATGGGGGCTGCCCAGCATGCTGGTTAAATGGAAAAAAAATTTAGCCAATCATGTATGCAGCGTAGTACTAGTTCACAAATCACTTTTTTAAGGCCAAACGGCGCAACCAGAGGGTAAATAGTAGAGTAAATTATATTTTGCACTAGATAAATTGTCACTTATTTTACACATACTTTCACTTTGTATCAGGGTGGAACAAATGTAGTTTCGATTTACACCAGCCAGATGAGTTGGGCTCCAACCAGTTGGTCTCTTGACAGCGTGGTCGATATAACGTAGTCGACACAACGTGATCAAAACAATATGGTCGAAACAACGTGGTTGAGACAACACGGTCGAATTAGCATGGTCGAAACAAAGTAGTTGAAACAACATGTTCGACACAACGTGGTCGACCAACGTGATCAAAACAATGTGATCGAAACAACGTGGTCGACACAACGTGGTCGATACAACATTTTCTCCACTATGGTGCGAAGCGAAACTATATTTGCTCCACCATGGTGCAAAGTAAAAGTATGTGTAAACTCCGGTGAAAAGTGAAACAAGTGACAATTTATCTGGTGCAAAGTGCAGTTTACTCTAAATAGTAGCTTAGACATTTTTTTTATATCAAGGGCATGTTCATATTGGCTTTTGCTTCCAGAACCAGAAGCTAATATGAACGGTCCAACTTCTGTAAATTGCTTCTATTAGCCACTACTATTCATCAGACACTACGTTTTGCTTTCATATATTATAATGTATTTTGTATTTTATTATATCACAATTCCATAAGTAGTATGATGGTCTGGATATTGTAGTACCTTTCGTTGCACCGTCTTTCTTACATAGTGCACTAATATTCATCAGCCACTGCTATTCATCATCCGCTTGTATCAACCACTTCTATCAGCCACTACTATCATCAACCGCAGCCAAAAGTTATCAGCAAAAACCAAAATAAACATGCCTCAAATCTTATGAAATACGTAGTGGAAGATCAAGCACACGAAGTCTATAAACCAACTATATAAAAACCGAGTCCAAACACTCCTCGATCGGTTTGATAGCTTGGCTGGTGTGACCAAAGATTACTGGTGGCCGGACTGCTCAGCCGGTCTAACCAGAGCTCAGATAGTGGGAAGAATAGCTCGAGTTCAAACCTCCAAAAGACCCAATTTAAAAACCAGAGCTCCAAATCTTATGATACTTGGAACAAACCTTCACAAGAATGTCAAAAACCTATTTAAAGCAAAGATCAAGAAGATTAATGTTAAAGTTTTAATCTTTATTCAAAATAAGGAAGATTGTACCAAAATCAGGCAAAAACCAAACTTGGACCTAAATGCTTGCTCGTGGGTTAAGAATAGTAAAAATGACCTTGGATAACTCCCACACATCCTAGCAAGCAAAACAACGGCAAGAAACACATCAAAGGCTCTTGGATCAATATCTCTCACCGAGGCCCTCAAATCAAGCCAAAATCGTGCAAACAAGTGTGCATATATGGATAGGATCTGGTCTTTAAAATATATCTCCACCACTTACACGTCATTTCCACCAAGAAAGATTAAGAGGAGAGAAAAAAAAACACCAAAAACTAAGCCAAATCAAGAACTTCAACTTGAGGACAAAGGATTAGACGAATTTGGTAGATCTATTAATATTTAGAGATAAATGTTTACAACCAGTTCATCATGCAGGACTGAGCTCTGCCCATAAAGCACTCACACAAAGCTCCCAACACAATAAAACCCTAACCCTAAAGTGCCTCTCTAAGCACAAGAGATATTTTCTCTCAACACACGCAAGAGGTTATATAGTGGAAGCTCCTCACCTCATGCCTAACTCTAATAACCAACACATACTTAGTAGATACAACAACTTATAATTGGAGAAACTCAGTAACCCACACACAAACGGGTTTTACACTCACACATTTGTACGCTTTTCAAAGCACGATTTTCACATGGCTCCAATAGCTCAAAAGTCGATTCATTCTCTATGATGCAACCTAATCCACCTTAGACCACCGCCGTATTTTTGCAAACTATCTCTCCATTTGGTATTGGACAATTTACACATGTTTGACGCGAGAAATCCTCTCGGGATTTCTTACC
Source organism: Bonia amplexicaulis (assembly GCA_036346245.1). Lineage (NCBI taxonomy): Eukaryota > Viridiplantae > Streptophyta > Magnoliopsida > Poales > Poaceae > Bonia > Bonia amplexicaulis. Next base: position 4,941,628 of record CM070740.1, read on the forward strand.
TCGGGGTACAAGGTGCAGACGTGATAGTGTACTAAAGTACACAAAGATAAATAAACATAAAAAAGATAGAGAAATATGCATTTTATTCATTTATTTGAGAATAACAAAATTACAAGTTTTCTTTACATGATTGTGCTCCATAGCATGCTTTGCATAGCAGACCTAACTTAGACGATGTGGTGTCCTGGTTCTCAGGGCCTCGGAAGGCTCCCAATTAATTACATCCGCGGGGTGAACCCACGGAATACCTCCAATTAAGCTGCGCATTGGTCATCGTCTTTGGTCTTCTATTTACGTTCTCCATGCATATGATGAATGATTGATATGAATATGGGCATTGGCGTTATCCATAACTTCGTCAATCTATGAGGCCTTTGATAGCCTGGCCTTTGCACCGGCTACGGCTGTCTATGCTGTTCGACGTCGTCGAGCAACACAAGAGAATGGGGTGATTAAGAGTGTGCATGAGTCATGTCAAGCATGACCGATCTGGTGATAATGGCAGCAGAAATCTGTGTTGTTGACATATTGGTAGTCGAGAGCCTCCATCGGACATTGTCTGTGGTCGAAAGCCATCGTGGTCGAAGCCTATCAGGAGTTTTCCATGATCAAAAGCCAATGTGGTCGAAATCCATCAGAAGTTATCCGTGGTCGAAACCCATCAGGAGCTATCCGTGGTCGAAATCCATTAGGAGTCATCCATGGTCAAAAGTCATTGTGCATCAAAGCAACCGGTAGTTGGAAGCCACCAGACATTAACAATAGCCGGTAGTCAAAAACCACCGGAGGTTGTCTACGGTCAAAAGCCCTCATGGTCAGAAGTCATACTCAAAGAAGTATTGTAGTTATAGTCGGAAGCCATACTCAGAAGAGTACTGTAGCACGCGAGCGATAGTCGTACTCGATGGAATACTGTAGCAGTCGGTCGACAATCGTACTCGTAGGGTAGAGTAGTATCACGGTCATAAGCTCTAGCCGTAGAGTATTGTAGAACTATGGTCGGTGGCCATACTCGTAGAGTACTATAGCCTTGTAGTCAGAGTCCATACTCGAAGTACTGTGTCGTCATGGTCAGAAGCCATACTCGAAAGAGTACTGTAGCCTCGTAGTCGGAGGCCATACTCGAAGAAGTACTATGTTATCATGGTCGGAAGAGTACTATAGCCTCGTGGTCGGAGGTCGTACTCGAAGAAATGATGTGCCGTGATGGTCGGAAACCGTATCCGGAAGAATACTGTACCACACGGTCGATAATCATACTCGACGGAAGTGTTGTGCCATGATGGTTGGAAGCAGTACTCATAAGAATACTATACCACATGGTCGATAGTCGTACTCGGTAGAATATTGTTGCAGCCGGTCAGCAATCATACTCGTAGGGTATAGTAGCATCATGGTCATAAGCTGTACTCGCAGAGTACTATAGCACACCAGTCGAAGGTCGTACTCATAGAGCACTGTATCCTCATGGTCGTAAGAAGTACTCGTAGCACCATGGTCGAATACTCTCGTGTATCAACGGCGATTTGTGGTGTTTGAGTTCAGCGAGTGGCAGACGACGCTCAAGCAATAAAGAGAAGAGAAGAGCGGTTTGGCTCTGGAAGTTTATCGAGTTCATTGTGTTCACAGACGTGGTCGTAAAGGAGTTACGACCACGGTCACTGAATTGAAGACGTGATCGTAAGTCGTTACGACCACAACAAGAAGCTGTGGTCGTAAGTCGTTACGACCACAACGAGAAGACGTGGTCGTAAGTCAATACGATCATAGCGAAGATGTGGTCGTAAGTCATTACGACCACAGCAAGGAGACGTTGCCGTAAGTCGTTGCAACCACAGTGGAGAGACATGGTCGTAAGTCGTCACGACCACAACGGTCGACAGAATCACTGTGTGCTCGTAAGGAGCTATGCTACGGTGATCGACCGTGGTCGAAGGAAGTGCAGCGCAGAGGCAGTGAACGTGGTCGTAACTTCAGCTGAAGTTTACGACTACGTGGTTGGAGCAACGAGGAGTGATCGAAGAGGTCACAACGTGGTCGTAACGACTGTCAGCGTGGTCGATAAACCAACAGAGTGGTCGTAGCAACATAGGAGGTGGTCGTAGCCACTACAACGTGGTCGTACGGCTACAGGAGGTGGTCGTAGCGGCCAGAAGGAGGTCGTAGAGATCCTGGAGAAGTCGTAAAGGCTGTAACAACGTGGATTAGGTTTCATGCTTTGCTTAATAAACATCTCTCCAGGGAGTTAAGTATTGCACATGGCAGATGCATGCCACTCATGAGTAAGAGTAGGGGGTTTTCTTTAAGTACAACTTACAAGTTCGTCGCTAGTTGAGTATTGGACTCTGCAGAAGGATATGCCTATGCTTGAGTTCAGTATGGTTTGTTAGAGTGATCTCAGGGATTTGGCCCAACGGCCAAATCCCAACCTTCTCCTTGATGGCGCCACGATCGGGCGTCCCAATAATTTGGTGGGCCCTGTCGCCACCGCCATTTAAATAGAGGTGGGGGCCGGGGTGGCATGGACACCAAGGTTCACCGTGCCACCGCCGCACCCCACCAACACTACCCTAGACCCGATCTGAGGGGGCGCTCCAGCGACGGGAAAACCCCACCAGCGGCCGCCTCTACTTCCAGGAAGATCGCCGTCGCCGCCGTCTCCCTCTCCACCGACCGTCGCTGCCTTAGCGCAGATCAACGCCATGGCCAACCCCTCCTCTACACCGGATGGTATGTACCCCTACTTCCTCTCTCTCTCTCTCTCGGTTCATCTCATGAACACCCAAAGAAGTGCAAAAGAAGAACCCCAACATTGGTATCAGAGCAAGGACTCACGGTTTAAGTTTGGGCCGCCGCTTTCATGCCGGGGGCCGCTATCTTGCCGCCGCCGCCTCATGAGCTCCGCCCTGCGCCCATGCTTGTGAGGATCCACCGCAGCCTCTGCTGGCGTCGTCGTTACCGCGCCGCCTCTTCTTCTTGTCGCTTTTGCTCGCTCGCCACCGCCGCCCGCCGCGCTCCACGCCCGCCGCCCCATGCCTGCTGGCGCGCTATCACACAGATGCACCGCGCCCTTCCCTGCGCATTCTTCCTCCGCCCGGGCTCCTGAGGGAGCCGCACCCATGCTCGCCCAAATGTTCAGATCCGTTTTTTGCGGATGAAAGTGGAGCGGGATTTTCGGTGTGCAATTTTTTTTGGGGGGAAGTAGATGAGTGGTGGAGAATATCTTTGACCAGTCAGGCGTCGGTGCTTGTGGTGTTGAACCGTATGGACTGAGTGCATGCCTTGGGCAGTGGCCGCACGTTTTGTTGCCAGGTCCGGTGGCGCAAGCCTGTAACTCCAGCCTTCGGAGTGTTTTATTATAAATGTTCTCACTATATACAGAGGGACTTTGCTCCCATAAAGATGTCATATGATCTTGATCATAAAAAGTGGGTCACTGCCAACAAGAAATGTTTGGCTGTGATAAAGAACACGATTGAGCCTGCAATTGTGGTCTCAATCGCAGAGTGTGACACTGTCAGAGAGTACCTTGAGAAAATAAAGAGTCAGTTCACTGGCTCTTCAAAGACTTATGCTACACAGCTGATTAAGCAGCTTGTGACAGAAAGGTACTCTGGTGGTGGCAGTGGCATAAGAGAGCATATACTAAGGATGAGTAACTTGACATCCAAGCTTAAACCAATAGATTTGGCTCTCAAGGATGAGTTCCTTATTCATTTGATTTTTGCTTCTTTGCCGAAAGAGTTTGACACCTTTGTTGTCAACTACAATATGCTGACCGAGAAATGGGACTTAGAAAAGTGCATAACTATGTGTGTGCAAGAGGAGGAAAGATTTAAATCATCACATGGTGGTTACATCAACTATGTGAAGGATAATAAGAAAAGACTTTCAACGATAATTTCTCCTCAAAGAACAAGGGAAAAGCCTCGTTTTCGACCTCAATGAATAATTTCATAGTGGAGAAAGATCAGTGTCTTCACTGCAAGAAGACGGGACACTACAAGAAAGATTGTCCCGATTTCTTGAAGATGATTATGTCAAAGAAAGGTGAGAACATTATTACGTTCATAAATGAATCCTCGTCTACGAATGTAAACAGGAAACGAAAGAGAACTCTAGATGCGTCGTCGAAATTATGGCACTGTCGTTTAGGCCATATTTCGAGGGGGAGAATAGAAAGACTAGTTAAGAATGATATTCTTCCTCCATTAGAGTTCTCAGACTTAGAACAATGCAGAGAATGCATTAAAGGAAAACATGTAAAGAAAATTAAGAAAGACGCTAAAAGAAGCACAGGAGTTCTACAAATTATTCACACAGATATTTGTGGTCCTTTTTCTGTGAAAAGTGTGGATGGATATGACTCGTTCATAACATTCACAGATGATTACTCCCGTTATGGATATATTTATCCAATCAAAGAAAGAAATGAAGCCTTGGATAAAATTCAAGATATTTAAGGTTGAAGTTGAAAACCAACACGATTTAAAGATTAAGATAGTCCGATCTGATCGTGGTGGGGAGTACTACGGTCGACATACCCCATATGGACAAGTTCCTGGACCTTTTGCAAGGTTTTTACAGGAAAATGGCATAGTAGCCCAGTATTCTACACCGGGCGAACCTCAGCAAAATGGAGTAGCTGAAAGACGCAACCGTACCCTGATGGATATGGTGCGAAGCATGATGAGCTACTCCACACTGCCGTTGAGTTTATGGATGGAGGCGTTGAAAACCGCCATTCATATCCTCAGCGAGTGCCTAGTAAGTCGGTGCCCAAAACACCGTGCGAGATGTGGACAGAAGAGTTCCCTTACTAAACCACTTACGTGTGTGGGGGAGTCCTGCTGAGGCCAAAGTATTTAACCCAAACCTTGGGAAACTTGATCCCAAAGCGATGAAGTTGCCATTTCATTGGCTACCCTGAAAAGTCAAAAGGTTTTCGTTTCTACTGTCCACACAGATATACAAAGTTTGTAGAAACGAGACACGCTGTCTTCTTAGAGGATGAAATGATGAGGGGGAACATGGTAGCTCGAAAAATTGACCTTGAAGAGAAGTGGGCGTATGCGCCCACTCCGATGATTCAAGAGCCATTCTTCGCACTACTGCTTCGTCGCTCTACCGACGGTACAAGACAACGTGGTGCCGGCACTGTTATTGTTCCTCCGTGGCAACAATAAATGAGAATGAAGAACACATTCTTCAGGATCATATAGAACCAATTGCCACAGATAAGGGGAGCAACAATGACCTCAAGCAGAAGATGTACCAAATGTGGAGGCCCCGGAGGTCTCAAAGAATAAGAAGATCGACTATTTCGATGATTATCGGTTTATCATACGAGGAATTTCAAATGGAGGATGATCCCACCTCATTTGAAGAAGCCATGAGAAGCGAAAATTCCTCAAAATGACTTGAGGCCATGTAAGAGGAAATGAGGTCCATGAAGGCTAATAAAGTCTGGGACTTGGAAATTATTCCTAAAGGAGCCAAAACAGTAGGCTGTAAATGGGTCTACAAGACAAAGCTTGACTCCCAAGGGAATGTAGAAAGATACAAAGCGCGACTTGTGGCAAAAGGCTTTACGCAAAGAGAAGGGATTGATTACAATGAGACCTTTTCTCCAGTCTCATGTAAAGATTCCTTCAGAATCATAATGGCATTGGTTGCACATTATGATTTAGAGTTACATCAAATGGATGTAAAGACGGCATTTCTTAATGGGGATTTGGAGGAAAATGTTTACATGACACAACCGAAAGGTTTTGTTGTGGAAGGAAATGAAAGAATGGGATGCCGACTAAAGAAATCGATTTATGGGTTAAAGCAAGCTTCAAGACAGTGGTACTTGAAGTTTGACAGTACAATAAGAAAATTTGGGTTTAAAGAGAATGTAGAGGACAAGCGTGTTTATGCAAAGTTTAAAGATGGGAAGTTTATCTTCCTAATCACGTATGTGGATGATATCCTACTAGCTAGTAGTGATGTTAGTCACTCATCGGAGACAAAGAAGTTTTGTCCTCAAACTTTGATATGAAAGATCTTGGTGAAGCTTCGTTCGTTCTAGGGATCGAAATTCAGGGATAGAAACAAGGGGTATTGGGACTGTCACAAAAGGCATACATAGAGAGTATTAAAGAAATTTGGTATGCATAAATGTAGTCCTTCACCGCACCTATAGTCAAGGGCGACGGATATGAGGATTTTCAATGCCCGGGAACCAAGATGAGATCGATCAAATGAAAGCGGTTCCATATGCTTCATTGTCGGAAGCTTGCGGTATGCTCAAGTGTGTACGCATACGACTTAGCGTTTGTTACTGGGTTACTTGGCGATTCGAGCAATCACGGAATAGAACATAGGAAATTGATAAAGAAAGTCTTGCGTTATTTGCAAGGCACAAAAGGCCTCATGATGACATACGAAAATCGGATACACTCCATATAGTGGGGTATCTGATTCGATTTTGCGGAGATGATAGAAAGTCTACATCCGGATATGTATTCACTCTCGCGGAGGAGCTATATCGTGGAAAAGCTCAAAGCAAACCGTCACTACATCGTCCACAATGTATGCCGAGTTTGTAGCATGTTATGAGGCTACGGGGCAGGTGAACTGGCTTAAGAAGTTCATACCCGGTTTAAAAGTGGTTGACGACATCAATAGACCACTTAAGTTGTCTTGCGATAATGAACCCGATAACGTATGCCCACAACAATAAGTCAAGTGGTGCTGCCAAACACATTGACATAAAATACTATGTTGTGAAAGATAAAGTTCGGGATCAAATTATAAGTCTTGAGCATATAAGTACATAAAGATGTTAGCGGATCCGCTTACTAAAGGCTTACCACCCAACGTGTTCGAGAGAACATGTAGCCGGCATGGGTTTAAGGGAAAGCCTATGATTCCTGGACTAAAAGATGGCCCAAAAGATTAAAGTAACTATTTCAGAACAGAGAGGTGTATTGTGGCTGTTGAATCTATCGGCAATTGACCGTGACGATGAGATATGTTCTATGCACTAATCTGTGATGGAATGAGTAAAGTCAAAAGTAATTAAAGATAAAGTATAGAGTGAGATCAAGGGGGAGAATGTTAGAGTGATCTCAGGGATTTGGCCCAACGGCCAAATCCCAACCTTCTCCTTGATGCATACGATCGGGCGTCCATTAATAATTCAGTGGGCCCCTGCCATGACGCCATTTAAATAGAGGTGGGGCGGGGTGGCATGGACACCAAGGTTCACCGTGCCACCGCCGCACCCCACCAACACTACCCTAGACCCGATCGAGGCGCCCAATGACGGAAAACCCCACCGTGCCGCCTCTACTTCGAGGAAGATCGCCGTCGCCGCCGTCTCCCTCTCCACCGACCGTCGCTGCCTTAGCGCAGATCAACGCCATGGCCAACCCCTCCTCTACACCGGATGGTATGTACCCCTACTTCCTCTCTCTCTCTCGGTTCATCTCATGAACACCCAAAGAAGTGCAAAAGAAGAACCCCAACATGGTTAAGTTAGTATTATTAGCAAAATCTATACATGTGTCTGGTCTTCCCTACCTCCTTGCCTAACTCTGATTATGGTATTCAGTTGCGTTAGTATACGCAGGTGGTTGTCAAGTTCTGATCAATGGCCTTCTTACTGCGGCGTGCGCGATATCTTTATTTCAGAACAGAGAATATTTGTCAAAGATGCAAAATCAGTTAGAAATCGATTTTTTAAAATGTTAGAAATGAAACCAAATTTTGTGAAGACTGGTGTCTGCAAAATGAGATAGTAATTAAAAAAAACACCAATCTAAAAGAACAAATGCAAATCAGCCTCTCAATTGTCTTTAGTTATTATAAAATTCCTGCATTTTTCTTTGGGACTTTTGGGAAGCAAATAAGTGTTTTCATAATCTTAATATATCGTCAATAGAAAAAAAGGGTTTAATTAGTATTACTACTAGTCAAGTGATAGCTGAGCGCTGCATGTATTGCAACCTTCATGGTCTTGTCATGCATCCATTTGGGACAAGAAAAACGAAGAGGCTGTTCAGTATTTGATTCAAGCTTCAAATTCCCTGTAAATGAAAACAAGTACGAACGGTTAGTGAACTGCAGATTGGTCGTACAATTCGCCTATTCCTACTGCATGGAATTTCAGCAGCAGGTAAGCCTCAGCAACCCATTGTAATGATTGTCCTCAGTTTGTATGCAAGGAGCAGGAATCGCAACTAAAACGAGCGACAAAACTTCAGTTCAGAGTTACGTGTTATCTTACTGGAAGCACACAGTCGAACCGCACGCATTAAAAGAAGAAACAAAAGCAATGCCGATACACGACGATGCCCCTGGCGGCTCAACGAACTCGTTCCAATCAGAACAATTTTATATTTGGAGCTCCAATTATTGGCGGTGATCTTCGTGTGTGACCCTACGTTCATCTATGGCGATGGGATGCCTTATACAGGCAGGACTCTACTGTAGCATTGCCAACCAAATCAGTAACTCCCTCTCAGAATCGTACAAGAGCTGGACCAGCAGACACTAGTACAGTACTTGTGCCTTCATTTCTCTTTGTCGATGCGCGCGTGGAGGCACTTTGCTTCTTTGATCTGGTTTCTTGCTCGCAGTGTTGTAAGTTGTAACGCATCTGACTTGCTCTACGTGAGTAAATACGGCTACTCCCATATGAGAGTATGGAACTGAAGTCACAGCACAGCTCCAGGAAATGGCAATGTTCAGTCCATCATATCGCCACTTCAATTTTGTGCTGACTGTACTACTACATACAAGTCAGAAGAAAAGGTAATAAACCAAATTTGCAAATCCAGGGGTACAGACAAAATTCTTTTTAAGTTGGGACTTATACAACGTGAAAGACCATGTAGAAAGGTCCAAGATATTGTGGTGATGAACCATTATAAATTTTATGAAGAGATCAAATGATTTTGCAAAGATTGCATTTGATTTGGACTAAATTCTGAAAGCCACAGAAAACTCGAAAGTGTCGTAGATATAAGCGCGGTCATACCGCAGGGCGGTAGTAGCGCAGACGTAGGCCAAGTTGTGAAGAATTTATGCCTGGAAACGATTTATTTTCTTTTGGATGTGCAGGGTCGCTTGGAGTTAACTGTGATCAACAACGATGATCGGTTGTTAGGCTCATGGAGGAGTTAAGACTCAGAACGATCGAGGATGCCGGGTGAGACGGTGAGCTCAAGCATGGCATGAGAAAGGCAGAAAATATTGAAGGCGAGTTCGAACTGCGGGATGACGCCATATGGCTTGCACGGACCAAGTGAGCTATGATTCGGTGAAACCAGGACGGAAGAGACTTGGCGATGCGTGATAAGCTAGTGGTGCACTTACACATGGTAAGTATGGCGATTGCTTGTAGTGGTTAGTGATGACCAGGTAAAGGAAGTGTATTTTGACCAAAATATTGGAAACCATCTTAGATCAAAACCGCGATGCATGGATGATGTATTGGAGAGCAGTTTAGGTCAAGGTACAACTGGTTTGATCAAGACAGATCAAATCTAAGGATTTAGCGGATGCACACTTATGCACTTTGAAAAGCGTGCATAAGTGAATTTATATGAGTAAAACCAGTGTGTGGAGCTAACGGGTTTCTCTATTCTAATAGTGGATGGTATCCACTAAGATGAATATATGTCTGGTTACCCACCTATAAAAAGGGGTTGGGATAGAGACATATAGGTTAACCATCCAACCATCTCTTGTGTTCTCTTCTCTAGGTTTAGTGTTAGGGTTTGGGAGTGAGTATCTTGGGTGCTCTTTGTACTCCAAGGTGGAGTGGATGTAAAATCTATCTTCTCAAGTAAGCAATACATCATTCTTTGTGCAACTCTTGAGTCCCTCTTGTTTCGATTGATGTGCTTAACTTTTTGTTGGTTTTGATCTCTCTTCTTTCCTTCTTGTAATCTTGCTACGCCAAGAACGTGTAAGAGATAGAGATAATCCTTGAAAATATATCTCCATCTATGTTGACACTTTGCTAGCAAGATTCAAGAGAAAACCCGATTTTGCTTGACTTTGGCCTCTTTGGTCTATCTCTTGATCTGAGGGTTTTTGGCTTGATTTATGTTGTGATATAACTTAATGTGATGTGTGAGAATACATATAGACCCTTCTTGGTTATCATCATCCCACGAGCAAGTTGTATTCATTAATTTTGGTTTTGGCTCGGTTTCGGTGCACCTTTCCTTCAAATTGAAAATGTCTCAACTTTGACCATGATTTTTATTATCATTTATTTAAATAGGTTCTTCATAATCTAGAGAAGATCTCTGTAAAATTTCATATCATTTGGATCTACGAATCAAAAGTTTCATCAATTTTAGTTTTTGAATTTAGACTGATTTTACTTTTCATCGAGGAAAAGTAGTACCACAATTATAACAAAGGTACTTTCGATTTTTAGTAGTATCGCAGTTATTACAAAGATACTTTTGATTTCCTGTTTTTCTCCAAAATTTTAGATGTTTGTTTTGCTTGTTTGGTGTTAGTTTCTCATTATAATCTTCATTCCTTTGTAGCTGCTGGAGTGAATTGGTGTTGAATACATGGAGGAAAATTAGAAGGCACCATTCACCCCCTTTATTACCATATTCAGTCTTTCAATTAGTATCAGAGCCCAGTTAGCTCTTTCATATAGATCTTAACCGATCTTTAGAGCCATAGCAGTAGACAAGTATTCCACCAAGCCACCTCTCTTCAATGGGGTTGACTATCCCTTTTGGAAGAGTAGGATGAAGTCTTACATACAGGCTCAAGGTTATGCGATTTGGAGAAAAGTTAAGACAAAATTCGTTGTTCCTGCCGATGAGCACATCACGGCTATGAATACACCAGATGTGGAGGCAAATGCTAATGTAAGGAATATCACCATTCAAGGTCTTAGCCAGAGTGATTTTGATCACATCTCTCATCTCACGTCGGCGTTTGACATCTAGGTGACCCTCGATGCATACATGAGGGCACCATCCAGATCAAGACCGTTCGACAAGACCAATATAAGCGAGAATACAATAAATTCAAGATGCTTGTTGGTGAGTCCTTGGATTTGTACTTTGGTAGATTTCATAAGATACTAAGCAACTTTTGAGCTGCTGGTCTCACATACTCAAACTCGGATAATGCTCGTCAGATGCTTTCCACGTTAGACCTTAGGATTTGGGATATGAAGGTGACCACCATTAAGGACATGACTAATCTGTTGACCTTGACTCTTGAAGTGTTATATTCTCGCCTCAAGACTCATGAGATCGACATCGTCTCTCGCAAGACGAAGTCGCAGTCGACGGCCTTGTTCATCGATCCCACTTCTGCCTCTAGAGCATCGTCTGATGGTGCTTCTAGATTCTGTTTGGCTGCTTTGTATGAGATGAACGATGACCAGTTCAAGCAGTTTTCAGAAAGTGGCCTAGTCCTCCTAGCCAGAAAGTTCTCACATACATACAAGAGGGTTAGAGATGAAGAGAGGAGGTTTGGTAATTTGCTTCGAGTGTGGTGTCCCCAACCACATTCGAACGAACTGCCCCAAGCTAGAGAGGGCAAGAATAAATACGACGGTATGAGAAATAATGATTACATCACCAAGAACCACAGCAAGAAGCCCCCAGCTTGTGATCAAGGCAAGGAGAAGAAGTACCACAACTTCAGCAAGGTGAAGAGGCTCTTCTACCGTGTCCTCACCGCCTTCGACAACTTTGACTTCAGTGATATGCAGGGCCGGAGCAACGACAACGATGAGGATAATCCGCAAAAGGACACCAAGGATGGTGACAACTTCACTAGTATGTGCTTCATGGCTAACAAGAATAGCATCAGCAATGATGATTTCTACAGTGACTCCGATGAGGTATGTCCCTCCTATGACCAGCTCAATGATGCTTTTCTCAAATTAGGAAAGTTTTATGCTAGATTTAGGATTAGGTGTGATGAGTTAGATAATGAGGTAGAGTGTTTATCACGGGGGGTTACTTCACTTATATCTGCTTCCTCCCGTGACGATTACGATGTATGTGCTTCCTTTCTTGGTGATATGGGAAGCTAAAGACCTCGCATGATAGTGTGATTTTTGAGTTGAATTCGCTTAAGGTGGATAATGTTAGTCTGCTAGCTGAGTTAGGGTTGTCTAGACTTGCTCCTTTACATTCTGATTCTGTTGAGACTACATTCTGCACCTCATGTGAAGATAAGGACAATGGTTTTAGAGGTTTATATACCATGCTCCTTGATTTGCCTGAAATCTGTGACAGATGCACCAACTTGAAGATTAATTTAAAGAAGGCAGATCATAAAATTGCTGAAATAAAATTGCTTTGATAGAACACTAAAATTAACTACTGAACTTGAATCTGTGTCTAAGCAATTTTAGGATGTGTGATCATAACAACAAAATGGCCCAATATGCTTCTAGAGCACTTGTTAGCTCACCATGTAATAATTGTGAAAAATTAAAATATGAATTGATTGTATTGGATGAAAAATATGTAAAGCTAATTAAGGATCTACTAGAAAAGTCAAAATCTGATTGCTTGTTCTGTTCTGAAGTTGAGGAGAAAATGGAGGATATGCAAAATACATTTAGGAAGAGTTACGAGGCCTAGATGGCTAGGATTAGAACTGCCCCCTGTGTGTCTTGCGAATCCCTCAATGTTGAGGCGGCCATGCATAAGGAGAGATATGCACGTGCTATTCGATCTTCTCCTTCTTGTTCCTCATCCTCTCATTCTCCTTGTCCTTCTTGTGCTTCTCTTTTTCAGGAGTGTGAATACCTTATGAACACTCTTAAAAAAATTATGGGAGGCAAGAAAATGCTTAATCTTATACTGGATAAGCCTAAGATTTGCAAGTTTAATCAAGGTCTCGAGTATGATTTTTTAGAGGATGTGAGGAAATATACACCTGCAGTTGTTAGAGCTGTAGTTCGAGACATAATCGAGGTTGCACCCAAGGCTAAGAGGATAGTGTTTAAATCTACAGGTTTTGTCCAAAGGATCTCTGACAGTAAGGTTATGCCTCATGTTGCTTCGACCTCTCAAAAGGTGAAATATCATTGCACCTTCTGTCAGAAGGATGAACATGCGATTGAGTTCTGCTTCAGGCGTGCCAAGATCACACATAGAGACTGTGTTCATGCTCTTAGGAGTATTCAGGGTCAACCCCACGCTCGAAGTGCTCCTAAGACCAACATGAGATCTAGAGTCATAGGCAGTTCTCCTGATTTGTTTGGAGTTAGGCAGTGTCGAGGACTTGGATTTCAGGCTTCATCTGGTTTTAGTTGTCAAGTTGCTTCTGGTCAGGGTTTCCACTGTAGACTATGGTATCTAGTACTCCTCTGCCTCCTTTATGTCCCTTAGAGCCTACTCTGACGTAGACTTTGCTGGCTGTAGGATAGATATGAATAGCACTTCTGGTACTTACCAATTCATTGGCAGTTCTCTTATCTCTTTGGTCTTCTAGGAAGCAGCCAGTGTTACATAGTCTATCGCAGAGGCCGAATATGTTGCAGTCGCTAATTGCTGTAATCAGGTATTTTGGATGGTTTCGACTTTGCGGGACTTTGGGTTAGCCTTAGATAGTGTTCCTATTTTCTGTGATAACACTTTTGCCATTAACATTACTAAGAACCCATTACAGCACTCTAGGACCAAGCACATAGATATCAGATATCATTTTCTTAGAGACCATGTGGAGAAGGGTGACATAGTGCTTCAGTTTGTGGAGAGTGACCACCAGTTAGCTGAAATTTTCACCAAGCCTTTAGATAGCTCGAGGTTCATGACCTTGCGGGGAGAGCTTGTTATGGTATGTCCTTATGGCTTAATTAGATGGGAGCACCATGTACTTTCAGTATTATATGTACATTTTTATTCTATTGTACTTTGTTTATTGGGTGCATTTGGGTTAGTCTTTTTAGAATAGACTAGAATGGTTCTCATTCTCAGTTGGTTAGATTTTTTCTCTCATATTGTGATCCTAGGATGCTGCTTATTAGTTGCTTCTCTTCTCACTAGCTTGAGTTCACTCACTTCTTTTAGGTCTAGCAGGGGTTAGGCCCCCTGGGTAGACAAGGAACGTACTTATTCCGTTGTGTTTTAGATGACCAGCTAATAGTCTTATAGTCATATGGGGTAGATGATGAGCGAGTCTGAGCCATAGTAATTCTTCTATCTTGTCTATGCTTTAAGGACTATCATTTCTTCATTTTTCTAAGATTCTTCTCTTATGATTTTTGCTTTGGTTCAAAAAGAGTTTATTTGATATTTTGTTGAGCTTGATGCTGACATAATTCAACTTGAACTAAATTGCTTCTAAAACTGACTCACTTGCTGAGGGGGAGCTGGAATCTTTATGTCATCGTATTTAAATTCAGTAATATGTATTGAAATATAAATACATGGAGCCCTGATTATTATCCTTGTGTGACATCATAAAATTGCTTTATCATCACCTTCTATGTGTAGCTTAGGTCTTACCATGCTAGCTTCTTTAAATATGAAAAACTTGAATTAAATCATCTCTTGCTCTAATGAATCCTCTTATGAGTCATGCCATATCGAATAAGTTGAGTCTTGAATCGGCATTGAGTTTTAGATTGAGCTATGCTAGTTCATTATTGAAGCATGAGTTAGTGTTAGCTTTTTGTTCTTGAACTAAGTCAAGAAAATGCAAAAAGATCTTTGTGCGAAAAAACTGATCTCACCAATTCTTTCTTATGAGACATCTTGTTATTGCACTAGGCATAAACTCAGAGGGAGTTTTGGACAACCAAGATCACTCCCTTAAGCTTCTTGCTTGGGTGGTCATATAAGATTTGAGATCTAGTACATGGTTAAGAAAACAAAATTTTGTGAAAAATGGTTTCATCTAAACCAAAAATGAGTTCAAAATCTACCAAATGTGCTAAATTTGTTCAACTACAAGTAATATTAAGTGCTTGATAAAATGTTTCATTCTTGAACCTGTAGCACTCTAAATTGACTCAATTGTAGATTCTTAATTTCATTTAGCATATTGACATGACCTAGCTCATTATTTGGATACTCTTGGCTATATAATGAACTTGAGCATCTAGACATGTTAAAAATACATTTAAATTCAGATCATTACTTATGTGGCTTTACCTTGGCTATATTGTTTTGCTTTGATCTAGATAGCACTTTCAATTTTTATGCCTTGGTGTAATACTCAGAAAATCATTTTGGATAATCTTCATTGCTCCTAATGCTAAAAATAAATAAATTGTAGCCACTTCAATTCATTCATGCTCTATCTTCTTCCACACATCTTGATGACTCCATCGTCAAAGGGGACAAAGATCATAAAAATGCATATCTAGAGCGTAATTTGAAGATTTCATGCAAAAACTTGATTATTGGAGCCTTTTTGTTGCTGTGATTTTCGATCACTTCTCGCTATGACTAAGGTCACATCGAAGACTTGTTCTTTATTATGGATCTAGAGTGAGATTTCCCAACACTTTTGGTAGATATGAAGTTTTTGTGAAAATTGTGATTCTTAGTAACTTCTGTCTATCTTTGTATCAAATGGTCATGTTTAGGTGTTTGCAATCTACTTTTGACCATTTGGAGCTCGCTTTACAAAATTCCTCTTTCCATTTCTAAAATCATCTCCAATTTGTATTTTTGAAGAATTGCCAATGGATTCATCAAGGGGAGATTGAAGGACCATGTGGAAAGGTCCAGGATATTGCTGTGATGAACCATTGCAAATTTTGTAGAGTGATCAAATAGTTTTGCAAAGATTGTATTTGGTTTGGACTAAATTCTAGAAGTCCCAGAAAACTCGGAAGTACCGCAGGTATAAGCGCGATCGTACTGCAGGGCGATAGTACCGTAGGCATTTATGCGGTAGCACCACAAAGTAGTAGTACCGACCAAGCGGCGATATGTTTCTTCCAGAGAGGTCCAACTGAAGATCTCAAGGTGCGATAGCACTGGTTTGAGGAGCGGTAGTACTGCAGTACGGTAGTACTAGCATGGTAAGTGAGGTAGTACCGATCTTCCTGAAAAATAGGGTTTTGGAATTTGAGTCATGGATTGAGTTGGGATGACCTGGGTCATTGGATTAAGGTTACATGATGCATGTCTTGGATAATGTAGGTCAAGTTGCGAAAAACTTATGCCTGAAAATGATTTTTTTGTCTTTGGATGTGCAGGGTCGTTTGGAGTCAACTGTGGTCAACGGCGATGATCGGTGCTAGGCTCATAGAGAAGTTGAGGCTCAAAACGATCGAGGAAGCTAGGTAAGACGGTGAGTTCAAGCATGGCACGAGAAAGATAGGAAATGTTGAAGGTGAGTTTGAACGGCGGGATAGCGCCATGTGGCTTGCACGGGCCAAGTGAGCCGTGGTTCGGTGGAATCGAGACGGGAGAGATTTGGCGATGTGTGGCAAGCTGATGGTGTACCTACACGCGGCAAGCATGACGATTGCTTGCAGTAGTTGGTGATGACTGAGTTAATGAAGGGTATCTTGGTAGTTTAACCAAAATACCAGAAACCATCTTGGATCAAAACCGAGGTGCATGGCGATGCGTTGGAGAGCGGTTTAGGTCAAGGTGGAGCTGGTTTGATCGAGGCGGATCAAGGCTAAGGATTTAGCGGATGTACACTTATACATTTTGAAAAGTATGCATAAGTGAATTTATATGAATAAAACCAGTGTATGGGGCTAACAAGTTTCCCCATTATAATAGTAGATAGTATGCACTAAAATGAATAGGTGACTAGTTGCCCACCTATAAAAAGGGTTGGGATGGAGACATGTAGGTTAACCATCCAACCCATCTTTTGCGCTCTCTTCTATAGGTTTAGAGTTAGGGTTTGAGAGTAAGTACCTTGGGTGTTCTTTGTCCTTCAAGTTAGAGTGGCTATAAAACCTACATTCTCAAATAAGCAATATATCAATCTTTGTGCAACTCTTGAGTCCGTCTTGTTTTGATTAATGTGCTTGACTTTTTGTTAGTTTTGATATCTCTTGTTTTCTTCTTGTGATCTTGCTTCGTTAAGGACGTGTAAGTGATGGACATAATCATTTGAATACATTTACACCTATCTAGGTACTTTAATAGCAAGATTTACGAGAAAACTCAGTTTTGCTTGACTTTGGTCTATCTCTTAATTTGAGGATTTTTTTGGCTTGGTTTCTATGGGATCTAACCTACTGTGATGTGTGGGAATATATCTAGACCCTTCTTGTTCATCATCATCCCACGAGCAAGTTGTATTTACCGATTTTAGTTTTGGTTCGGTTTCAGTGAACATTTCTTTCAAACTCAAAAAAGTCTCAACTTTGGCCATAATTTTCATGATCGTTTATTGAAGTAGGTTCTTGATAAACTAGAGAAGATCTCTGCAAAATTTTATGTCTTTTAGATATACTAATCAAAAGTTTCATCAATTTTAGTTTTTGAACTTAGGCTGATTTCATTGTTCATCGAGGAAAAACTATACCGCATTTATAACAAAGGTACTTCTAATTTTTGATAGCACTGCAGTTATAATAAATGTACTTATAATTTCCTTGATTTTTCTCCAAAATTTTATGTGTTCATTTTATTTGTTTGGTGTTAGTTTCTTATTCCAATCTTCATAGTTTTGTAGCTATTAGAGTGAATAAGTATTATATACTTAAGAGAAAATTAGAATACACCATTTATCCTGTCTCTATTGCCATATTCAGTCTTTCTCGTATTCATTTCGCTCTGTTTGGTTGTTTTTCTACACCTAGTACGGAGTTGATCAGCCGTGTTCATTTCGCTTTCTGTTTGGTTGTTTTTCTACACCTAGTACGGAGTTGGTAAGTAACAACTATGACACTGACCGCTACTATATTGCTCAGACTCGCATTTCTGAGCCTACCAAAACACCCCCATTTGGTATTATTGATGAATAGAACAGTTACGTCGCTAGGACAATGACGAGAGAAAAGCAGCAATTCATGTCACTGGAAGTTCGAGGAGCAGGAGAAAGTCCGTCCATCGATGACTTGTTGATGCATAGAGCAAGGGATAAAAGAGTTGATTTAGCAATGCCCACGGATTCTTGAACAGTTGAATGCAGCGTAGGAACGGATCAAATTAAGATGGAGCAGTTTAACATCAAAGTCAACGAAGTTGTTCCATTTGTACTGGTTAAATGTTTGGAGATTGGATTGGTCTATACATGCGTTCTGAAAGAACTGTAGCTGCTAGCTACTACAACTATCATGGCTAATGTTGTAAATAATAAGGTATAAACATAAATTTGTATTTAAATTCAGCATAACTAAGAATTAGTAAAACACATTTCCAGCTAAATATAAATGACACAAATTGCATATAAACATGTAATTCTACCGTGTCATTTATACTAGAACATATATTTATCATATGAACCAAAATCACAGTTGGAATAACCATACAAAACATTCTCATGGACATTGAAACAGCTAGCACATATAGCAAATGTTAATTATTGATTAATGCTCTCAGATGTAGGGTTACACAAGATATACTCTTGGTCGTCACGCTACTGTGGTATATACTCTTCACTAATTGAATATGACAAGTGGGATTAAAACTTGAGCTCTTAAGAACACCCTGTCAATCTTAAATACAAATTAACAGTAGTACAAACTTTCGGCTAGCAAACATGATATAACAAATGTAATCACTAAACTTCACCAATTTAGCCAAATAACTTGATATACTGACAGAAAAAAGATCACAAATTTGTCAAGTTATGCAACAAGCCGAATTGGCTAACAGAGGTATGTAAATCAAGATTACAGTGTATATAAATCCCAAAAGAAATTTACTGCAGAACAGATTGCCAATTATCACCAGTAACAATGATCTAGAGCTCAAGTTTTAGACATTCAATCTCAGTATTAGACCACATTTATCCTCATCGAGCTTACACTGTGCCACAAGCAAACTATGTCTCCCAACACTAGAGCAAGTGACAAAGACTAAGAACTAGCATGACTCACCCAGTTTACGGGAAGAGGAGAAGAAGAAACTCACGGTGCAGACGGTACTCAAAACCGTCCAGTAGCAAATCAAGCCGATGAAGATCAACAAGAACAGGGCAAGGCACCCCTCCGTGTTGCCGTAGAAGAAGAGTGTGGTTGACGGAGATACAATGCCCACATTTACCGTGGAGAAATCTCCAAGCCGACAAAGCCGAGCTGAAGGGGATGCCGCACAAGATCAACGAAAACTCCGGCCGAGAACGCTCGTGAACACCAAGAACAAGTCACAAATCTCTCTCAAAACTCAGCACAAGTCCGAGCCAAATCAACCTCTAGAGGTAAACCCCACACCTTTCCTCTCGGCCAGATCCAACAAAAGGCTCAAAGAAACTGCAAGGGGAAAACCCTAGAACGGCGATTCAAACTCCTCAGCCGACGGCGACAGGAAGAAACCTGGTTGACGGCTCTCAAGACTCAAGATTGAAGAACTATTGAGGGAGATTTGAGATCAAGAGAGGAGAGAACTCATTGTTGCTCATTGTTGCCTGCCGTCACCAAGGAGAGGGGAGGCGCCATATAAAGGGGAGCAGGGTGGAGGCCAGCGGGCTACAGCCACGGCTGGCGCTGGTGACACCTCCATCGCCGCTAGACTCGGTCGCCTCGGACAACATGGTCGAAGCCGCTCCGCGCCGCACACGAGAAGCCAGCCGAATGCGCACGAGAACGGGAGGAGACGCAGTCTCCTCCCCTTATCTTCTCGTCCGGCCCATTGATAGGAGGGCCCCACCTCTCCCTTTTTTCCTTTTCAGTTGAAAAATTACCAAAATGCCCCTGGAAAACAACAGCTAGTGCCATTACATGGCAACTGTCTGAACATATATAAGTTTTTCAGACCAATAAAATATGCAATTGTCCTGCAAAACTTCGACTGTGTTTCCGGTAAAAAAATGCAAATGTAGTAGAAAGAGTTGGATGTAGACTCAAGACCTAAGGGCACTTTTATTCAGAATTCAGAGACCATGGGTGCCTCTCGATTGGACTGAAATAAGGCTTATGACTGAAATTACAATGTAGACGACTGAAATTACACTGTAACTTATGCTGACTTATTTGGCGTAACTAAATTTAAAAAAAATAAAAATAGAAAAAACAGGTTAGCCCATTACGGACACGAATACGGGAAAAAAGAACCGGCAAAAAAGCTCAAAAAAGCCAAAATGCTAGGAAAAGACGTAATTTAGGAATAGTGAAAAATAAGCCAGAAATCAGAAGTTCAAGCCGAAATAAATAGGGTAAAATAGCCTTGAATAGATTTTTCATCTACGTTTTGCATAACAGTAAAATAGCCTGCTACTTCGAGTCGTTGAGGCCGGTGATTCGATGTACTGAAATATGCTTCTTTTCAGTCTTGCTTTCTCTACGTCAGATCAAATAATTTCGCCTTTGTCGCTATACCGATTAACATCACACGTTCTTACAAAAATACTGGGTGGTATGTACCTCACTAAGTCACTGGCCAAGTGACTAATTACTAGATAGTTCAGCTGTAACTGTACCTAATTTTTTTAATAAATTTTCCACATTTTGACCACCCAAAAGTTCCCAGAAAGTAACAAAACTTCAATTATCTTGAGGACTCCAAAGCTGACAAGGGTAGCTCTTGTCTTGGCTACGTACTAGCTACTTACTGAATGGTAGGACGTTTTTGTCATGTATACTTTCAAGGATTAACAATGACTAACATAAAAATCTTTGATCGGTCAGTTTGATGCTTTGCGCTATGTTTCTAGTACTTTCGGTGTCGGTGTCTTCTATAACATCACATGTATTGCATGGCACGAGATTTATATCTCTTGGCGTAATACTTTTTTTTCGATGACTTGTAGCTTTCTTTTTTTAAAAAAAAACCCGATGACTTGTAGGCTTATTTTCAGAGAAAGATTTCACGAGACTTGGATAGGCTTATTCTTCAGGGTTGTGGTCAACAAGATCCCCCTTTTTCCCTTACTCGCACGACTTATAGCAGCTCGAGTGCGATGCATCGTAGTTTTTGGGCCAACCTTTATGTACTTCTGGGCCTCACTGGGTCGCCTGTCATTCCTTTTCCCGTTCCTCCATCCTTCCCATGCAAACTATATCTCTCCCTTCGGATTTTGAACATTTATAGCACTGTGTACCTTAAAATTTTCAAATGTAGCCTTCTAAGCCCAAAAATTCCATTTGTAGCCCCTTTCTGACCGCGGAACTTCAGAGCTTCGACACGTGTTAGTTGTGCAGTCCCGGACTACACGATTAAGCGCTACAGTGATCTTGTGGTCGGGGACCGCACGATTAAACCGGGTGTTTTTTTTGCTGCTCTGTGTATTTGTTATTTTTAGGGTAAAATCTTATATGTATTTATAGAATTATATTTAAAATATAATTATTTTTGGATATACGAAATAGCGTTTAAAAATATGATTTTTATGTGGAGTCTTGTTTACTTCGACTTGCCATTAGTTGAGAAATCAATACCTGCAATCCTGATGTACTATAATAATCATGCAGTGTTGGCCAAAGTCACAAGTACAAAGAATAATATAAAGTCCTCTAGATATGTAAAGCGTAGGCTTAAATCTGTCAGAAAACTGAGAAACTTCGGAGTGATTGCTGTGAACTATATTCACACTGAGAAAAATATAGCATACCATTTTACAAAGGGATTAGCACGAAAAACGATTTTTGTTGCATCTGTGGACATGAGAATGAGGCCCATTTAAAGTTACATCACAATGGTAACACATACCTTCTTGATCGGAGATCCCGTGACTTAGGCAATGGAAAAAATAAATTGATGTTGTAACAAGAGAGTATATATTTATTATACCCATGTCCTAATAAACAATGTTCTTTAGCAATTCACGTTCAAAGATCTTACGCTTCTATATCAGCATCCAAAGGGAAGCCTAACAAACACTTCCACATCAAGCTGGAGATATTGGCACCAATTAATATTTCAGATAGGAAACAAGCTTACATGTATGGTAGACCTATTTTTGGATCCCAACGCCTTTGATCCAAATTTGTGAATCTTGGAAGCATCAAGTAGACAGACCTATATACAGTGACTTCCAGTGAGTGAACTTGAATACACCAAGATATTCCTCCTCAGTAACAACAGCTACATGATTGCCCAAAGTGCTGGCAGTGCTACATGAAGCAACAAAGATCATATATTCCGCATTTGCCTCCTTTCTTCTCCACGGTGGAAAGTATATCACAGCAAGTGAAACCAGAATATATGTTAATCGCTACCAATTCATTCTCTTGAATGTGATCCTATGAGCAGCGATTCAAGATTCTACGCAAAACAAAAGGACAACGGAGATTATCTAGTATCAGCAGTGGTTCAATGATAGACAAAATTGATATTATAGCAATAAAGTAAAATCACCTACCTTCACTGATTGACTAACTTCTTCAAGCTTATGGAGCAACACACTGTCAGGAATTCTGCCCTTGGAGTCAAGGAGAGCATACCTTGGGGAATGTTTGACCTGCACATAGAACCTCATTTATTGGTTATGCAATCATCAAACATTCGAACTATTCAACCATGTTACTTCAGAAGGTCAAACCTTCTAAAGTAGTGATTAGACGATTCGACACTAATGGAAAAAGGCTACATGGAACATGCCATTACACGCTGACTGCTCAAAAAAAATCATAAATGCAGTGAACATTGTAAACAAGATACAAAAAGTGCGGTAGTGCTATGGAAAAACTTATGGAGAATTTTGAATCGTCATAATCTACTTGTGACAAGGCATCACAATTACCATAGTTTTGCTTTAGAGGGGTCAAAATTGCATTTCATGAGAAGCAATAGGCCACAAACTTTGCAGCACCACTAACATTGTACGGAAGAAAACTACCAAACCTCCTTTTCTTATGTTCTACACGAAAACAAGAGTTCGAGAAAAAATGAAGTATGAAGCAGAAAAATTAATCTAGTGTGGCTACTTCTCATTCTCAGGTAACTACATCAAGAAACTTTTCTCATAAAAGAAACACATATATAAATGTTAGGCCCTGATTGGAACACCTGCAGAAATGAACTGTTTCATGTGAAATTCCTGTGAAATTCCTGTTGAATTCTTGTGTTCCAAACAGGCCCTTAATATGGATTGTGAATTTGTGATGAACGCAAAGTAATTGCTACACAAATTTACTATCATGCCTCCTTGCTCCGGGATGAAGCTAAGTGAGAAAAATGATAGACGAAGGTGCCTCCCAAGAGTAGTGATGAAAATTCAGTAGAGACAAACATATGACCTAGGCTGAAGCACTACCTTTGCACTAGGAGAGTGAATACTAATTGGTACAGCATCAGAAGGGCCTTCCCCAGAATACACTCTGGGTTTCCAACTTTGGACTTCTTGAATTCTCTTGGAAGCTTCTTTGATTATAACCTTCACAGAGTATGAACAGTAACCACCAGCAATCAGGTAGGACCGTAGGAACATATAAACATATGCTAATTTTATGACTGCCAATAGTCCAGCATTGAAACAACTTTTCCACCACAAAAGGGTCACTCCGTGACTGTGGATATAGGATGGTATAACAGGTGTAGAATAGACCTTTACACCGCTAGTTGTTAGCAATTACAAATAACAATTACCTTCCTTAGAAGATCTGGATTGTAGATGCCATGAAATTGCAGTTCGTCCACCGGAGCTGGTTTCCCATGGGCTATGCTTTCTACTCTAAATGTGTACAAGCTATAAGCAGATTGTAGACATCCTGCATATTTAATTTTCAAAACCATACAGACATACAATTAAAAATGGTATTTTCACAAGTTCGTATTCAACATTATGAAGGAATGAGATACAAACTGTTAATAAGGGCAGAAATTCTCCTAGGTTGTAAATGACTAACAATTATTACCATGTGCTTCATTGATGAATATAACTAGAAGCAGCAAACCCCAAGTAGACAACAGAATTCATAGCATTACATGAATAAACTAACCATAATAGGGTAGAAGTGATTAGGAAGTAGATGTTTTCAAAACCTCATATCCAGCTTTAGTAAACCAAACTGATGATTAGTGTGTCTCATAAAGAAGATTTGCATTATATGAAATTATGAATACTAGTAAAAATGAGAAGCTGTAGTCTTACTATTGCCAGGGAATTGAACGTTAACAACAGGAATTAGAGTAGACAAGGAGTCACATGTAAGCAATTGAATGGGTTTCTTCTATCCAGTCATCTACCTTGCTCTATTATAACATCAACAACCAAATGAAGAGGTACTTTTATCTCTTTCTTGACAATCCCCATGAACGGTAAGTACGAAGGCCTGCTAGCCTGCAAAAATTTTACAAGCGTTCAGCACTAAATCGACAACTCTAGCATAACCAACACAAACAGTACGGCAAGATTACCGATACCTTGTACACTATCTTATTTTCAGTCACATAGAGTTTACGAAACAAGATGTCCTTCTTCAGCACATATCTCTTGTACGGCAGGTAGAGAAGCATGAGCAGACCAACCCCCCATGCCAGAACAAGCACCAGCGATATCACGACCCATATGATCGTGTCGTACTGCAAATAGTTTGGCATCAGCTCCTGAAACGAGGCTCGGTACAGCACCCTCACGGTGGCTTCGGCCTCCTCGTCGTCGGTCGACGCGACATCTTCTACCAGGTGCTCGCCGGAGTCACTTCTCTGATGTAATGTCACAGCGCGGCCACTCAACATGCCTACCTACCTGTAGCCTACAGCATCAAGGAATAGAGTCGATTAACCAACCGATTCTACAACTCCGTTCCAAGAAAGTCACTTCATAGCGGATTAATTTGGCTTCCTCCATTGGACAATTTGGAACAGTAGGCTCTGATGGTTAGTGGGGAATGGAATCACCTGGAGGTAAGCAGGAGCGGAGCTCAAAATCGGGCTGTGCCAGTGGGAGCGGGAGTTCAGGCTAAATCGCCACCACGGAAGCTGGAACCGATAGTCTCCGCAAAGATTTCCCTCGTCTTCCTCCTAAACTTCCGGAGCCAGTTTTACCCTCTCTCCCCCTCCCCCAACTCCTCACGGAGCCAGTCTTCCTCCTAAATCTTACCCTTTCCTTCTCATTTTCCCGTACGGGTGGCGACGAGATCGACCGGAGACGTAGGCTGGTACGAACTATTCAACTGCTTTTGGGCCGAGCCGGTGAGGCCAGCAGGTTCGAGTTGGGCTGTCCATATAAACGGGGCAAGTTCACATAGGTCGGCCCGTTCAAGAGGAGCCGAGCCGGACGCTGCAGTGCAGACGGCAGCGCCAGCCTTCCGGCGCCGCGGCACGCCCGCCCAACGGCGTGATCCCTCCTGCTTTGCTTTGCTTTGCTCGCCGCCGCGCCCGTGCGAGCAGTGAGAAAGGCCGCAGGCGTTCTCGGCGGCACGCGGAGACCGAGGGCTTGGGTTGCCGTGTCCTCTGTGATCTGCGCGGAGCCAACCAGGCGCGGAAATTCGCCCGGTTGCCGAGCGCCGACACGTGCTGTTACGCCTTGCGCGCACGGAAGCCAAGCGTTCCGAAAATTTCAATTCGGTGTGGTTGGGAGGCGCTCAGGCGCGCATCGACTGTCCTTTCTTTCCTTCTCTTAATATGCTTTCCCACGATTTTATGTTTGTTAACTTTTTAGAATCTGTTCTTTTTCTTCGAAGCTAGTGGCTTTTGATTTTTATTATAGTATCTAACTTTTAAATAGAGTATTTTATCAAGATAAGGTCTACAAATTAAACGATATACACGTTAAAAGCTCAATATCTGTACCATTCAAAATCGTAAATGAGTATCTCTCTCCGTAATCTGTACCGTAAACAGCTAAAATTTAAAAATTTTAGCCAAAAGCCATAAACCGCAGCCGTTACCAAACATACCCTTAGAAGGAACGATCGATTTTTTAATTAGAAATTATCTCATTTTCCAATTTTTCTGCCCACGCTTTCTCTTTGTTGCATGGGACGGGGTCATCAGAGAGACACTCCTAGTATGAGTTTTATTAAAATAATCTATTTTTATTAGAAAATACAGAAATATAACTATATTTTAATTTTTGAAGGAATAGCTTCCAGTCATTCAACCGTTGGGCAACTGAATATGTCACTCAATAGCCGAGCGACAATCAGACAGTAGCTCTACCACTGGACGATAAGGATGTAGTTACCCAACGATTGGACGACAAGTACGTGGTCAATACAACGTGATCAATCAACGTGGTCAAAACAATGTGGTCCAAAATTAGTGAGTGGTCAAAGAGAACAACAAGGTCAAACCAATATGGTCGAAACATCGTGGTCTAAACATCAAGGTCGAAGATTAGTGAATGGTCAAAGTGAATAACGTGGTCGAAGATTAGTGATTGGTGACTGGGTGATAGCACCTATCGTCCAACCGTTGGGTGACAGGGATTACTTTTGTAAAAAAAATGCATGTATAGTTTTGTATTTTTAAATAAACAAAGGACTATTTTTTTAAAAAAATTCCTGGTAGTATTAGCTTGCATTTTTGAGTAACAGAGAGTCAGAGACCGTATGATGCCCAGCAGAAATGTGGGCTCTGTAATCACTGGACGACCATCAAGATGCACGTCGTCCCTTCCAGTTACGCACACAGCTCATTGCAGCTTGGCATCAACCAGCAGCCACATAAATTGGACAGCAGCGGCAACCTATACGAATTAGTAAGAACACAAGACTCCATCGTCTTGCGCAGTTAGAGCCAACTATTGGCCACTGGCCTTCATAAATCACAATACTCCATTTTTAATCAAGAAAAGGGTACTAATTTCTGTTTGACTACTCAAATGTTCAAACTAAATGTGACGAGACCTCACGTACGAGTTCTTTATCCTAGAAGCCACAGGTAAGATAAGTTACTGGGTCTATTTATATTGGTTTTTATTTTTTATTTCTATTTAGAGAAGATAGAAACTAATATCTAACTTTTTGAAGTAGCTTTTTTACTTTTGTCACTCTCATTTCGCTCTAAGGATAAAACAATGAGTAACAAGCACATCACGTATCCCACTTTTGTCGTTCCTGTCTTGCACACGTATCTCTCTTTCACTTTTCTCACCACCCAATTTCTCAACTTCTTTCAATTACTACTAATTTTCAGCCACAGCAAACAGGCCCAATAAGGTGAGTATGTTTGATGAACCACTCGGTGCTTACAAGTCTCCACCACTGTACAAAAGTCCACTGAGAAGAGACCCAAGTGGATATATGTAACTAGGAATCTAGGATGCAAGTCAAGCCCCACGGAAAATACTGTACTAAATGTTGTCTACATTTAGCCATAAAATTGACCATACATATATACATAGCAAGCTACTGAAGCCAGTGAACTGAACCAGCCTTTTCCACCACAAACTACACCGTCTCACACTCCAGCCGTGCGATTAACCGCACAACTTCTGCCGAATGAACAATTACTGAAGATTCAGAGTTAAAAACAAACACACAATTACTAAAAAGTTAAACAACCCAAAAATTTTCGAAGATTTGAAAATTTCTTAAATTTCTTTTGAATTCGGATTTCTTTCCCTTTTTGGCTAAATCCCTTGAAATCCTGCTTTCCTCTTTGGCTTTTCCGTTTTCTCCTTCTGCTGGCGCCTCCCCGAGCCGTCGTCGCTCCCAACTGCCTCACTGTTCCCTACCTCCGCGCGCCGCGCTGTCGTTCCTCAGGATTTGGGCCGCGCCTCTCCTCCCGTTCACACTAGCTAGACGTCGTGGTCCCACTGCTCAGCCTCTCAGCTCCCAGCTCTCAGCTCCCTTGCCTCGCACGCCGCTGCTCGCCACTCTCTCTCTACCGCAATTCAGTGAAGCTCGCAGTCGACACGCGCCCTTTCTCCGTACAGTGGTGTCAGCCATCGTCAACTCTTGCAGGGAGCCAGTGTCACCACTCCCACTGCTCTCTACGCAATGACAGAGCCTGCCTTATCTCCTCGCTCACGCGCAAGAGGCGAGCTCGAACCGCCTTACTGTGGACACCGACAACCACCACTTTTTAAGCTTTGCGTTCACTGCAGAACACCTCACACCACTCCCTTATACCCTCCCGGACCTCTAATTTGAGCTCAAGCTCGCCGCATCGCCGCCGGTAGCCTCCCCTGCACCCAGTGGCCCTAACCGCAATCTCGTGCTTTCGTTGATTACTCTTCAATTTCTTGCACTGGCATGGTCCCCCTTGCTTGCTGATCACACTGGTACACTCACCTGAACACGAGCATTTGCCTGAAGCTCTAGCGGCTGAGGTCGCCGCCGGCTGAAAGACCTCTTCTGTGATCAGCCCTATTGAGCCTTTCCCGACCTAAACCGCCACTGCCATGATGACTTTGACACTCCACAGATGGTTAAACCACTTCTAATTTGGCTGGAAACCCGCCGGAGCCCCAACGCGCCGCCGTGAAGGCCGTCGTCCTCTCTCCAGCCACCAGACACTATCATCCATCCCCGCACTCCCCAAAGTCCCAAAATGGAATCCTAAGCTCAAGTCGCTCCCCTCTGTACAACCAGTTCCCCTGGGATGCCCTGACAACGCCACCGAGCTCTATTTTCCCGCTGGGAGGGAAGTCCGAAGGTTAAAGGCGACCTCCTAGGGGCGATGTGGTCGGATCTTGGCCGTTGGCGCCATTTCATTCTTTCCATCACAGCGTTCACATTCACTTGAATCCAGGCCGTTCGCGTCATCCACACGCGCGCTTGGGCCTTCTTGGCGCGGCGTGGCGTGGGCGAAGGTCGGTCGATCCACTCGGCAGCGGAGAACCACTACGGTCAAGCTGCACTATGCAAACGGGCCGGCCGTTAGTGTTCACGAGAGAGAGAAAATCCAGAAAATTGATAAAAACCAAGAAAAAACCAGAAAAATCCCAAAAATACACCATTTCGATCATCTTGACACCATGAATCCATTTTTGACCTCCGTTCCACCAAATTAAATTCCAAATAAATGCAAAATCCTCAATTTGAATTTTAATTGTATTTTGTTCCTAGCTTGCATTCTGCAAAATAGAAACTTATTTGTCCTCGTTTCCTGTGCCAGTAAACAGATCAAGCAAGTTGGTGAACTGAAGGGCAGCAAAAGCAAAGGAAGCAAGCAGGAAGCTGGTAGAGAAAATTGAGAACAACGGAAAGAAGGCAAGTCACATGTTTTTGATCATGTTGAACATATATTTTATTAATTATTTATTTATCAATATTTCCATTATTTTTATTTACGCACTGATATTTTATGTGCAGTAAATATTTAGAATGGCACGATACGTAATTGTATCCTACCACAGAAAAAGCTCTGTTTACATTGATGGTCATATTCACCTTGACAAGACTTAGTATTGCTAAATCTACTATTTAAATAACCTTAGTAATGTAGGAAACTCAACTCTATCAAACTACTGTTTAACGAGTCATTTTGCCAGTAATTTTTGTAAAAGTGTTTTTGGGAATTGATTATCATGAGAACCATGTGTTGGTTGGGTAAGGCTATTAAGTACTTGGCATTTTGCCAGTAGAGATGCTAAAATGGCTCTAGGGTAAGGGGTCTAGTGGAAAGCCATATAGTGACCTTTGTCCATGATCTTACCTTAGGGTGAAGGCTAGTAAAGTTGGAGAAAGTAAGGATGAACTTATGCTGAGCAAAGAACATAGTGATCGTCCAACCACAAGATTTGACTTGTCAAACTTGGTTTAGTAGCTGCTCAAATCGATTGAATCTCTACAGGAGTACAGGAGAGTTAGTATGGAAACGGTAAAACTATACTGAACAACAGTAGATTCCTCTCAGGACGGGCAGAAGATATCTAGCCGTGTCGGCGGATACCCGGGTTTGAGTTGGAGGTCTACCGGGTAGAGCCTATATAAAGATATGAGCAGTGAAACGGCCTTGTTTTCTTAACTCAGTCATGATGGTTAAGAAATTCTTGTGGGTAAAACTGGGTAACTCTACGGAGTAATCACAATAGTATCTCAAATACACCATGATTCTGGTAAAAAAAGTTATGTTCATGGGTGATTCCAACAATAAGGCATAAGTAGATTTAGGAATGAGTTGAAAATGTTGAGGTCTGTTAATCAAGTCTTGAAAACCCTAAATCCTTAAATAGTTATTATTATTTGGTGTTTACAAATGTTGACAAATAAAATTGCATCCACATCATAATGAAACAACTATATATTCCCATCATTTAAAAATCCTGGCAAATAGCTATATAGCTTTTCTCCATGTGATTTGCTGAGTACGGTTGATGGTACTCAGTCTTGCAATGTCTCCACCACAACAGATACCAGAGGAATGTTACAAGTTTTTGTGTTAGGGTTACGACCGTACTCAAGCATTCATGTGGAGTTTTCTCCGGCTCTTTTGCATGTAAGTTAAGTTTTGGGTTTGGACATCCGTATTGTGACTAAAGTTGGCAATTAGGTCTTATTTTAATTAAATTAACTTTTCTAAATTGTTCGTGAACATGTTTGATACTTCTTTTATCCGTAACTGAACTTCTGGGCTGTTACGAGTGGTACGACGTTCCTATTTTCAAAAATAGAGGAGTTACAAAAAGAAACTCTGTTGTTACTGCTGTACCACTGCTACTACTGCCAAATTGAATTAGATACAAATGACCACACGAACCAAGGAAAAAGAACACGTTTGCTTCGTTTCCACAGGGTCAGCACTCACCCAGCAGCCGATCCATTTTCCCGGTTCGTGTCACTCGACAAGAGCATAAATTCACACTTGAGAAGGATGACCCCGTCTCCTCTCCTCTCCTCTCAGGCGCCCATCTGGCCACCTCCCTCCTACCTTCCCACACAACGCGGCAAACAACTCCTCAACTCTCTCAGCGCTTGGCTTGCATTGCAGGTTGCATCTATCGCGCGCACCTAAGCAGACAAGCAAACCACCTGCTCTGTTCGTCTAGCTAGCGATAGCCCGTCTCCCTCACCATGAGACGACACGCTGCTGCTGGTGGTGCTTGTCCTCCATTGCCAGCCACGCTCTTGGTGGTGCTTCTGCTGGCGACCGAGCTGGCCACATTTACCTACGGCTGCAGAGCTCTCAAGGCGGATATAGCGGTGGCGGCTGCAGCGCGGAAGCACCACGACACGGTGCTGCGGACGCCGCCTCCTGCGGCGCCATGTGCCGGCGAGGCGGGAGCAGTGTACGGTGAGTCCAAGAGGCTGGTTCCCCAGGGCCCCAATCCGCTGCACAACTAGCCTGACCTTCTCAGGTTCTGCTGCAAACCGTACGTGCGTGCCGAGGACTGTATGAAGCACTGCACCTTCTTCTTTATTATTCTTTTCTTGTTTTCCTTGTGCTAAAGAGCACATATAGCATACACGGTGTTCGGTGTTGTAATTAGCTAGCAAAGTAGAGAACTCAGGGCAACACAAGATTGTTGTACCAGTGCCATGTGATGTTAAATAGGAGAATTAAAGGTTGGAAATAATGCAGTTTATCTTTGTTTCAAGAACTTGAGAGCTGTGACTACTTTTTGAAGATAATTCTCCCCCCTTCAAGTTGAGAGTTGGGGCTATGGTTAGGGAAGAAGAAGACTCTTGTGGTGTTTGTTGTGGTTTTTGAGGGTCCTGATGCCATTTTCGCTATGGTGATCAGAAAGCAATGGGAGATGGAGAGCCAGGACAGGACCAAGTTCTGGTGAGTTGTCTCACCTTGCTAAGCTATTATGGCTGCCTTTTTATTCTGTTGCGTGCGTGCTTCCCAAACTGCGAGTGAAATTTGTTTGGTGTATCTAGCTTAGTAAACTATCATTTGTAATATGTATGAGGGTGCAGACGTGCAGTGAATTGAGTGGAGTGTCCAGGAACAGCTATGAACCGGCAGTTCAAGGATACTTGTTCCAGTTATGTACCAGGAGTACTACTTATGCATGCAGTGAGAGTTACATAGGTAAAATACGAAGCATCTCTTTGAGATATGAATGTTTGGACTCACTGAGATTGTACTGCTTTCAGATGTCTTGCAGATGTTTTCAAAACCTCTCTTGAATGACTGCACAGATGTATCTGACACAGTGACACTCAGTAGATAAGTGGGTTGGCTCCACTGGCCACTCTCCTAGATCTTTGAAGTTTTTGAAGAACTAACCCAACGAAACAACGAAAGAAAAATCCAAATTTCAGGTAAGCAGTGCATTCAACTTCAAGAAGTGAGCTGTTTGAAAGATGAGAAGAAAAGTGCGCCAAGAAAGTTGGTAGGGGCAGCATTACTGAGTTTAATAGGTAGAATTAAATATAGGACAACCATATACAGAGCACAACTCACAGGAGACGGCGCATGGACGCTTTGCAGAAGAAGCCTTCTGCATCTTCAATTTCCTCACAGAGAAGGTAAGTAGGGTCGCTTCAGCCTTCAGGGATTTTTATTTTTCACCGACCGGACCAAGGTTATGATTACTCTCATCAGATACATTTCAGGGGAGCATTTGGTTCTGATGCCATTGTTTGAGGACCACAAAGAAAGATGCTACTGCAAGAGAATCCGTTCTTCTCTGGCAAAGTTACTCCTACCATTTAAACCCCCAAAATTACTCCTACCATCAGTAAGCATTCAGTTGAAAGAACACTCAAAACCAGAGTAAAGAAGTAACTTCCCTGCAATTGTAACCAGGCACCACCGCACCAGCCAAGTGAACAACAAGAATACAGTTCATCCATTTAAAACTGTTTTGAGTAGTGACAAACAGTATTGTAATTTCCAGTATTAAGAAGGGATGTCATTATGACAATACAGGAATTGCGTCTATCTGTAGTTGAAATTCATGTGTACTACTTCTGTTAAAATGATCAATGAAGTGAAATGTGACAACCCGCATTTCTTAATCCTTTCTAATAACCAAATTGAGGCTAATGACAGTAAATAAGCAATTGACTAAAGATATTGTGCAGTGATTTCTTTTACAGAACAGGCCGAATAAAATAAAACTTCCCCAGGACAAGACTAAGTAAAAATATACAGGCCATCGCAAATTGCACATTCTTAATTATGGACTCACCCCCAACATATTTTAAATCAACTCAAGTTAAATAAAATATTCACATTTCATTTATAACAATTAATTATATACATCAAATAAGTATTCAAATTATTCGTGGAATCAATAAAAGTATTAACAGTCCATCGTACAACAGTTTACATAACGGTCTGAATTTGCATTGTTCTACACCTCAACTTGCATCCAATTGCAATCCTTAATCCTCATCAAGTAAAATTCAAATTACACAAATTACAATTTAAAGTACATCACTTTCATTCAAATTGCATCAATTTACAAATCTTAAGCCGAACCAAGTCCATTATCTCCAACATAAGAATAATTACACCACAATTGCAAATATAGGAATTTTGCTAACCAAAAGAATGACCGGCATTATTAATTACGAAGAAAATCAATAGCACAAGACCGAAAAAACAAACAAAAGAAATAAATTAAACTTAGGTTGTCGTCAGAACCCGTTCGACTTTTAGAAGACCGAACCCTAGTACTCACTAAGATACCAGGACCGTCCGGAGCTAACCGTCACCTTTCACGTAGATGGACTTGATCATTCGATGAAGAATCAAACCAACGCCTACTTTAATTTTTACCGACTTACCTTCCACGGTAGGAAAACCGAAGAATAGTGCCGAAGCCCCGATGTTAGTGATATGCCCTAGAGGCAATCATGAATATGATTGTATCACTTCTATGTTTATGAACATTTGAATAAAATGTTATTTTGTCCCTTGAATAAATATCTTTCGTATTAATCAATAAGTATGTGACTTGTTCGTGAAACTCTTTATTCATGTTTTAATGTTGTTCTAAATTATCCCTGATCTTATATCATTATATGGGACGATTATGATTTATAGATCAATACATGTATTGATTGATGATCATATTTCATGGATCATGGATATGAGATATCAAATCAATAATATGGACACGTGTTAGAGAACATAATGTTGGATTGACCCATCATGAGATAATACGAGAATTGTTATATTCTTAAATATCATCAGTTGATCTCATACATACTGTATGTAGGATCCTTAGACCTGAGATTGTCATTGTTTCCTACATATGTAATAGTTTGCTTAGGGGTTACCAAACACTACTCCGTAACTGGGTGGTAATAAAGGTAGCTTTCAGGTTTGCTATGAAACATGTGGAGGAATATGAGCGGTTAGAATTTGCCCCTCTTATCTAACAGGAGAGATATCTCTAGGCCCCTCGATGTGGTTGGGTTAAGAAAGTGCATGGCCATGACAAATGTGGTTGAGGAGTCAATCACAACTGAGTAATCCACTACAGCTTTGCGTGAAGGATCGAGCTATCATAGGATGGCACGTTTTTCATGTTGAGTTCGATCTAGTATCATGAGGCAAAGGGATCGATACATAAGCACTATATAGGTTCGTTCGATATCATCTTTATGTGTGTTTGGGAGTCGTTATGTCCTGCTAGGGACCGCTACTGACATGGGTTGGAAAGGAGTTTTCGGCCTATGGCCAAATACACATGAACCTACAGGATCACACACTTAATGGGCTGGAACGATAAGGGGTCGGATGATAGTTTTCGAGTGGAATTCGATCCCTACTCGTATCGGATATGGATTCGATTGGAGGCTATATAAGGAGAGGTACGGGGGCTGAGGGATGTATCTTGAAAACACATCCGTCGAAACCCTAGCCGCCACCTCTCGTATCCCCTGCCATGCACGCTGGTGCTAGCACATCGACACACGGTGCTTCATCCTTGGACGTGTGAATTTCGGTAGAGGTGCTACTATGACTACGGTGCTGATCGGGACGATCACGAGGAGGAGACGTTTGGACGGAAGACGTTCGACTACTACCGCTACACCACGCGCTCTTCGTTGAATCAGCTGTTTCAACCCTACTTCCGCTGCACTGCGCGTCTAGTGGTAATGATCTATAATCTCTTACTCGCATGGCTTCCTAGTGTACGCAGTAGAAAAAATTTTTAATCTACGCTAGTGTAGCCCACCTGTATCCCAACACCCGAGACCCGTCGCAATAGACCACGACCATGGTAACTCACCACCAATACCATCCAAATCACCAAGCCAGCAAGAAATCAAATCCATCACATAGCAATCAAAAGAGTAAAAAGCATGGGAAGTAAATCATAGTAAGGGATAGAGAGAGAGAGAGAGAGAAAGGGAGAATTAGGGTCATGGTAGTGGTCTGCCGAGTGGAGGCGGCCAAGCTCGAGTGTCGGTTGGGAAAGCCGGCGGCGCACCGAGGCAACCACGGTCGAAGCCACAGAGGGCTGAGCCGAGGCGGCAACCGAGGCCATGGGGGTGATGTAGAGGTGAGGTAGTTGAGGCAATGGAGCTAGGTGGCGAGCAGGTGGCGCCGGAGGGCTTGAACAAGGGCGATGGTGCGGTGGCCGGGGCCGATCCCAAGGCACCGATGGTTGGAGCCGGGGCGATGGCCAGAGGCGCAGGGGCGGCGGCGCTGAGTGTAGCTGGAGCACGGGTTGGTCGGTGGAGCCAGAGGCCAAGAAAGGGAGTGGGAGAGAGAGAGAGTGAGGATAGGGAAAAAGATAAATAAGGGAAGAAGCGATAGAGTAGGGGATAAGGAAGAGAAGGTGTATGGCCAGTAATAGCATTCGGCTCAACAGAGGAGAGAGTAAAGTAAAAGAACAAAGAGGGGAACTGGGGAAGTGAGCGCTTAATAAAGATGTTGTTTGCAAGTCTTCAACTCTGAGCATTTCATTGCGTGCTAAATTATTCAATAAAATCTTGCCAGACATGTTAACTTGCAATACGCCACTAACAAATATTTATAATTATTAAAAATAAATTTAGTGTCGTTAGTAGATTAAAGTTTAGTGCGTGCCGATTAACTTGGTGTATTGTTGTTTAAATCATTCTAATACAAATTTAAATACTTAATTAATTTATTAGTCGCATGTAAATGTAGAAATCCATTAAGAATGCTTTAGGACCTTAGAATAAATTAATTGCCATTCAGAATAAATTAATTTCCATTCAAAGATTTAAAATCTGTATGTGATTAAATAAAATTACGTGCAGCGATTAAACTTGAATACGACGATTAAATAAGTAATTGAGACAAAAAAAATGCAAATGACTAAAATAAAGTTTGAAGATCACATTGGGACGTTCTGGTATATTTTATCTAATTACCTACCTACATGTGTTATTTTCTTCGGCACTATTAAATTAAATCGTAGCACGCATACTAATTGTAGAAAAGGAATCGAGTTTAGAGGGCGACTTTTATCCAAGTAACCCCGAAACACGGACTTCAATATAAACTCAGGCAAGCATCCATTTGAGCATATGATCTGATTATCTTCAGCAAAACAAGTATTTACCTGTTAAAATAATTATCACTCTATATAAAAATAGAAATAATATTTAAATCGGATGAATGCTATGAGAAAGAAAGGAAAGAGACAAGGGTAGACAGTTGGAGAGCCACTGTCGAACCAATAAATAAAGGGTGGGCAGAAGGTGCCTTTGGCAGAAGATAACGGCAAGGTTGGAGCCTTCTGCATAAGGATAAAATCTAAGCTTAAACAAACTTCACTTGTGTAATGGACCGTATAAGTCGTATCAACCATTGTTTTGTTAGAAGATGGGCAGAATCGGTAACTCTATCGAGGTTATTACACTCTTCATATTGGTAAGTAATATAACTAGGTGTAGAAACCCAGAGCCAGTATAGAGCCCAGAGTGAGGGATCCATAGTAGGAGAAACCCAGAACTAGTATAAAGCCTAGAAGTGGGGGATCGCAGACGCATATATTAGTGTAGGTGGAGTGTTGGGGAAGGGCCAGACCACCCCAACCAACATTTACTTCGAGATCGATGGGGCTGGATAAGGGTGAGAGACCGGCCCGATCCACCGGTTAAGAAAAGCTAGGTGGAGGTATAATATACCGAGATAGAGGTAAAAGTTCTGTGCTCTGATTAGGTTATCGTATATAAGAAAATGTGAAGATCCACTCACTACAAGAATCAGAGTGATTATGAGTAAAGTGATACAAGCCTACACAGTGTTATATAAATCATGAATTCATGTCTATCTTCAGGACTGGAGGCTATGGAAACTAATGGAGGGTATTTTCTACTTATACGAGAATTTAATAGATTTTTAAATTAATAAACCGAAACTTTTCTCAACCTAAAAAAACAATTATTTTCCATATATCATGAAGATGAGAATGAGAAAGAAAAGCTAGTGCATTTTTGCTAATAACGCTTGTTGAGTACTCTGTACTCACACTTGCTATTACTCTTCTTTGTTTAGAGGATAGTTAGCTCGGAGTGTCATTTAGTATGGGCACGGCTTATCCCAAAGAATTATATCTTGAGGGGGGATGGATATGAGAACGAACCGTATGAGGTGGGCACCTCATACGAAACTTGGGACGACTGGGGGATTACCTTAGCGCGGGCGCGACCCTGTGGAGTATATAAAGTTTGCATTATGTCTTTATCTATAGGACTCGATGGGTGATTAGATGTCGGGCAAAAAGCCTACTTTTGGTAATGTAATATTATTCAAGCCCTAGTGACCTTGTATTAAACTTTAGCTTCGCATGGCTATGCTTATGTAGTATCATGAACTGTCTTTAATTATTGCTCCGTTGCAATACTCTAGTAGGCTTATTATTCATTATAGCGGTGTTCTATTGGGCAAACGAATAATAATCCGTTGACCAGTGTTATTATCCCTCGGTAATGACACCAATGGTCTCACGAAATCAACTGAATTTCAGATTGTACTGCATAAGTAATGTTGCTCAAGGCTTCAAGAACATGGCTTGTCATAAGTATTGTGGTAAACCTTCGAAGCATCTGCGTCTTCTCAATGAGATTGCTTCCATCCACCGAAGTCCTCGGGGAGACCACGCTGGCGAACATCCTGCATACAGAATAACCATTGTAGATTACTGAAAAGCAGCAGAGCATTTGTTTTCAGCGTATTGAAGCAAGGATATCAGGTACTGTCCAAACAGGCTTCATGATTTCAACTGAATGACTGATGCAAGACATTTACAAGCATTATGGCTACGAAGAGCAACTACAAACGGAAAATAACGAAAAAGGGTAGAAAATGATACTATCTGTCAATAATTACTATATATCAATTGCATTACCAAACGCAGGGGGTACAAATAATAGAAGTAAGAAGCAGAAAAGACATGTTCCGACAATTCCTGGTTTGCATACCCACTGAATATATCTCAGGGAAATGGTTCCTTAGCTTTACTTCGTAATTGTATCCCAGCCCGATGTACAATTGCATCTGAAATGGACTGCAACTATCGTCAAAGTTGCATAAACCACTGCATCTTGTCGGCAATGGCATGACGCCTCCATAGGGTACTTGTGCTATGTTCAGTTATGCACTAGGCAAACGTAGGAACTTATTATTGTCTGCATCAATTGAATCATGGATGCCAGAACGTAAGCACCTACTCTTTGAAAGAGATGCTTGCACAAGTCTTGGCATCCAGCTGCGCACTTGAAGGCCCTCACACAGTCGCACACAACTGAAGAGCGCCACCGCCCGCTGACAGTGACTTACCATCAAAAGGGGAATCTTGGTGGTTTCAAGGTTATGCACACACCACAGAAAGTAAAGGAGTGGATTCAAATTTGTTCTTGGCGTCATTAAAACAAACAGTGGTAAAAAAAATCAACGAATATAACAGGCCGGTGAAAAGTCTAGATGATGTGGAAGCAGTTGGCGGTCTGAATTCTGAAATGCTAACAGATTATGAAATCTTACAATCTACCAAGGAACAAACAATCATAATCTTAACTGCCAATGGTTGCTCCAAGCCATTGATGTAACTAGATGGTGAAACAACATTTCTATATGCCTATTTCGTTGCCGCGTGCTTTCCTAAAGAAAATGAAGCCTGGCATAGACTGCAAAAACCAAAGAAATACTGAAGTCACGTCCTGAGTAGACGCACTACTTGGCATAGCATAAGGACCGACTTATACTCTATGGATTTAAAGGAATGATGTGCATGGTTCACTGACAAAAAGGGCAAACAATAATCGCCTAAAAATTGAGTCATTTTTGTGTATATATGTAGAACAAAAAATTGTAAGAGCAGATTCAAGGATTCAGTAAAAATATAAATGTAAAGGCCATTTTTTTAGAAACTACCTCGGGGGGTAAATGTGAGACCAACTTTGATTTCTCCACAGTACTGTTCACCTTTCACAACATTATATGCTGTTGGTGGAATGCTCCCTTCCGTGTACACTGCTTCCAAAGAAATTCTGCAAGATCCAGTTTAGTTGAGCACTGTAAACTTTGAGTCCCATAACATCATTGCAGCTTTGTAACAAAAATACAAGGGCCAGAAGTAATAGTAACTTCAAGACAGATGTTCTCCGCAAATATTTTGAAGAGTTTAATATAACAATAGTAATTGTAGGATGGCTGTCGGCTCTGCCCGCCTGATTGCGCGCTTCGGCGCGGCCGTGCGATGTGGCAGAACCGCGCGAGCCGGTCGTCGGAGAAGGATGGTCGCGGCACGCGGTTCAAAACGCGGGCCTCTATAGCTTTTTCTTCGTTGTACCGTGGGCTTGCTTGAAAGATCGAAAATATGGGCTAGTTGGGCCTGTATTTCGCAATGGGTTGCTTCGTCTCTCGGGACGCCCTGCTTGCCGTGAGATTTTTATGCGATTTTTTATGGAGACTGTGAGTTTCATCGTGTCCACATCGGCGGCCACACGAGTACACGACGGTGCCGCACGTCTCCGCCTCGGGGCCCCAGCTTATCCGTCCATTCCCAACTGCTTCCTCCTCTTCCGTTGCATCACGCACCACACCAAATCCGCAACCGCCACCTCCGTCCCCATCCGCGCCGATGGCCTCCCCCCTCGCCGTCGCCGTCTCGGTCTCCGTCGCCACGCCCGCCTCATCCTCCCGCCTCGCCGCCTCGGCCGTCGCCCCGCCGCGTGGCTCCCTCCGCGCCCTCCTGCCGTGCCGTGGCGTCCGCGCTGCTCCCCTCCTCCGCGTCGGCACCCGCTCCCGCGGCGCGTCCGTGGTGTGCGAGGCCCAGGGGCAGGACACCGCCATCCAAGGTACAGGCGGGCGTGCGTAGGGTTAGCCTCCTGCTCGCGTTGAATTCATGTATCGATCTGGGGGTGAAATGGTGCTGATTTAGGTAGTACGTATTGCTGCGCCCTTTGGTTACTCGCGATGGGGATTAGCCGTCTGGGCAACTGGGATGGCGATCTACTACGGGGACGGAGCCTTATGGTTGAGTTAGGGCTTTCGGAGTTGTTTTCACTTTTGGGTTAGGATGTTAGGACTGGTTCCCTAGATGGAGTTCAGTTGAGGATTCCGGAGGAATAGGACAGTGGCGCAGCACAGTGTTAATGATACGATCTGTGATCATGAAGGTAGCAGCGCGTTTGAGCCTACGCACAAAGGCACATTTGTAAATGTTTATCCAGATTCTAGAGCTCAAGAGAAGACAGGAAGGGACCGTGGTGTATAAGAAGTACTGGAACCATGCTGAAATAGTGTGAGATGCTGCAGGAAAAAATTGTTTCCACAGTACAAAAATTAGGATACTTGGCTACGTATTAGATGTATGTCATGTGGGTATTGGTGCCAGCATTTGGGTATGTGTTCCTGTACACACACGAGACTATTAAGAACCACTGGTGTAGCATAACTATAATTCGATGATTGTTACAGGTTCACATTGTTGGTTCTGCATCATTTTGTAGTAGTTATTTAGATGTATTTATGCTTGTATTAGTATGATGTTAGATCCGGTGCTTTTTCATATACGATGAAGTGGCTGCAGGAGACCTGCCACTGGCCATGTCATTAAGAAGAAGGTAAAAGCGGTAGTTTAGCTAAAGTATGTTGTACTGATGAGCAAATACTTCGTTTGGGTACGATTTATTGGCTAAGTTTTGTTGTTGCTTCAAAATAATTGAATGTATTGCATGTAACTCTCTTCAGTGTTGTTATTTGTTCATTCATAAACTTCATCAAGGATAAGGACTTAAGAATGATGAAATTAGGATCCCTACTTGCTTTCTTATAAACAAGTTTTGGATACACAAATTATAAAGATTTGTTGTAATAAAACTGCCTTACAGTTTTCCAGAGGCTAGCAGTAGTTCGGAAGAACACGTGCTTGAAGATGAGATGTATCTCAATCAGTAGATGCATCGCATGATCAAATTAATATTAAGAAAATACACAAGATGATCACATGATTTAAGAAAACATCCTCCCGGTACTTTTCATGCATTTAGAATGCTGGTAAAATCTCTTGATGTGTGGATCCATACACAGTGAAAAATAAGTATCATATCTTGCAAGGTATGTGAAATTGGACAGATGTATTTCAAAGAAAAAAATGCAAGTTGGAAACAAGGGAAGACAAAGGACAATTTTCCCTACAGTAGAAATTTACTTGATCATTCATATATTTCAAGGCACAGTGATAAATTTCTGCCAACTCATGCTTGTAGAAAATTTATACATTAACTTTGATTAGAATGCTTATGGTCATAGGCCTGTTTAACTTCATTTAATAACTTTCATTGTATTCCTATTTTACGGTGATTGCTGTGCTAACTAATATGCTCTCAACCTAATTCTTTTGCAGTTCCTGATGTGACTAAGTCAACATGGCAATCGCTTATTGTGGAGAGTGAGCTTCCAGTTCTTGTTGAGTTCTGGGCTTCGTGGTGCGGACCATGCAAAATGATAGATCCTGTCATTGGCAAACTTTCAAAGGAGTATGAAGGGAAGCTGAAATGCTACAAGCTCAACACTGATGAAAACCCTGACATAGCAACCCAGTTTGGCATCCGGAGCATCCCCACCATGCTGATATTCAAGAACGGTGAGAAGAAAGACACGGTGATTGGAGCTGTGCCTGAGAGCACCCTGGTCATCTGCATCGAGAAATATGTTAAGAGGTGAAATATCAAATTGAAGATTTTCTAGGCAGTTAGCCTTTAATTTTCATGCCTAGATGGATATATCGTCGTCACTGAACCTCTATTTGGTAGTTGTATGTAGATAATAATGAGATAACATCCAATAAATGCAATTCAAGGCTGAGAGGTCTTCTGGATGAAAGGCACAAAGGTTGCTTATATTCGACCTAATGGTGCTCAGAATCTCCATCTGATTTTGTTGGGCTGAATTAATGAATCAGAACCTGTGGCCGAATGTCATTATCGTGATGATTTTGTGGATGAATGTTGGACAGGCGTGTGTGCATGGTTAAGCATAAATCTGTATCTGTTTGAGTTTGCAAGTTGCAAGTACCAATTATCAACCGGCGTGTAAGAAAAAGAACTCGTATTTGGACTTCGGAGGGCTTTATGGCCTGTTTGGCCAAGTGGAACCTTACCCAATAAACAAAGTTTTTGTTATTATGTGATTTGCTAATCACCATGTAAATGTTTCCCAAAAAAATCATGTACGCTTTGGGCCTTAGATTTCCGTCCGAGATTTGTGCTCAAATTCCTGTATTGTTCATCAAGCATCGGCCATAGATTCCCCCTGGTGGTTAGGGACCTACAATGGGCAATGGCCATGATATTAGGCCCTTAGCCGCTAGAAGAAGAAGCAGCAGCAGCAGCAGCTTAATCTTCCCTCAAACAGAAAAGACTGAGCGCCTGTGCTTTGCTGTTTTTAAAAGCGACTTTTAGCTTTTACTACAATATCTAACTTTCAAACGAAATATTTTCTTAAGATATGGTTTATAAGTTAATTATAGTATATGTTAGAAACTCAACATCTGTACCAGCTAAAATCGCAAGCGAGTATTTCTCTCCGTAATCTCTGTCGTGAACAGCCTAAATTCAAAACAGTTCAGTGGAAAACTATGAACCATAGCCATAAACTAAAAAAAAAAAGAACAGGCCCTACGCTTCTTGAGA
This sequence comes from Bonia amplexicaulis, assembly GCA_036346245.1. Lineage (NCBI taxonomy): Eukaryota > Viridiplantae > Streptophyta > Magnoliopsida > Poales > Poaceae > Bonia > Bonia amplexicaulis. The sequence goes on from CM070740.1 coordinate 4,984,622, forward strand.
AATCTAAGATGGCGCATCCGTTTAAAAGACTTCCAATAACTTCTAAGTTTTCAGTGGTGTTATATAGGGTATGTTTGGTAGTGTTTCATATTATTATTTTTTAGTTTCTGTTTTAGATTCTCTACGTATTCACTTCTCTGAGAATCTGGAGCTGTCTTTAAAAAGTGTTTGGTTAGTAGATTGGCTCTAGAAACATAGGAGAAGGGATTGAAGGCAAATAGACTATAAGACCCCTAGTTGTGACACTTCAACTGTATATGTATTTTACTCCTTTGTATGTGTACACAATTTATGAATTTTTATCCAAATTTTGTAAGACCATATATATATATATATATATATATATATATATATATATATATATATATATATATATATATATATATATATATATATATCAGCCTTATCGAACTTGCCACATCCTTTATACTCATATCAACAACAATGTTACAAGTTAAACTTTGACGGACTATACATACTGTAATACATAAATACAAGAACAAGATACAATAATCTGGCTAACATTTACAACAAGAATTAGACTATACTTCGTAGTACATGAATACAAGATTGCTCAGGCAAATCAATGAGTTCATTGACAAACAGGAGACCATGACTAAAATAACTCATTGTTCAACAAAAAATAACAACGTGAACTCTGAAAGGGGGCCTTCCAGCATAGCATTCGTATAACACTCAACCAAGTGCCCAGAAATCAGAAGCATATGAGTGGACTCGCCTCCTCCCTTTCAAAATAACTCAGGAGCCATTAACCAAACAAAGAGCCATCAAAAGCGAGCACACATGATGAAGTAGGAACTCCTGACAAGCTCCCCACCACACATACGTACAAAAGCCCCATTACACCTCCATCAGTAACTAAAAGCTACTGTAAATCATAGTTGTCAAATGTACTTAGCATTCTGCGCCCAAAATTGTCTAAACAAAAGTCATTTTTATCATCTTTGAAACCTGCATCAGAAAGGTAACTAATGAGCCATGGCTAGTAGCACAGATTACAATGGGTAAATTAGGAAAGCAGCTTACATGGAACATTAGGAAGGTTGAAGTATTCACTCAAAAAGATCATTGGTTGGCATCTCGGTTGCAGAACCTATTAAAACATGAAAACTACAGTTAGTATAAGAATGCAATGGGATAATAATGAGAAAAGCAAAGGCATAGATGATTCCATTTGATCTGAGCCAATCCTGAGTACAGACAAGCTTCAATCCAATGTCTACCACCAGACTCACAAATTGTGAGTCTCGCAGTCCTTGTTGCTACCTTGTAGTCAGTACTACGTGGTATTGCCAATATATCTCGTGCCATCCGAGCAATTGTAGGATAGGTCAGATTATGCTCCTTCCACCGTTTCAGAACACTAGGCTAACCTGCTGAGAGACGTCGTTCATGCAAGTACTGTTCAAGTTCAGTCATCGGTCGCTCACTATATGGATATTCAGAATAATGATAATATTCCAACAGCATATCTTCTCTATTCACAATAGTTTCATTGCTAGTTTTAGACCCGGAAGTGCAGATAGGGTCTTCCACCTGACCAGCATATTCATTGAAGAGGTTGAGCAATATATCATGCACTTTGTGAATATAATCTTCTATGTCATTGTCCAAATTAAACTTCTCATCACTCTTCATTTTTTTACTGATCAAAGTAGCCCTCTTCTATAGTATGATTATCTATATATCCAATAAATTTCGTTGCAACGCACAAGCAGGTGACTAGTTTTCATGAACTTTGTCGAGCAGGTTTGCTGTAGGTCAGATAGCTCTCTACCAGAATTTATCGAAAGGTTATTTTTTATTGCTAGTTTATTTTTTATTTTGCTTCTCGTAAGAAACAGGATATAATTGTTTTGAGAACCCGAGTGTTTGGTATATCTCTACGAGATCTGAAGAAGAAGCTAGGAGCAGAAGCAATACCAAACAGATATATAGTTTATCAAACGGCCTCTAAATAGATTGTGTTTGGTCCTCATTCAAACTTACATACTTGTAAGGTAAAAAAGCTGAAGTCTTTATGCTCTGTTTGGTATTGCTGTGGATCATGATCATTCAGTGGAATTGTGTTTATATATTTTTCATATCTATGTGAGAGATCAACCATCGGATGATATACATATGTAACCTGATTTGCTAAACAGGGCGATACATTTTTCTTAAGTGCAAGTGTGCAACACAGCACCAGAACCGCAAAGTAGACCTTAGGCTTCTCTGCCAATCTGGTCCTGAGTTTCTCTGTACAGCAGCAGTTCGAGCCTCTTTTTTTTTTCGTTCCAGCCGGGTGAGGTGCAGCAGTGCATGTCCCTCCACGCAAGGCCTGGCTGCACATGGAAACCAATCTGTGTGAGGATCCGAAACACGACTAGGTCTTCCCGTTGTAGAGTTCAGACATGAGAATAGTGATCACAGGTCACAGAACAAGTTAACGCAAGCTGGGCCATTGCAACCAGACTGGACTTTCTATGCGCTTTCTTCACCTCCCCCCGAGGGACCGCGACGACGAGAATTGAAGCAGCGTTCCAACAAATCAGCAGACACCTGCGCAAACAGTGTGCGATTTGCGTGTTTTGCGCTCTCCACCTTTTGTAGTACACTTGTTAGTTGTTACTGATACCATTGAACTTTTTTTTCCCTCCAGAATGTCGGTTGTGAACTTATCCTTGGCTTCGGGATAGCAACAATTTAAGTTGGAACCGGCCTAATAATTCGTCGTGCAAGTGGGCACGCCGTGCATGAATGAATATGGCATTGTTCCTTTTGGTTTATAGCTTATCACTTATAATTTTCTCTAACAAATAATCAGAATAACTTATTTGTCGTCTTTTAAAAATAACTTATCGAGACAGTCTTTTTAAAATAATCTATCAACTTATCGATATTCAATTTATTTGTAAACGCTATGACCAAAAACCAGCGTCATAAACCATCTGTCGCAGACTACCAAAAGCACCCTATCTTGCGCGACGGTTGACTGACCTGACAGAAACCAACTGATGTGGCGTTGGATGCGCACCGTATCGCCGCGCCGAACTGGGCCACGCAACGCAACCGTCGGACCCCCTCCCCTAGCGTAGCACCGTAATAGGCAGGCACGACGTCGGTTTTGCACCATTGCCATTACGCCGGCCATCATCTCTGCCTCATTGGTCACGCACGCAGCTGCTGCGTTACAGGCTTTCGTTACGCGGCTTCTGCGTGGCGATAGCCGTGTTGCTGCTTGCTTGTGTGAGTGAAGATATGTGGGCACTCGAGACGAGACTCAGACGCGCCTCCTTACGAATTGACGAGTCCGGGGCAAAACATACATGATGCAAAGCACTTGTGAGAATTGAGGGAAGCTGTTTCAGAAATGTAAACTCTCCTTTAAGGGATCAGATCACCATACTACACAAGAATAAGCAATTGCAGAAGCGTTAGAACAACGTTTCAAGGTTTGCGGCTGTTACTGCAACATTTCTGCCAGATCATCATCTGAACTATCTCTTAATCTTTTGGCCACTAGCAGAGGAGCAATGAGCTCGAAATGTCTGCAATGTGCGGACAAGAAGAATGCCATGCACGGCAACTTGCATGATTCATATCCCAAAAAGAATAGAAAATACCACGATTCAAAATGGATGATATATATAGCTAGCAGCTATGAACATCATCTTCTGTCAGTTTGTGTCGCACCACCTATGTGCATCAATCGATCCTCGCTGGTCTTCCAGCTGATTAATCCGGATGAGGATGGTCCCAGGGTTGGCTTCATCTTCAGTCCACTGGATTGATTTCTTCTCCAGATACTTCATCACCTGTGAATGTTCAAATTAATCAGGTGATGGCATACAACACATCTATGTGCAACATGTAGCTACCATTTAAATGTTGGTAAGTCGAGTCACTTTGTACAAATGATACATACTTCACTCAACGCCATTCCACCCCTATCATCTATACAGAACATGCAAATTATGAAATATGTTCAAACCGCCTCGATATCTCCTCACCTCATTTATAGATTCCAGAGGTGAATTGTAGTATTTGCAAATAGTTTGACTTGACCCACCGGAATGAACTATAAAGCCTCACAAAACTCGTGCATAACAGAAACAAATAGTCTATTCAGAGGTATTGCCGCATTAGCCCAACAAATGCTCCAACACAACCGCAATTGAAAGACCCAAGCCTACATGAACTAGCATGTGCGCACTCGCATATTCAAACTTCAGGCACGCGTCTGTTGAATCTTGATGAAGGCCCAGAAAGGGTTAAGGCACAAGTCCATAAATTGTGTGGGGGGAAATGGTAGGAAGTAAGCAGGGCTACACAATCACAAGCATACACCAGTGTTGTTCTACGAATATTCTATTCAACTATAACTGTTGTACAACATTTGTACATTAGCTGACCTACAAATGCTTTTTAAAGTTTAGCATGCTCCCTTGTTATACTTTGTATAATTTTTAAAAAATTATATCAGCATTATATTTAATTTTCTTAGCCATATTTTTGGCCAATAAATGGTTGTTAGCCTGAATAATGAATTGGCAGGGCAGCCAGATTGAACAAATTTGAAAAAACAGGGACCAATTATTAAAACCATGACACAATGATGTGAAGCAATGTATATTAGAGTAAAACGAAGTAGATGCTAGTATTAGCTAAAGAAAATTATGCGAATATTGGTACTTTGGAATTTGGATAAAGTGTCAAGTAGTGAAGGTCGAGGATTGACTTGTGAATCATGCATGCAGCTAAGCAGCAGCTACAGCAGGAAATTCAGAATTAACAATCAGTTCGCAGCTATTGTGAGAGAACCACACCTTTCTTCTTCTTTGTCCCATCTTGAAACTGCCGTCATCAATACCAATAATAACTTTCAAGTACTCAAAAGCTGCGAAGATCAAGTAAATCAGATAGTTCCTACCAAAAGAAGTTAAGAAACTCGAAGAATCGTGCACTGATCTTACATGGGATGTTAGCGAACTGTTTAAGATGAAGTCTCAGAAGATTTGCTACGTTTGCTGCATCTTGTGCACGCAGGTCAAGGCACAGCTCATTTTTTGACTCTCTTTTTCTGCAGTACAACCATGAACTTGATCTTGTGAATTCACATCTGTAGATTTCAAAGATAACAAATATAATGTGATAATTTCAGCCAACAAAAAAGAAGTGCACTTACTTGGACTTGATAATCTCCTCAGCAGATTTTTCATCAGCCAGTCGAGCCATCCTGTAATAGTGCTTCCCCTTGATGTCCAATAAAAAATATTCAGTCAGTACTTAAAACGTAAAACACTTCCATCAAATTCTGTTAAGTGTTAAGCTATCTAAGTGGCCATCACATCAACTCAACAATTAACCAGATAAGCAGGTAAATGTTGAGAAATGTTCTCAACAATTAACCAGATAGCAGGTAAAAGTTGAGAAATGTTCTCTGCAGAAAATAATTTGGCCAACAATTTAAAGTATTCTTTTTTTAGTTAGAATTCAACAGTAGCTCAAACACAGGTCCTAAAAAAGCATAAGTAGTAACTCCGTTGCCCGAGATAAAGGTTCAAAACCCCAGGAGTCTTATGTAATGTCCTCTTAATTCTTGCTTCCATAAAGTGATTATTGATGTATCTTTCCGATCATTTCTTTCCCCAAAAAAGAAGAGTAACACTTACTTCCCCAAGAAGATATTCGACTTCTTTCCGATTACCCTCCCTAAAAGCATCAGCAGCCTGGAATATTCAGCAGAAAATCTTCAGCATGGATGAAAAACAAACATCATCTTTTGGCTGAAAATAAAATAAACAAAGGAGCATCAGCACGAAGCACCCCTTACCTTCTCATAGTATTGCTTCATCATATCCCAGTGCTGCTTTGCAGCCCTACGGTAGTTCTGGTAATCATCCTCATTATGCACAACTGGTTCTACATATAAACCCAAACAACTGAGAATAAAAAAATTATAAGAATTTTCTGTAGAATGTAGGATAATATTATCCAACAAACATTGCACAATGATCCATACTATGAACCTAGGCTTTAGAGACTAGATGATTTAGAGCCTTCATGTTAGCAGTTTTAAACCCGAGTTATCAACAAGTACCAACGGTTCTGATTGAGTTTCTCATGTTTTCTGCTAGTAAATACAAGTGTTTTTAATACCCATCGGGGAAAAGTAACACACAAAATTGCTTGCTGATTTCCTAAGTTTGACCAGATTTCAGCCAAAAAAAAAGCCAGATAACAGCTCCCACGGTTGTCCTTTACTTAGGTCAAGCCTGTTTGGTAACATCAGTATCAAGCTGCAAAATCTGTACAGTCCACCTAGCAGTGACTGGTTCACTGGACATATAATTACAATACTATCGTTATGTAAGTTTATAACTCACCCAGAATTATTCATGTGATTTTCATATAACATGTGCATGACGTTCCAAAGTCCAAACATATATCTACTGGTTCAATATGCAACAGGTAAACTAGATTTGTGGTTGTACCCATCCCACTTGAGTATTAATTAGCATTTTAGCAAGGAGTTAATGATAACCTTTTCCATTGTACATGTGTTAAAAGAGAGGACTTGTGAAAAAATTCTAACACATACGTTCAACACAAAGATGTGGATATGAAGTAGCAATATGATTGAGAGATTCATATTGATGATGGTTTTAATTTATGCATTAAGAGTACACAGCATAATGATTTAACAAATTTATATTTGTTGAACAAAACTTTAGGGCATGTTCATATTAGCTTCTACTTCTAGCTTCTGCTTGGAGAAACCAGAAGCCAATATAAACACCCGGCTTTCCCAAAGTGACTTTTCTATTCCTCTCGCTCCGAAAATAAGGCAATGGATCACATGCGCATCACGCACCCCACTCCTCTTGCTCCCATCTCACGCATACATCTCCCCCTCACTTTTCCCACCGCTTGCGTCCTTCTAAAAGCCACTTCTTTTAGCCACTACTAAGGTTCCAAAACTCGAAACCGGGGGGAATACTGCCAAACGGCCGGTTACGGTTTGAATTTGAAACCTATAACTGAAAAAACTAGCCGGTTACTGTCCAAAAAACCAGAGAAAAACCGCTAAAAACCGGAAAAACTGCTAAAAACGGTTTTTCAAAATTGAAATTGAAAATTCCTAACACATTCATGGCAAAAAGTATGAAGTCAAGCACGGGAGCTACATGCATCTTACTAATACATTCCATTAATGTTATACAATGTAAACATCATTAGGGAAACTAACTTTTACATTCAAAATTTAAAATTTGAATTAAATAAAAAAACCATCAGTTTTAATTCATGCATATTAACCTCAAACAATAGGTAATCTAGCACAATAAAGACCTAAACCAACCTACCAACAGCATTATGCAGTCTTAAATTCAAATTTCAATTTGAAATTTTTCGGCCGGTATTTTTTCTACCGGTAGGAGCCTGTGCTTCCGGTTACCGACGGTAACCGGCCAGTTACCACCGGGTTTTCTAACCTTGGCTACTACTATTCATTTTCAGCCAAAATCTATCAGCCGCAGCCAAAAGCATTAGCTGCAGCCAATATGAATAGGCCATCATAGTGAAAGCAGCCTTTGAGACACAGCAGTTGGTTTTGCCTGTCAGATTTAGAGATGTTATATAGTTCTGTTTCAACAGTAAATGTTGCTACAGGATTAACTAACAATGTTAACACAAATGGAACAGAAATTTACAATACCAGACAAACGGATAGAATTGCATGCTCAGTATAATCCTCATAAAATGCATAATTTGACCTAATTTTTAAAACAAAGAAAGCACAAGTATATAACATCATACCTTTGCTACCTAGGATAACTTTCACCGGAAGAACAGTAGAATATGATGAAATGTCCTCGAGAGGTTTTAAGACTGGTTTCTGATCTGGAACTCTTCTTCTATTTGCACCCAATTCGTATCGTCTTCCTTTTGGTTCCTCCTCAGATCTTTCAGGTACAGTGAAAATTGATTCTATCAACTCTCCTGGAGAAATCTGCAATCTCATAGCACTGCCATTCCTACAAGGAAAAGTATCACAGGAAGCAAAATAAATGGCACATTCATGATGGAAGGTTAGGAATAAAAAAAAAGAGGACAAGGACCTAGAGGCGGATTGTGATTCTACACAGCTTCCCTTGCAAAAAGAGCTTTCTGTTGCCGCATCCTGCACCATTAATATATTATGAACTAGATACCATTCAAATGCTTATAACATATCAAACACATGAAAAATGCTTCCTTGCCTAAAAGAACAGAACACTTTGTCAGGGAAATGTCCAGAGGGAACTTCCACATACACTAGCATTGGAATCATTAACCAATAGTTCACTAGGTACTCAATTAACAACCAAAACTAACATCTTAACTGACCTAACAAATCAAGTTGAGTGAGAACTTCACTCTGCAAATACAATTTATCGAAAATGTATCAGCACAAAAATTGATTAATCGATATGGAAAAGGGAACAGTATAAAACTGTATTCAAAAGTTAGCATAAAAAAAACTAAACAAGATGTAATGGTGCATCAATACATAACGAGCAAACAGCCCTTAATGGCGTAACCCAATTTCAGCTGATCAGTACAGAGGAATTAACATGTCATATAGATACAAAAGCTCAATTTAGAAGTTACAAACGAATAATAAGGTCATATGGCACTCTTCAAAACTGTGAAGTAGGGGGAAATCAAAAGTAAGCTCACTCGTATCACATTATGTTTGTTGTCTGCCTTTTTGCCTGGATCTTTTGCAGAAAATGACATCAATTCCTCCATGCTCTGCATAAAATATCACAAGTCTATCAATAGGCCAAGAAAAAATATACAATAAATGAAACTCTGTATCCAAAGGCATAATTATAAACCCATTCACTGCATTTATGATAATCAGGACCAACAGAAAATACATAATGTTGAAAGAAATGTCTATTACTACCTTCTTAATGTCATACCCACAGCAGCCTGCAATAGAAAATTAAGATCAGTTAACACATGGCTTGGAACAATGAAATGAAATATAGGGAAAATGACTTTGCATAGCATGCAAATGTTTACCTAGAACCTCACGGATCACTTCCATACTGAGCTTAAATCCTTCTCCAAGCATAGAAAACAGAAACTCCTCAACATCTCTATTATTCAAAGTCTCTCTCTTTGGTGCAGATTTAGATTCATCCGTTTTCACATTAAAATCGTCTCGCATGTACTCTGGCAGTTCAACCTTTAGAGGTTTTTCTTTTTCTGATGCTCTATTAACAGGTGCTGTAGCCCTGGCAGATCCTTTTACTAACATGCTGGATACAGTGCCAAATGAAGCACTGGACTTTGGCAACTTTTCACGCATTCTTGTTTGGCTTGAATTCTCCATATAGTTTTCTTCAACTGCCTTCTCAATCTGGGAAAGAGTTCCTGTTTGGCTTGAGTTCTCCATATAGCTTTCTTCATCTGCCTTCTCAATCTGGGGAAGATTAGTCTCAACACTTGGGTCAACTTCGTTGCCCTGGGGCATCGAAAGTTGAGGGTCAGTCAAGAAATCCCCAGCTCTGTTGACATCACCATTTGATCTGCAATATGCAGTAGCTATATCTTCAAGTGAAAAGGCACAACCGAAAGCATCAAGCAATGCATTAAGTGCCCTTGTCTCATCGTCACTGGATGAAGTTAGTAAACAGGAAAGATCCATGGTGAAGACCCTCTTAAAAGAAGAACCTCATATAATACTGTTGAACCTGCCCAACAAAAGAATATCAAGTGTTCATCAAATAAAAAGGACAAAAAGAAGAAAATACTAAGTCAAGCACTTATAGTTATCAATACAAGAAACCACTGAGAACTTCTAACAAAAGATGGTGAAATTTCGAAAATACCTAACGCGGTGTCAATTCGAAGGTACTCAGGTGATTCATCCTAAGACACTAAATAAACGAGAGAACTACTTTAACAATCATTCAAGAGAAAAGGACAATGTTCAGTGGAGTCTGAAATGCTGCCTTGTTTTCTTAGTTCTTACAAGAGCGCCTCTATTAACAATTCAGTGGAGGTCCTTTTGGGCAGGTAATAGCAAAATTAAAGATAAATAGTATAATTGAACCACTAGCTGCAAACGATTTATTCTTGGAAATCATAATCTACGGAGGTACTATCCTAGGTCCTAACAGAATGGGGAACAAAATTATCAGGATCACTGGATCCGGAAAGAGACACGGGCTACTTCCTGGACTCCTGAAGTAAGCAACAGAACCAATTGGCGCAAACTAAAACTTATTTGCGGAAAGTCACAAACTAAAACTTATTTGCGGAAAGTCACAAACTAAAACTAATCCAAACTACAAATCAAAACAAATCCAAGCGACGAAGCAAAACCGGACATTGCGCTGTATGGGTCATGCGGTCAAGCACAAGTACTCCCCAAACAAACAGAATATCACCACGGCACCAGCGTAGCACCAACCAATGCCGCCGCACTCTGCCACTCCTTGAGACCCTAACCACCCCCAATCCACAAAAAAAAAGCCCACACAAAAAATTAAGAGTGGGGAGAACAACCGGAGGATCACAGAGAGTAGTGCGTGAATAGAAGAACCAACAAACCGCACGCAGACCACAACTTCTTCACAAATTTATGTGCAGAAATGGGCCGAATAGACTTCCAGAAATGGTAAAAGAAACTTGTGGAATTAGCAAACAAGCGCATATGCGGAAAGCAACCCACCCCGCACGACGGCACGAGCCGAACTAATCCATAGTCACCGAGACATCAAATCGAACAACCGATTAAAAAAATCTAAAAACGAGTTGAATGAAACACACGGGCCAAATCGAAGCAGAAAGCAACTGCATTACGAAGCATCGGCCTGCATCTACAGCTAAATTCTTTAGGAACCTTCTAGAAACGGAAATTTCTAGAAGATTACTGCTCCAGTGTTCCGCATCCATCTGTTCAGAAAGCCCACACCAAACCCCCGCAATGGCGAACAAATCGCCGCGGACGAGCATACAAAACGAACCAAAAAAACGAAACCAAGCACAAAATCAAGGGGGAATCGGAGATCGCAGAGCACAACACGCGCGATCGCACGCAAACCACTCGCTTGATCGGAACCTAAGCATCAACCCCGCCGAACCAACCACCACCCATCGGACCCCCAAGGCAAGGCAAAGCACCAGACCAACCGAACCCACCAAGGAAGCAAGAGCGCGGTAGGGTTCGCGCACGTTCTGGAAGGTTCTGGAGGAAGGGGGCTTACGGCAACGGGTTGGGCAGACGGTCGCTCCTCGCCGTACGTGGTCCGCGGCTCCGCGCCACTGGCAACCCCCGCTGGCCGCTGCTCTCGCCCTTTGGTTTCCTTCGCTTGTACGCCTCGGGGTTTTAAGGAGCGAGAAGGTGGGCCCACGTGGAGGCCTCGTGGTCCGAGTCTTTGAAGTGGGGGTAATCTACGCCGTCCATGCCGCGCTTGGGCAAGGATGGGGGCCGGGCTGGGATTGATGCTGCGGTCTACGGACCATGTCTAGGTGCAGTTCTGACGAGTGGGGCCCTACGATTCGATGCTTTCATTGAAGCGGAGGTACACTGTTTGGTACTCATCCCCCACGTACTGTACTGTACTGCACTGCTACTATCAGGTTTGATTGGGCTGAGCGGTCAGTCTGTTCTATTGAAGTGAAAAACAGCAACTCAAATGCTTCGGTGGTGTGGTATTTTTTTAGCGCCGTAGAAAATACCACACACTGTGGATTTGGGAGGATTTTCCGCTGTTATGGCTTTAGCTTTGACTTCTAGTTTATTATTTCTTAATTTCGTTTTTTCTAATTTTTTGACTTTTTTTATCTCTTTTTGCTATTTTTGGTTTTTCATATTTATTTGTATTGTCTATAATGTACTAACATATTTTTTCTATTTTCTTTTTTTTAATTTAATTACGTCAAAAAAACCATTAACAACTACAGTATACTGTATTGTTAAAAAAAACCGGTTATATAAGCCGAGGGACTGATCCGTACCCCTAGTGCACTGGGTTATTCAAGCGCGAGTCAGGGAAGTACTTCTGGTGTATTGCGCGTTGCCCTTGAAAGTCAAAATCAATGAACTTCCACTGAAGTTCAGTACAAATAACGTGACGCCGGGATTGTGAATCACTGCGATTTGATGTGATTCTGGTGCATCCATTCCGAAACATGAAAGGCGTGTAGACTTCGCAGCTCGAGCAAGACACGGCAAATGATTTCGTGTATTTCACTTTCTCTTTCCCTTCTGCTTGGCATGATAATTTCACTCTTTCGGAACAGGAAGGGAAAAGTGCAGCTAGAAAGAGACCAACAAGCATATTTGTTGTTCCCTATTTCTTGTTAACATTCCTGGGTAGGCGATACTGATACAAAACAATGAACACAAAAATCATTTCACTGGAGTAATCGGAACTGTGGACAATACACTGATGAACTTTAAGATGAAAGTCAGCAACTGATTGGCATTTGTTAGAATAATTTCAAACAGTCTGACTATAGATGAGCACACATGGATGGGCTGAACATAGTAGCATCATACAGTACAAGGAACTCACCTGATTGGAATGAAATCAAGAGCATTTAGTCAGTATAAGTTCTCCTTAATAAAGCAGAAGAGCAACTTGTATCAACTAAATGTGGCTGGAAACTTCTATTCCACTTTCAAGTACAATGCATAGTTGATGAACTACAACGGTGGCATCATCTGAACTTACATAATTTTCCATTGGTGCCATGGTTACAATGGTACAACACAAAGGCGGTGTCTGGTTTGGCTGAAACAAAATGAATTAGTAATAAGGTAATATCGAGTAGTGTTTCCCGCTGCATACAAGCCCAACACCTCCATGTTTATCACTCAAATGACCAGATGCGCACAGAAAATGTCATCTGAAACAAAGTACTCTAAAAGCACACATCTATTAATCTTTTTTTGGTAACTTTCTCTTCATCCTGCTGAATGGACCAACAGTCTGGTCCATGATGTACATGTATATCACCTGGCTCCAAGATTTATACGATTTCAAGTTGTTGTAGTACTCTGGTGCGATTTCCCTTACCTTGTGCAGCTTGGTTCCTGGAATTCTCGGGAAATCATGGTGCTCATTGTGGTATCCCACATGCCATGTCATCAGATTCAGAGGCCCATAATATGAATAAGTCTCCTGGTCTGGATTGAAGACATAGTGCTCTGAGATGAAGTGGCCCGCCATAGGATGCATGCCACCACCAACAAATGTTGACAGTATCAGATAAGCAAGTGATTTCCAACCAAAGAAGTACATCATGCTGGCATCAAGCACAATCTGGATTACTAGATTAGTAAATTCCCACAAGCCAGGAGGTTTCGGCTTGAGAAACAGTGGTCTGAGAGCATAGAAGAAGAGCTGCAACACAACCCAGATAGATTTGCTTAAGGCATTCTTTACGGCATGTGCCTCTGCCTGGCTGGGGATATCCATATCAATTCCATCAACACCTTGGAAACGGTGGTGCTCCAAGTGGTACTTCTGGAATGTAATGGACATGGGAACACCAATGGGGAGGTTAGCAAATATACCTAACCAGCGGTTGTAGGATGGGGTTGTGAATGCAAGGTTGTGGCTGAGCTCGTGGATTGCAAGGAAAAGATTGTGGTTCAGAAAGGAGCCAAAAAAATATGCAACTGTCAGCATCTTCGACCAGCCAGCATCTCGGAGGAATGTGGCAGTCCATAGCTGAAGCGAGACAACTGCCGCGATCTGCAACAAAGTTGTGACGAATTGAAATTACATAAGCAGCAACCAAATGATATAAGAATGCTTTAAATAAAGATCATAAGATACATTTTGAATGGATAAGTTAATATTGTACAATCAATTTCATAATATCGCAGTTGTTTCGAATTTCCAGGGGAGATATGGCACCCAAAGTGAGATATTGGAAGGCCAGTGCCAATGGAACCATGGGAATATGAGATAGGAGTGCACCTATTTTGCATATGAAGCAGAGGACAAGATAACCTGGTTCTTGCAAAATCAAAGCAACAGTACCTTGGATGAGTGAGTTTAGTGTCCAGGTTGCTCTTTGTACAAAATAGGGTCATATGTTAGTGCAACAGTTTGGGTTCCTCAGCCATCTCAATCTCACCACAAACCCATGAAATCATGGAATTCGACACCATGGAGAGTCTGGAGCTTAAAAGCCCCCCAGAGGGCAGAGCATTATACTACTAAGCGCACCTACTACTTAGTACAAGATTCAAACAGGGATGTAATGAGTGTTACTCTCTTCATTTATGGCCCAAAATTGTGCCAATGATAATAAGCTAACATGGGCTTGGTGCCTATATTAATAGCATGAGCTATATTGGGATCATGCTGGAGATTTAAAATTAGACTTGTTTTTTTGAAATAGGGGATTTTACTCCTGCTTAAACGGTGCATTGGAGCAATACAACTGGAAACCACACTACATTTAGGTTGGGGCAGTAACTAGAAAGATTTGGTGGTCAAGATCTATGAATGCCTTTGAAGGAAGTGAGTCAGTGACTAATAATATGTGGCAGCTATTTCATCCAGCAACAAAGATTTTGCAGATTTCTGAGACCAATAGAACTTCTTAATTAGCATCTGAGCATAGGCTACACATAATCAACTGTAGCAATCCGACGGAATGGCTTGATCTACCAAGTTAGTGGCTAGTTTTTTTTCTCTAGAATACCTGGAGATAGCCGTGGAACTTAGAGCATATATTCATTCTATCACCAAAAGACGATTGAATTTTCGACGGTATATCCTAAACTAAACGTCATTGAGAGTGACATGACTAACCGCACTGCAACCACACTCCATTATCTACAGAAGGAAATGTAACTACCGATCTTTAAAATGGAAGATTGCACTAAACTGAAGGCGTGTAGACTTCGCAGCTCGAGCAAGACACGGCAAATGATTTCGTGTATTTCACTTTCTCTTTCCCTTCTGCTTGGCATGATAATTTCACTCTTTCGGAACAGGAAGGGAAAAGTGCAGCTAGAAAGAGACCAACAAGCATATTTGTTGTTCCCTATTTCTTGTTAACATTCCTGGGTAGGCGATACTGATACAAAACAATGAACACAAAAATCATTTCACTGGAGTAATCGGAACTGTGGACAATACACTGATGAACTTTAAGATGAAAGTCAGCAACTGATTGGCATTTGTTAGAATAATTTCAAACAGTCTGACTATAGATGAGCACACATGGATGGGCTGAACATAGTAGCATCATACAGTACAAGGAACTCACCTGATTGGAATGAAATCAAGAGCATTTAGTCAGTATAAGTTCTCCTTAATAAAGCAGAAGAGCAACTTGTATCAACTAAATGTGGCTGGAAACTTCTCTATTCCACTTTCAAGTACAATGCATAGTTGATGAACTACAACGGTGGCATCATCTGAACTTACATAATTTTCCATTGGTGCCATGGTTACAATGGTACAACACAAAGGCGGTGTCTGGTTTGGCTGAAACAAAATGAATTAGTAATAAGGTAATATCGAGTAGTGTTTCCGCTGCATACAAGCCCAACACCTCCATGTTTATCACTCAAATGACCAGATGCGCACAGAAAATGTCATCTGAAACAAAGTACTCTAAAAGCACACATCTATTAATCTTTTTTTGGTAACTTTCTCTTCATCCTGCTGAATGGACCAACAGTCTGGTCCATGATGTACATGTATATCACCTGGCTCCAAGATTTATACGATTTCAAGTTGTTGTAGTACTCTGGTGCGATTTCCCTTACCTTGTGCAGCTTGGTTCCTGGAATTCTCGGGAAATCATGGTGCTCATTGTGGTATCCCACATGCCATGTCATCAGATTCAGAGGCCCATAATATGAATAAGTCTCCTGGTCTGGATTGAAGACATAGTGCTCTGAGATGAAGTGGCCCGCCATAGGATGCATGCCACCACCAACAAATGTTGACAGTATCAGATAAGCAAGTGATTTCCAACCAAAGAAGTACATCATGCTGGCATCAAGCACAATCTGGATTACTAGATTAGTAAATTCCCACAAGCCAGGAGGTTTCGGCTTGAGAAACAGTGGTCTGAGAGCATAGAAGAAGAGCTGCAACACAACCCAGATAGATTTGCTTAAGGCATTCTTTACGGCATGTGCCTCTGCCTGGCTGGGGATATCCATATCAATTCCATCAACACCTTGGAAACGGTGGTGCTCCAAGTGGTACTTCTGGAATGTAATGGACATGGGAACACCAATGGGGAGGTTAGCAAATATACCTAACCAGCGGTTGTAGGATGGGGTTGTGAATGCAAGGTTGTGGCTGAGCTCGTGGATTGCAAGGAAAAGATTGTGGTTCAGAAAGGAGCCAAAAAAATATGCAACTGTCAGCATCTTCGACCAGCCAGCATCTCGGAGGAATGTGGCAGTCCATAGCTGAAGCGAGACAACTGCCGCGATCTGCAACAAAGTTGTGACGAATTGAAATTACATAAGCAGCAACCAAATGATATAAGAATGCTTTAAATAAAGATCATAAGATACATTTTGAATGGATAAGTTAATATTGTACAATCAATTTCATAATATCGCAGTTGTTTCGAATTTCCAGGGGAGATATGGCACCCAAAGTGAGATATTGGAAGGCCAGTGCCAATGGAACCATGGGAATATGAGATAGGAGTGCACCTATTTTGCATATGAAGCAGAGGACAAGATAACCTGGTTCTTGCAAAATCAAAGCAACAGTACCTTGGATGAGTGAGTTTAGTGTCCAGGTTGCTCTTTGTACAAAATAGGGTCATATGTTAGTGCAACAGTTTGGGTTCCTCAGCCATCTCAATCTCACCACAAACCCATGAAATCATGGAATTCGACACCATGGAGAGTCTGGAGCTTAAAAGCCCCCCAGAGGGCAGAGCATTATACTACTAAGCGCACCTACTACTTAGTACAAGATTCAAACAGGGATGTAATGAGTGTTACTCTCTTCATTTATGGCCCAAAATTGTGCCAATGATAATAAGCTAACATGGGCTTGGTGCCTATATTAATAGCATGAGCTATATTGGGATCATGCTGGAGATTTAAAATTAGACTTGTTTTTTTGAAATAGGGGATTTTACTCCTGCTTAAACGGTGCATTGGAGCAATACAACTGGAAACCACACTACATTTAGGTTGGGGCAGTAACTAGAAAGATTTGGTGGTCAAGATCTATGAATGCCTTTGAAGGAAGTGAGTCAGTGACTAATAATATGTGGCAGCTATTTCATCCAGCAACAAAGATTTTGCAGATTTCTGAGACCAATAGAACTTCTTAATTAGCATCTGAGCATAGGCTACACATAATCAACTGTAGCAATCCGACGGAATGGCTTGATCTACCAAGTTAGTGGCTAGTTTTTTTTCTCTAGAATACCTGGAGATAGCCGTGGAACTTAGAGCATATATTCATTCTATCACCAAAAGACGATTGAATTTTCGACGGTATATCCTAAACTAAACGTCATTGAGAGTGACATGACTAACCGCACTGCAACCACACTCCATTATCTACAGAAGGAAATGTAACTACCGATCTTTAAAAATGGAAGATTGCACTAAACTGAACTGCACGCGAACGGAAGAATTAAGGATGTGAAGCAATAGAACAGAGGCACGAGAGGTTGCAAAAGTAGAAACACACAAACCCATGAGGAAATCGTCAGAGACAAAAGCGTAGCATACAGGGAAGTGAAACCCAGCAACGCCTGATCAAAAAGCAGGGAGGGGGGGGCGAATCCATTGTATACGAGGTAAAAGAACTGTTTCATTCAGAGATTAGGGAAGATTCAGATTTGACGAATCGAAAGCAACACTAGATCCAAACTTGTCGAAAGCAACACAACAATGTGACGAAAGAAAATCCATCTACGCCAAAGCCAAAACACGAAGAAGAGCGCATCATTTAGCAATAGCAAAACACATTGCATCAAAATTCACTGAGATAATACCGGTTGTTATAAACAGAGATGCGTAGCAAGAAACAGATCGCGACGGCACCTTGAGGAAGGCCAGCGGGTCCGGGCCGAAGAGCTCCTTGATCTGGGGGTACTTGGCCAGGATCTCCCGGCGCCGCGACGCGTGCGGCTCGTCCGTGTACGACCAGAAGAAGTCCGTCGCCATCACCCCCTCCTCCTCCCCGGTCACCCCCGCAGCGCCCATTACTTGCCCCCCGCAGCCGCAGGCTCCAACAACAACGGCGCCGTCCACCTCCACCCCGGAGACAATGGCAATGCCGGGACAGGACGGGGATAGCGCGTCAATCTGTTGCAACGGCTCGTCGTTTTGATTGATTTAGTGGCTGGGGCTCCGATTTCCCCGGATACGATGGGCCGCCTCCAAGATTGGAGGCTAATTTTCCTATTCCGGGGAAGCGGAGGGAAGGAGCACTAGCACGTGCGCTCGGGATAGTTGCGAGGGTTCGCTAGTTTCGGTTTCAGCTACTGAATTTTGAGTACCTTTTATTATTCATAAATTTCATTTTTTTCTAAATGTTTAGTTTTTTTAATTTTTTTTGTCAATTCTTTTTTTCTCGTATTCGTTTGTATTGTCCGTGATGAGCTAGCATATTTTTTTCTATTTTAATGTTTTTAAAATTTAATTACGTCAAATAAATCATCTTCAGCTACAGTAAAATTTCAGCCGCTGCAGTGCAATTTTAGGTATAAATCATAGCTTTTCAGCCCAATCCGTTTTTAATCTAAGCCAGACTATTTAACATTATACCCTTTTGATCGGTTAGATGATATAGTTCATTATCAGAAAGTTGAAAATATCCTGTTAGGTTGGTTGACAACAAGTCTGATCTTTGGACTGGTTGATCAGTGATCACACCAATTTTTTCCAGATGTTTGTTTATCTTGAGAGTGGTAGCAAATTAGAGTTCGTATCTCTGGCTGCCGATAGGATGATGGGAAATTGTGTGGCTTTCATCGAATTTACAGGTTGCATGTGTTTACAGGACAGCTGAGAGAGCCACTAACTTCGGATTATATGATCATGGATGATGCATAGCCATGTTCTTGGATGTGTGTACGAGTGTTAACTAAACTTTGCCACAGGATGATCAAATATGATGGTACTGCAACCGCAAGAAAGACAGGATGCGAAACTCGGAAGGTACCCTGTTATATCACAAGAATAAAATGCATCTGATGTTCATCGCTGAGCCAATGGTGCAGGATCGAATGAAAATATCTAGCATTAAGCTCTAAGGTACAAGTACAACAATCACCAACAGGTGCGTGTATAGCTGCATCTGTTTCGGTGGGGGGTGGGTGGGGAACAATATGCATGTACACTAGTGTAACGACCCATATCTTTAATTAACTATAAACGGCGAATTACGAAGTTAAGCAGGATTAATTACGTAACTAATGATTTAAAATACGGAGGAATTTAAACTTTTCTATGCAGTCGTCTAAATGGAACTCGACGAGCGATAGACAAATTATAATACATTCAAAACTTCAACGGCAAGGACGAGAACAAATGTAAAAATTGCACGATAAGTAAAAGCTTTCAACTCAATTAAAATATATATAACAGTCTGTAGTACAACAGTACAATTATCACTGTTATTGTATAACAAATCAAGTTATATTCATTGAGCTACAACTAAAATGGCTTAAATTAAATAAATATATTACAACTCTCTTACATTAATAACGATAATATAAATCACGGTGAAATTACAATTCTTGGCTCCAACCGAATGATTCTCACAAACTTAGATAATGACAATATAACTACAACTAATTAGAAATTACATACATTTAGTTATATCGGTAACATCTCATACATGTATACAGTTAATCAGAAATTGTAGAAATTAATTGCATGCATCCCATATCATATAACAATTGCGAATTACCGGACACCCAGAAGTAACACAGTTTCAATTACGAAATGTGCAAATATAAAGATATCGAAAAAGACCAAACAAAAGAAAAGAGTAAAGAAATTGCCGTCAGAACCCTAGAGCTTAATTTCGGGCAGGGCAATCCGTTCACGGAGATACCTGACCATCCGGGGTCCAGTCGGCACCTCTCAAAACCATTGAGTCATCACTCGGCATAAACGAACCTATCATTAAGCCCAATTATCACAACAACCGGCCAAATGCCCAAAACCCCAAAAATATCATTCGACTGCTACAGTAGAGCTACAGTAAGGAACAACACGACTTCTCTGGAATTTCCAGGCCATCGAGCGACCAAGCCAACAGAGAGGACAGCAAAGCATCGAGAAGACGCCGCACAGGCACAAGCCAATTACCCCATAGGCCAAAAGAACAGAGGGAAGGGAGAAGAATCATCACGGCTCCAGCAAGCCAATTCGTTCCCCAGCCTCATTCCCAAACCCTCAAACCATTCGACCACAGAGCACCAACCACCACAGACAAGCACCAGGAAGCACTAAACAGCAGTAGGAAGGCGGCAAGAGACCAGGCTGCCGGCCAGCAACCGTAGGAGGAGGAGACCACCAAGACCAACTGGTCCACAATCAACCGGGAAAGCGACCGCCGAGCACGAGTCATCATCCTCGCCAAAGCAACCAAACCCACCGGCAAAGGTAACCCACCAATTACCCATAGTTTTAGCATCAATGTCAATATTAAACCTTACATGCCACACATAGACACATAGTAAGCCATCATTCGTTGTCAACTAGCACCACTGGGCAACAGTGAAACCATCATAGAGAACACCGGTCGAGGGTAGAGGATGAGAGTAGAGGGATCAGAGTGTACCGAGGAGGTGAGCCACTGTGGTGTAGGGAGGGCACCGCGCACCCGACGGTCATGGTATGCTCTCCCGGTGCATGGTATGATCTCGAGCCCCGCCGGAGCCACCGACGACCACCCTCGGGTAGATCCCAAAAAAAATCACAATAGACAAATCAAAATCTAGCATCGAATCGAAGAAATAGAGGGGGGAGAGTGGAAGAGGTGAGTCAAGGATGAAGAGGAAGCGTAAACCGGGGCCGACGGGAAAAACCCCAAACCTAGGGTTAACCTAGTGGTACCAGTAAGGGCAACGAGGAGCCCGAGTCAGCAAGTGACCGGAGTAGTAGTAGGAGGGGGAAAACCATAGCACCGTGGAGAAGACGGCCAAGGCGAGAAGTCGACGATGGGGGCGCCAGGAGGCGGCGTCGCCATGGCGCAACCGAGCCGAGGGGAGCGGAGCATGGAGGAGCCGACGACGAGGACGCTAGAGCCAGGGAGGAGCCGAGGAGGCGCGGTGCTGGAGAGCCAGAGGCGCGGCACCGGATCCGATCCAGATCGGGAGAGGAGGAGGCAGGTAGGAGAGACAGAGGGACGGAAGGAAATGAGGGCGCCGACGGAAGAAAAAGAAAGGAAAAGGGGAAAAGAAAAAGGAAAGACAAAGGCAGAAAAAGAAGAAGAAGGAAAAAGGAAAAAGCGGGGGGAAATAAAATAAAATAGGAAAATAAAATGTTGCAGGCTAGATGTTGCTAAATTAGGAATCCTCATTAAAAGTTATGTATTATAGAAATCTCATCGTATAAGAGTCATCGCAAGTAAATAAATTAATTGGGTGTCCTAAGAACTATGTAATTGAAGGTTAGCCACACAAAGATAAAAGAATTCCTTTAAGAACTATCTAAGGCTTAGCATAAATCCTCTGTGTCGATGTAATACTCTTAAAGCCCTACGCATGAAAATAACGTCAGTCCAATAAAGTCAATTATTAGCTGACGAATTAAAATAAATATGAAACCCTAAGCGAAATGAACAGCTAGAAACCATGCAAGCACCCTTTAGCAAAATTAGCTCGAGTAACTAGGCCATGTTATATCCTCGACGCCATAGATTAAGTCATAGAAGCCCAGAATATTTCTCAAGTTATTATAATAAATTTAATACCTTCAATGGATTAAAACTAGTACACATGTATATTAAATCCGTGTATCGTCGATTAAACTTGTACGCGTAAGGATTAAATTAAGGGAATGTAGTCTGAGACCATTTTGTTGCGGGTTTGAATACCCAGATAGTTTGGTTAAATCCATCTAAACAGTATAAAACAATTAATCAATATTTACAACGATTAGAATAAATTAAGTGCCCTCAATAGGTTAACGCATAGCCCGTACCGATTTAACTAAAGTATTACCAATTAAATCATTCGGAGTTGTAACTAAATACATAATTAACCTGGATAGTGTTAAATCATAGAACTTTGGGATTCCGGGCACGAGGGCCGGAGGGTGTGGGCCGGCGTACTTCGGGTGGGACCGTGGGCAGCCCACTGCCCACGTCTGCGGGCCGGGCCACGCGGACCGGCGCTGAGCCACGAGCCCTCGGCGCGCGTGACGCTGAGAGGTTCGGGGTCCGCCGGGCGAGACGCGCGATGACGCCGAATCAGCCACGTGGAGGCGTGGGGGCGCTTTTGGTTGCCACGCGCAGTGGTCGTCGCGCCCCTATTCTTTTCGACTTTTCTACAATAATTAGTTTTAAGTCACAGTTAGAACCCCATCTCGTAATTTATTTTCGTTAAGACGACGTATATCCCCTGTTCGGTACTTGGCGTACTGGTTGGCTTTAGTTTTAAAAAATCCCTAAATAATAATAAAAAAGGTTTACAGAACTTTGCTTGCCAGCCAGTGAAACAACTTCAGAAAATTTTGGCTGTGCCCTCAGACGCGAGATACGGCAACAGAGAGAAATCTTTCCTCGGCAAATAACAATAAAATAAATTACAAAGATGACTACGTAAACATACAAATAAATATAATCAGCTACTCTTGTCACCACTAGCCTAAAAGGCTAATTTAAACAGAAATTAAATGTAGACCTAACACTACTGCCACCACAACAAAATTGGCTGCCTACGAACTACAACATTTCACCTGAACCTAGGAAAGAACGAGATGTCAAATAACTAAGCTCTGCTCTTTGATCCATGTTGCAAATCCAACAAATTGAACTGAATCATCATGAACCCCGATTCAAGCTTTTAATTTCCATCCACAAGGATTACAACAACATGGCGCACCAATTGGAGTTAGAACACGCCAGTAATGTTCAAACCAAGAATCTGCATATAAGGCAGGGCCACCACAATGCATCCAATTTCCTGGTGCTTGCAAAACCCTCGTCTCCAGTAGCAGCCGAGGAAAGCTTTGCGAGTCCACCAGATGCCAGAATTTGCTCTGCAAAGCTCATAGGTCTCATCTAGCTGAAAAGTCCAGTGTCCAGGCACATCGTATTTGTGAAACTCCTCAAGGAACATGCCCTTCAACCCTGGAATATCTACCATATGGAACCCTTTGCACCGCCAGTGGAAAATCTGGCTTGAAGCGCTTATTAAAATCGGGTGCCAATGACCTGCGGAAATAATACTCACATTAAAAGCATACTAAAACATACGGTTAAGACTAGACTAGGATGAAAAGTATAACCAACATCCAATCTGACATAGGGAAATATCTGTGTCCATAGCAAAAGCCGTAAAACTACAACTTCTACCAACAATCACCCATATCAGAACAGTGATTGGGCATGTCACGCTATTTCTACATACATGACTAAGCTACACCATAATCTTTCCTCAACATCCTCTAGGCCTAGTATGTAATAACCCAGCACTAATGCTGCCGGACTATCATCAAGCTCATATAGAATCCATCTTTCCTCCCTTCTCAAAGGGTCTTTGAAAGGACTTAGTTGAGCACAGTTATGAATTGACACAGCGTACATCAAGACTTCCAAGAGTTGGTATTGGACAAATACTTTACATACATAGTGGTAATACTTTAGAAGCAACAAAATCTAATGAAAGATTACTTCTAGTTAGCAAAGTTGGAAACTTGGAATCTCCAAATTGAAAAAAAAAATCCTGAGCTCCCATCTAACATATGGTAGCCAACTCCATCTAATATATGATAAAGTTCTATTAAGTATGTACATAAAAAGGCTACTTTTCATATTAATAACCAAACAGTTGCAGATTTACGGCATGCAAAAGGTCAACCAACAATCACCTTGGAGAACCAGACCGCTTTTGAGCAAGTTGACCAAGCATGGACCTCAAAGTTCCAAGAGCCTCATCAGCAGCCTACAAAATGACAAACATGTGAAAAACCCAATTCAAATATATAATATGTAAACCAACTGCACCCAATCCACAAAAAAAGCCCCATATATGTTTAAAAATCGCATTTATGCAACCTTTATTCACTCGGCCCACCTCAAATACAAACAAAACATACTGTATTCATTTACTCAAAACTACAGTCCTAGATATCTTAAAGATCCACTGCCCTAAAGTTCTCCACCAAGAATGCAATATTCAAAACAGTTGGCTCCACTTCCAAAATGCTATAAAATGGTTTGATTGGAGCAAGAAATTAAATGTGAAATATAAGCTCAGTTATATATCCAAACTGAAAAAAAAAACCATTGCTTGGTTGAAGGCCCAAATAATCATTCGAATTTACTTCGTGAGTCCAGAGACTTTCATAAGGGGGAACTAAAGCAACAAAAGGAAAATAATTGCTTCATTATGAGGCAGCTTATAACCTGAAGCTTAGCATCTTCCCATGTTATTCCAACTCCTTTGCCTAGAATTTGCCCACCAACTTCTACCTGAAAAGCCAAAGGTCCAGCAACACTAAGTACTGCACAAGTCCATGTTGTTTGTTCAAACACTAACTTCTGTAAATAAAGAAAATGAAAATCACATGTTAATGTATGTCCGAGTCTTGTTGTACCCAATTATGCATAACTAGTGAACAGCTAAATTAGTGCTTCAAATTATGTGAATGACAGGAGCATATTCTATATAAGATCAGTTCTATAATTAGTAAGCAACAAGAGATTAAAATGCCTGACAACCTCAATGATTCTCAACAGAAATGGCATGCTGCAAGGCCTGCAATAATACTGCTAGTACATCAGGGTGTACCAGATAGTCAGAAAGGACAGGTACTCAGACATTCTCCCAGGAAATAACTCCATGACGGCGTGTTTACTTTGAGTAGTATACAAGAATACGTACATTTTCAATACATTACAGATATCAAGACAACACACCCAAATGAAGTTGCTGACTGACCTCAGCATAAGTTTCTTTGCCTGCTGAACCATCTGGAGGAGATGGCCGAGCTTGAAAAACTAAGTTATATCCCTCAACTGTGCACTGCAATGTGTTTACATACATATTATACACTAGTTAAAAGAGCACAAAGTCAAACGACCAATAATCAAAGCATGCACATACAAGTTCCTTGAGGGCGGCAACAGAACCCCCTGTTTTTGGGAATTATTCTCACCCATTTTCAGAAATCGAGATTCCTCTGAAGTACTTGCAACTGGTAACATATCATCCCTGGTATTTCCAGGATACCCAGAAAAGGTTGGATTGCTACCAAAATCATTTTCTTTCATATCAGACATCTTATTTGGAGCAGATGACAAGTATTTATCTGCAAATAAATTTGACATGTCAAATCAATACAGCATCTGTGTACATAAAAATATTCCAGAAGATGTGCAAAGTACTACAAGAGTAGAGATATTTCACTGCTTTCAACTTACAAACTAAATGAATCAAAGCTCTACCGGAGGTCGTCATCAAAGAAACTGAATGGCAAACTAATGACGGGCAAACATGAAAGCAGAACTATTCAGCACCATGAGGTGGTAATGGCTGAAACTTGTTACATGCCCAGTGACAAGTTCTAAGATATTTGATGACACTAAATGAGAAAAAATCAATTCCAAACAGTAGCACGCCTTATGCCCAAGTAAATATGTGAAGAATCTAATGTTAAAACAAAATTTCTTGGTTGCCATAACATCAATGACATAAAATATTCTGTAATATTTGTGATAAGGAAACTTGAAAGTCCAGTAGCGCAAGCATGCAACATAAATATGTGAAGAATCTAATGTTAAAACAAAATTTCTTGGTTACCACAACATCAATGACATAAAATATTCTGTAATATTTGTGATAAGGAAACTTGAAAGTCCAGTAGCCCAAGTAAATATGTGAAGAATCTAATGTTAAAACAAAATTTCTTGGTTGCCATAACATCAATGACATAAAATACTCTGTAATATTTGTGATAAGGAAACTTGAAAGTCCAGTAGCGCAAGCATGCAACATAAACTTACTGGCCAAATTTCTTAAAGAAATCTCTGCAGCTTGACGCTGTGCTTCTTTCCTTGTCCTACCAATTCCTTCACCTACTTTTTCTCCAATAATCCAAACCTGGTAGAGGTAAGAGAAACAAGAAAAAAGATCAATATGGCAAGCTTAGGAACATTACAAGTAGACAAAATACATTTCCTTCAGCAAAAGTTTTCCCTTCAGTAGTCCGTGAGAAACAGCAGTAAATTTCAGTCGTTGGTCAGGGTTGTTAATCTCTCTCAAGAGAACTATGTTGAGTTATATTACCATGTAGGTGATCCTATTACCAATGTTACTTTCCAAAATTCACATCTACTTTTACACCTTCCAATGCATTCAAGAGACAAACTTGCTTGTTTGATGAAATCGAATATGAAAAATAGAAGCTAAATATGAAGGTACCAAATATAAGAAGTTCCAATGTACCTCGATAGAGAACTGTAGCTCTGCAGTATCACACAATGTTGACATGTACTCCACCTAAAGACGAAATGAAACATCAACAAAGATTGACTACGAGAACAAGTCTTCTGAACCATCAATATTAAAAGCTCAAAACTACCTTAGATCCACACTTCAGTGCAATCTCCTCTAGTATGCCAGCAGAGCTCCCTGCATATCGTGCAAAGTGTTGACCTGATTCTATCTGGTTGTTTCTCTGGTTTGAAGGAACATGCCGAGTTACTAGCTCCTCTCCTTCACAGTGCAAACAAAGTTAAGCATAATACATCCTAAAAGAACATAATCTTTGTACTGTGTTAAACTTGGCAAAAGTCAAAAGTAAATTTGTAGCTGGTTTTAACGAAATGACATATTTTTCGTAATTCAGTCACCTATGATGAACATATGTTGAAAAAAACTAATTTAGTTCATGTTCACAAGAGGCAAATAAATAAATAATGAAACAACCTCATACAAGGAATACCAGCTCTGACTCCTATATGCCAAGCTACAGCATGAGCTTGCAAACTATGGTCCACAACCGTAACTGATCTGTGTATTCAGTGTTCACCATTAAGTCGTCACGAAATCATCTGACCCTAGCATGTTAATAGGCGCATACTCATTCGAATAATGGAGAGAAAGAAGCACCTTATGCTACCATATATTCACAGGGCACTGCCAAGCGGGGGTTTGGAAAAGAAAGGCAGAAGTAGCAGGGGCAATTTGAAATAACACCACGAAATTCCAGGGCAGTTGAGTGCGATTGCCCACTAATGGAAGCTTAAGTACAACTATACATTACATGCCAATTATCTAGGCAAAAAAAAATAGTGAAACAGCAGTTAACCACGGGTGTCCAGATCGTACTAACCTTACACACAGTAAATAACAAGCCAAGCCAACTTACTGCTAACACAAAAGCAGCATAGCACAACAAACTCAACACTACCATACAGATGATATAACAAGCCAGAACAACAAGTGCAAAACACAAAGTTCCTGCAGCAAGCTTTAAAGAATATTTTATTTTATTTTGAGATAACATCTTATGTTTTGTTTGTTGGTGCAATGAATTGCTAAAAAATGCATAAGAAAATTTTGCATGAAAGCATAGGGAAAATCCCATGCTGGTCGTGCAATAAAAAGAATCTCGAGCTCTGTTCAATGAGCACCAGGGGAAGATAAAAGTGCCTAATTCTCTGCACCACCCCCTCGATATGAACATCAAAATTCCTAAAGGAGAGCACAAACATACCAGAAAAGGATCTGTATCTTGGAGGTGCATGGTTCTGAAGCATGCGGTGATCCTCAGTATGTGGTAGCTGAGTCAAGTAAATGTTTGTCACCAGGTGATATACATATGTTTTATTAGCAAATGCAGAAACTCCAAAATTTCCATTTGAATCACCTACCTGAGAGGAAACCTCTGGTTCTGATAGCTAAATCTATCAGAGGACAAAGAATTATCCCCACCATGAAAGAATGATGGATGTGGTAGCTGCTTTTGTTCATAGTGCATAGTATCGGATTCTAAAGGAAACCTGCTGAACCCCTATTCAGATTATTTGGGTTCATGCCATCCTCTACAGGAAACCAAGTTCCATGAGGTTGCACTGGAGGAACCGAGACTTGCACAGCCGGTATTACTGGGTGAGGAGGTGTAGGATCTCTTGTGTCTTGACCGTGCTGTAATATGAGAAGCCTTCTCCTTGTGTCAGGATCTAACTCAGACTCAGGAACTTCACCCTCTTCTCTAGCTGGAGAACCTTGCCGGGATCTGAAAGACCAGGTTGAGCAACTGGTTGACTAAATGGAGGAGGTGGACCCTGATTATTACTCAACGGCATCATGCCAAGGGGTGGGGCTAATGGTGCTACTGAAGATGAAACAAAATTTTGGCCAGGGGCTACTGGCATCACAAAATTAGCTGCTGTTGGATTGAAAGCTTGAGCATTGCCAGATGCTTCCTGAAAACAGTTAAGATGGATATGTGAGGAAGAAATGATGCAAAACTCAAAAACAGATGTACACATAAAGAAGCACGTGAAGATATGCAAAAAATCATTATTATTGTTATCCTTACTACTTAGTTGTGGAATGGATAGAGCTCTTGTTATGAAGTGATTTCAGGCACTGCTAGGATAGGTCCCCGGTTAAACTAACAAGTGGAAAATTCTAGAACACCATTGTGCTATGTGATATGTGGTGCTACAATATAGGAAGATGTCCAGCAAGCTAAAAGTGTAGATTCAAATCTCAATGTTACATCCACTCACACGCTTGATTAGTTGCTTTCTTATATTGTTAGTTAATATATTGAAACACTCTTCAGCAATTGTACTCATGTTTTAGTTTTACTAAACAAGATAACAGATTGCTATGAATTATTCCTGGATGTATTCTTTTTGTGATTTTGTCAATTCATAACCAAAAATTCATATAGAGACAGGAAGAGCACAAACCTTCATTCTCCTCTCAGCCACAGCATCGGCCATACCATCAAAAGCCAATGAATCACTGTTTCCGTTCACTACTGCAACATTCTCATCCTAAGAAAGATGAAAAGAACTATTAATTACTGAAAAGTGAACATGGAAGTATCAGATTTTACCAAACTTACCTCTGAAATCAAATAACTGCCAACATCTGGAGCAGATGGGATATCATTTATTTCGTCCTCATAAAGAATATTGCTAATCCTTGGCAAGAGGACTTCATCAAAGTCTCTGTCAATTGAACGATGAAGTTCTCGTCAACAACTCAACAAGTAATTGTTGCAGTACACGAACAGAAACCAAATTTACAGAGCACCCTAGGGTAGCCTTAGTTTGATAGTGGAGAATGCCATGATAGTGATACTGAAATCATATTAACAATAATAATCTTACTTGAAGAAGCCCCCCCTAACATTGCATGCAACATTTCTGGCGACACAAAGAACAGGGATAGAGCAGTTTGCCTACAGGTTGAAGTAGGGTATCCTTTAGTAACCATGCAATGAGGTTTTTTTTGTATTGGTACAGACGATGACCCTTACCTCTGCTTGAGGTGCATAATATGGAGTGAATGCAGGAACCACATGAACTCTAGTTTGATCTTTCTCACCCCAAACCTTCAGACGATCATCAATAACTAATGCCATTCCAGGATGGCAAGATCCATCATGGAAAACATTTAACAATGACTTTTTAAGCCTGGAAATAACAAATTTGATATTAACTTCAATAGGATGGAACAAGAACCAAGCAACAAATAGTGTGCATAAAGGGGAATGAAATCGTTGATGCTGCAATTTTGACAGCCTCTGATTACGAGAACATTTGAAAGATCATAATATACTAAGTTTTTGGTAGGTGTTCAGAAAAAGACAAATCACTTACCAGATTTCACACACACCATTCTATCATTAAGTTGAACAGAGTTAATCAATCTTGAGTCTGGATCAAGCAGCCTCCACATTTCTAAAGCATAGTCTCTCTCGGCCATTGTACACACATAGACCTCAAAACGCTTCCGGCCTCTTGCAATCAAGTAGCTCCGAAGATCCTCCCATGCTGGCCTTAATCTTACAAGAACACTGGTATCCCTTATCTACAAAAAGACAAAACTCCTCAGTCTAGCAACCAAAATCAGGCAGGTTCATCATATAGACAGAAAACTTGACATTTTTTTAAAAAAAAAAACTCAATTGTACTTGCTATTACTCGACTTGGGAACCTTTTGCTTTGCTAAAATACAATGCATGCAAATTCTAGAAACTTTCATGCTAACCAAAATAGACATTACTCAGAAACAGGTCCATTGCATACCAGATAGAACAAATATAAGACTCTTAGGAGGCCTGATGTACAAGGAAAATTCAAATAGACATCATACCATACACTGGAATTATAATGCATATATGTGCTGATCGAGATAGGCTGTTATCAACAAATGCAAAGCTGAATTCAACCATTGACTCACATACCAAAGGATTTATTCTTGTCAAGATAATGTTTTTATCTTGTAATCTTATAACTGGACGTGTCACTGGTTGATGGTTATCAGACAATGGTGGAACAACCTCAGGTTGCACTTTATACACTTTTCCATCATCATAGACTTGATCACCTTCTATATACTGCTTTAGGATAGACTTATCATCTTGGTATCTCTTGATCTCTGCTAACATACCATTCATGCGCTGTGGATCAGTTTCATTACTCAGCTTTCTTTGAAGTGCATCAATTCTGTCCTCAAAAGACCGTGTAGTATTGGCGACGATCAATGTCTCATCAAGGTCAAACACGATACCGAGGCACCGAAGATTTAACATGGTCAAGCATGAATTGTACAAACCAAATGGCACTTTATAGCCCCAGAAACATGCATGATTCGTCAAGTTTCTTCTGGATGTCATTGCCACTAAATGCAATTCTTCCTCTCCTAGCGAAACAACTGCAGTCTGCAAGCACAAACAATTTAAAGGTGCAATATAATATATACAGTATAAATATTTTTTCGAGAACAAAGAAAAGAAATAGGAAGAGGTTATTGTTATCCAAGTGAAAATCAAGCAGCACAAGAAGGTAAGAGTAAATTAATGTGTTAGACCCGAGTGTCCTTTGAAGTTTATATGTTTCTTGAACTTGTTATCAGAACTGAGGAATCAAAGTTCAAATTCAATTAAAAGTGAAAACTGATGGTAGCAATCAACAACTAATGCTATGGTCAATTATGCGAAGTCCACGAGTATCAAACAAAAAACAGTTTTCACAAGCCATCAACCTTGTATATTCCAACTCCTAAGCACCTATGTATGGCATTCAAACATCCAACAACTGACTGCCTCCTTTCTGAAACTTCAATCTCTACTCCTGAAGCCCTCTCAGTCTGTCTCACTAATGTCAAGTTCATTCTATGAATGTGATGATACAAATGAATTCACAGCAAATCCAAGTCCACTTAACATCATGTGTAAAAGTGATTCCTCATTGTATCAGTGCATACTTAAGTCATCCATCCAAATCCTGTCAAAAATCCTTGTCCACAGTGAATGTTCATGTAAAATTAAGATACTTATTTATAGAGTAAATCTTAAAGATTATGTCCTGGTAAACTTGTCCATGTAAGATTAAAAAGATTCCTTCAACCTGTCCATGTAAAATTAGAAAGATTCCTTCAACCTGTCCATGTAAAATTAGAAAGATTCCTTAAACTTGTCCATGTAAAATTATAGAGATTCCCCATCTGTTCAAGTTGTTCTTTTCGCACAGTGTGTGGATCTCTTTTTTATGTCAGGAATAATTTATAATACCTTGTTGTCCCTGAGGCAAGCGGCGTGCATGGCGACGAGCGGCGGCGGTGACTCATCGGCGGCCATGGGCAGCCTGGACTCCATGACGAGGCAGCGGGCGCCGACTGCCACGGTGTGCATCACGGCGAGCGGCAGGCACCGCTCGCTGGGCGGGGAAAGGCGGTCCACGCGGATCTCTCGCACCCACGCCGCCGCGGCCAGGTTCGTCTCGCCCTTGGGCCACACCTCCACCTCCCCGATCGAGATGTTCCCGTAAAAAACCATCGACTTGATCATTCTCTCGAAACCAACAAAACAACAAACAGATCTCAAAGGCGCGTCCACAAACAAGGGTCTGGTTTCACACAGATAGATCTGCAATCTGCTCGCAGATCTGTACTTATGAAGCGTCCGACACGAGAAAAAAAACTAGAAACAGGTAGTGGGGAAATAGATCATAGATGTGTGCGTGACTGGTCTTAGCGACGATGCTCCAGATTCTGTTCGAATTCTTCACCGTTTCTGACCAGATAAGGTGCGTGAGGTGAGGATTCGCGGGGTGATTTGGTCAGATCTGGAGGAGTTCGTGCGCTACCGCGTCAATGGCGGCCGCATGGGGGTGAGGAGGGGGAGGTGGGGAGAAGCTTGAAACCCTAGGCGTCTGATCGGATTGGGACGAGTTGGGGAATAGCTGAGGGATTTATTTTGGTAGGTGGGGAGTCGCGGTCGCGGATACGTCGGTGACTCGGTGTTATCACCACGTAATTAATATGGATTTCTGTTTGATTTCTGATTTACCTTTTCTTTTCTGGACGAGTTGAGCTAGGCTGGCACGTTTCGTGCGCCGGACAGTGGTGGTTGAGCTGTTGTTATGGTTGGGCGGTTGGTCACTTTGGCCTCCTACAGTATCCATGAAAATGAGAGAGTGACCGTCCTTTTCGCGATACATTTTAAGAGAATGCTTACTGTGCAAATCCACTGACTTTTTTTTTATTACTAAGAAGATTATGAGGTAAAGAAGATTCTCAAGTGACTAGTCAGAGTCTTATAGAGGATTTCTTCTGAATAATTTGTAATGAGAAGCCGTACGGCACCCAAAAAGGCTCTAACACAACTTTATAATATTATATTGAAAGCAGATACAATATTGATATGCTACAAGTCTTATGCCCATAAGATTAGATACTTAAGCACAAGATCCTTCGAGACGTGCAGGATTTTCATTGTTTTTGCTTTCTCCCGATTTCCATCCTAAACTATGCTTACCTAATTGATGATGCATTGGATAAAGTGTCAGTACTACTAACTTGCCTCCCACAATGACAGGCACAATGAAATAGTCCATACAAATGAATTTGTTATTGCAAGTTAAGAATGGAACTCCTTAGACTTATTGGAATGGAGGAAGATTTAGTTTGAGAGACCACCTCATGCTAGAATGAGTTGGTCCATCGAATGAGCATCCCATGAAATTTAGTGGGATAACACTGTTCCTCATTTTGCACTAACCTTATGCTTATAAGGGCATCCATAGTGTATATAACCTAAGAGGTCTTAAAGTGGGTTCTATCTAAACTTTAAGGTCAACGTTTTAATGTATATAATCCAATGGGCCTTAAGATGGTCCCACTTGGCAGATAAAGAAAAATTGTATTTTAATGCTTGTGGTCAGATCTTTAGCTTGAGGACTGGTCTTAAGGTTTTTTTACTTATGGTCTGCTTAAAGTCACCCCTGTAATGTATAAGGTCGACCTTAAAGTGGCTTAGGACCCTCTGTTTTTATACACTGTGGATGTCCTAAGGATGAGGTGGTGATTGACCAACTTATTTTATTCCTCAAAACCAAACAAGTGAGTTAGGTTCGTAGTTAAGATCGGATGATCCATTCACCATCTAGTCCCTCAAACCAAATAGAGCGTAAGGTTAGTACACAATGAGAGATGGTGTCATCTTACCAAATTTTATAGGATGATCCCATAATGAACCAACCCATGAAGTATGAGGTGATCTCTCAAACCAAATGCTCTATAAGAGGATTGGAAGCTAACAAAAAAAATAACATAAAGTATTTTGAACAACATAACTTCACTCGAGAGTTCCTTTCGAATTCCTGTAAAATGGACTATTCTGTAATTATTTTGGTGGAAAATTAACATGAGGTTTAATCGAATTCTTATATTTACTTCGTAGTTGAGTTCTTGTGTTTTTCCTATGTAGTACCCTAAATGTGCTTGTTGGGAGTGCCCTCAGGCAGACAGGATACAAATGGTAAGTATTTTAAGACACAAATTGAGTAATTAGTTGCAAAACAAAATGCATTCCATCATTGGATGGCATGATGTAAAAGCTTCGGAACAATTAATTTTGAGGTAATTGATCTTTTGCCACACCTTTCATTGCATTTGATGATTTACCCTGTGATGTCTCAATGACATGTGGGTCCAAGGCCCACATGTCAATGAGACAAATGGGGTAAATCATCAAATTCCATGTTTATGTATGGGGCAAATGCTCCAATCTCCCATTAATTTTTCACTACCTACATCCACGAGACCGCAAAGCCAGCATAACCAAATTCACCACACTCTGTAACTCTCTTTTGCTTTTCTCTTTCCTGTAGCACATATTTTTTTACAAGAATATATAATAGAAAGGCGCAAAATGGGAAAAGGCGAAGGGGCCTGGTGGAACAAGGTTGAAGCTGACGGATGAAAGAACTCACACTCCAACCAGCGGACGGCGTCACTCTTTCTAGGGCTTCACTTTCATGTACAATTAGGGTAAATGAATGTCATACAACGAGTACCTGAGTCCTGACAATATGTTAGTCGAAGATTCCGAACTCTGAAGCAGGCGCACCAAGGAGCAACCAAATCCAATCCCTCGATGCTGTGCAACTCACCCGTTATCTCCATCTATCTGTACACAAAACTACAGTCCTGCAAGGCAATGTCTATCATACGAGTATTCAGACCGATGCTATACTCCAACAGGAAAACCAAAGTTTTGAAATGTTCTGATTCGACCCTCGCGGCCTGCTGTGACAATCACTAAGCCCCAGGCCGACCGACTCGGAGCTTGATCTCCGTCATTGGGAAGGCTGGTATTAGACCGGGGGCTCTGTTTTGTTGGTGTCATGAGCTCTTCAGGCCAAGTCGCAGATGCCCTATCACCATTGTGATTTGAATTGTTGCTTCTGATGTTGCTCTTGTGCTGAACATCAGGCATCTCATGCTTTTTGGCAGGTTCAGATCCAAGTATATGGCCATTCTCAGACACACAATCCAGGTCCTCTTGCTTCCTGGAGTTAGCTCTAGAAGTCATTGCGGTGCTGGTACTAGGCCAAGCAACAGCAACTGTCACGCTCTTGCAGTGGAAGTGTTCGTTGGTATTTGTCACAGAAACAATGCCCTTCTTTCTGCTTGGTTCAGAATCATCATTGTATCTCCAGATATATACATGGGAATCCTCACTTGCAGAGATAATGTACCTCCCGTTTGCAGCTGAACAAGCTGAGATTTGGCTGCTGGTGTTCCGAAATCCTGAAATATAAAACGACACGGAAACTATGTAATTGAAACCAACCAGCAGAATAGAAGACAAATTTTGTGTCCAGGTTCTTTTTCTTAATAACAGGCAGTGAGTGGCATGCACAGGGAAACAAATTATGTGGAACTTAGACCCATCAACAGGGGGAAGCTATTGAACCAATAGAAACAATAGAACCAATCATCGCAGGAAAGTGGAATCTGACAAGTTCCAGCACTGCTATTGAAAGGAAGAACATGACAGATACAAATGATATTCACTAGTCACATTCAATCAATGCAATAGGGAGTAAATATAGAAAAGCAAATGATTGCAACATGGTTCAAACCAGTGATAAGCTCAATACTACGTACCTTTAAACTTGCGAACTAGTTCAAAACCATCAGCAACTCGAATTCGTGAATCTGCAGATGTGATAATGACCTTTGAAGAACTCCCTGGGACAAACTATTTGAGAAACTAGTATTCAGTGTCAGTGCAAAACAGAAAAAATATTAAGTCTGGCAGAGTATAATTCATATCATATTTAAAATGCTTCTTCAGAGTAAGCACCTGAAATCCTGTTATTTTCTTCTGCCGGGATTTCTTTTTCTTATTTTGCAGATCAATTTGCTTCTTGTAATGAAGCATATTATCTAGTCAGAAGAAAAAGAAAAATTAAGTTAGGTTTGTAAGACACGAAAAAGCATCTAAGTTCAGTTTGTCAAATAGGACAACACCAGTAGAATACTACTAGAATGCAAGCCTTAGATAACATTAGCCAACTAGCAGGCACTCAGGGGAAAACGGGGGTTCATTAATGTGGGAGATTGTGGGAGCATGTGCAACAGTGCAAGTAAATGTGTGTGTGAGAGAGAGAGATACCAGACGTATCGTACACATGGCAACTGCCCTTGTGGGAGCCAATGAGTGCACCCTTCAAAAAATAGGAAACGAGGTGTTATGCTGAACATGTGATAAGCCGATAACCCCTGTTGACCAATTATAGAAATAGGAAGTCAAACCTGTCCATCAGGGGTATAGCAGGCAGCAGTAATCATTTCATGTAGATCAATCCAATCAACAATTTCACGTTTAGGTATACTCCAGATTCGAACCTTTTCATCCAAGGAACCGCTAATGAAGTATCTATCATCAACAGGATTGAACTGGATGCAAGTCACTGAATCAAGAAATTGATATGAGAAAATTAAGGATAGAGCTGTCAGTGCGCGCGCACACACCACACGGAGAGAGGGAGAGAGAAAGTGATCTTCTGAAAGCAATGTTCTTACCATAGTCACTGTGGGAGAAGGTTTTCAAACAATAAGTGCTTGACATGTGCCACAACCGTACTGTTTTATCCATTGAAGCTGAAAGCAAGTACTGCACAGTAATTGAAAAATGAAGCTAAGGGACTCGAATAACTGGTAGCTGCAATAAACTCTTAATAAACTATGCTGACACATTCCTAAAATTATCATTTAGGGCCTGCTTGGATTGTAGGATAAATAAGTGAATTACACTATGGGTCCTTAAATTTGCATCAAAGTTTTCATCTAGGTGCCTGAACTTCAAAATTAGCTTGGAATGCACTAAACTTCAACATTAAGTAAAATACGACCATCTTGCCATTTGTAGATGGAATCGGCTAAATTTAAAATGTGATATACGCCATCCAAGCCAATTCCACCAAAAAAATGGTTAGATGGACATACTTGACTCATGGCTACAAATTGAAGGATCTGCCAAGCTAATTTGAAGTTGTGGGACCAAAGTAATATTCAGGTTTCAAAGACCTACAGTGCAAAATGAACAAGAAGCAAAAGCTCCAAATTTTTTAGGATTCTCAGAAGAGATTCCTAGAGTTTTCCAGTGCAGGGGCCTGATAATAGACGTACAGGTTTCTAAACCATGGACAAACAGCTTGGTCTTACGAATAAATTGTGCAGGAGTGTTGAAAGTACGGTAGATAATCCACCTTTCACAAACAGCTTAACTTTTGTCATGTGTGAGATGTCAATGTTTGATACTCAAACAATAACAAAGCAAGATGAACTAAAATTAAAACTCCAAATAAAATGTCACTCCAAATAAAATTAAAATGGCACACCATACAGAATTGGCACAAGCAATGTTTGATACTAGAATTGGCACTCCAAATAAAATTAAAATGGCACACCATACAGAATTGGCACTCTAAATGTCAATCTAGAAATGTCAAGAAAGTACTCCATCTGTCCACAAGTATAAGTCATTTTTCACTTTTTAGTCTCCAATGCAAGACACATTTGGCAAGAAACATCCAATGACATTATTTTTCATGTATTCAATCTATATACTTTAACTTAATGGTCAAAATCTCGAAAGCTTGACCAGACAGATCCCACAACGACCTCTATTTTTGGACAGAGGGAGTATAAACGATCAAGAGACCTGAGTTAAGTAGAAGAGTTATGGAGCAACTAACTAGAGCTACTTTAGTGCTGCCTCGAAAAGAAATCCCCTTTTATCCTGCTTTCTTTCTTTCTTTTGCCCGGGTGTATGATAAGATGCCCATTTGTACCTCTCTTTAATTTCGTCAGTACTAGATGGACATTAATTTCATTAAACCCAACAGCAATCCTGATAAAATTCCACCTAATAAGGGGACCAGTATTTTTTTCTCGGATGGACAAGTAATGTGCTTATCGCTTAAAACAGCATACAATAGTTTTTGAACATCTGTGTTTATGCCTCTTATGAATGTTTGACAACAATAACTTGTAGAAGGAGATGTTGTAACCTGTGGACGATGATGTTCAACTACATTATTTAGCATCTTTCCACCTTTTTTTCTCAAAACAGCTAAAAAATTAAAATAGCAAAACTACGATTTATAAGTGAGGGAAATAGTTGTTTAAAATGACGTGCTTCAATACAGGAAACTGATGGGATAAATAGCTACAAAAAGGGCTTTCCAAGTAATTGAAGCTAAAGTAAATCTTAATGTGATAAATGTGCAATTGATAATGCAAACAGCAAAACGACACAGCGAAATTTACTTATCCAGTCTTCACAGGCTGCTGTCAATAATCTGACATTCAACAAACTTTGTTAGCGCTTGTTTTTCACTTTTCGAAACTGCATTTGTAGCATCATTTATATGCAATATTCCAATCACATCATTAAATCTATTTAGAACAAGACTTACTATCTCATCTCATGTTAATACATATAAAATTGTTAAGTGATGGCTTTGTGTTACTACGAAGCAATACAAGTTAATGCCAAAAGCCAATTTATTCTGATTATTCAACTATAGCATCTCTTGAAAAACTTAATATCTCCTTTGACCTGATGATGCAAAAAAGAAAAAGAAAAGGAGAGAAAAGCTACGGAACTGATCAACTGAGTGAACTGACATTCAAAATGTATATCGTTTGACAGCAATATCCTTCAAATAGTAAAACCTGTCACCAGCTTAATATTTTAGGTGCTGATCTTTCTAGATGTGCTGAGAATCAGGACACTAAAATCACCACAAAACGTCAGGCAAGCTACACGCTTGAGGAAACACGCCTTGGCTAGAGGAGGGTACTAGTTACAATTGCACTGGTGTAATACAAGCAACCTTTCTCCTGACAGAATTTCAGGGGGGAATGCACACTTGCCAAAAGCCAAAGAACACTCGCGCGCAAACATTGTGGCTTTTGCTTCTAAATCAAATTGCCCAAATCTGAACCAGTCAATTTATCCTTTCTAGTACCAGACCAGTGCATTGCAGAATACCAGATCCTGATGGTAACTTGACAATGCTAGATGAGGTGATGTTCCTAATTTGATAATTGTGCCATAGCTTTACGTTTTTACTTACATGAGTTAAGATCTAATTACCGTGATTATTATCATGTCTGATGAGTGATGACATTCATTCTACAGTCCACCACAGTTTGCATTCCAAGATTATACTCAAAATTAATATTTGCACATTGGAATTGAAGAAAGACTAGAAAGCAATGCGAGCATTACCCGAGATTTGGACCAGCAGAGGTCAAGCACATCCTCTGAATGCCCTGCAAATGTTATCACAGGCTTCTCCGACAGTGCAAACACATGCCCTGGCACCATCAATTGGTCTGAGCTGGCCGATCTCCGACTGCGCAAAGCCTTTGCCCGCAGCTTCTTCTCCCAATGGCTGCCCTCTGTAGCAGCCGATGCCAACGTTGGCTCCGATGACTCGTTGCATACCATGGTAACAAACGGATTGCAGGCCCCATTCTCTTCCACTTCCCACTCCCCCATCCTCCCGAACTCCAACACCTCCCAAACATGGATCAAGCAATCCTCCCCAGCACTTGCGAGGTACCGCCCATCAGGACTAAACTTGATGCTCCAGATGGACCCGTTGTGTGCCTGTATCTCTTGGTTCATGAACAGGCCACTGAACTCGTTATATGACTTCCCGTACTGCCGCACCTTGACACGGTCCGGGCCATGGCGCGCAACACCATCCTGGCTGTCATCCGTGGCCGAGCTGGAGCGGAGCCCACCCTTCTCCGAGGACGTGTCCTTCTCGTCGCTGCTGCGGCGGTCACGGGAGTGGGTGACCATGGAGCCAACTACACTGTGGATGCTGCGGAGCCAGCTGCTGCGCCGCTTGGAGCGCACCCCACCATTGCTTGAGCCGGAGCTCGACCTCTCCATGGGGGTGGAAGCGCCACTTTGGGAATTGGAGTTTGAGTTGGAGTTGGCGACGCTTTGGCGGCGCATGAGCTCCTGGACGATAGGGGAGCGGCCGATGAATAGCTCGAACTCCTCCACGGTGAGCTGCCGCCCCGTACCGACCTCGCGGAGCCCGAACTCCTCCCTCACCACGAACTCGCTGCCGTCGTCGAGGTTTCTGATCAAGCACCTGGGGTCCTCCTCGACGGCCTCCAGCGTGGCATCTGATGCGTCCGAAGAGATCGAGCGCAAACGCCCGCCTGCTAGCGGGGGCTTCGCGGCGGAGGCCGGCGCGGCCCCGTCCGATCTGGACTGCACGATGGGCGAGGCCGCCGGTGGGCCCACGGCGTCGTAGGAGGCGGATCGGCCAATCTCGAACCGCGCGAGGGAAGGGTCCCCGCCGAGCCCCATCAGCTGGAGCAGCCGCCGCCGCCGCTCCTGGATGGGCGCCGGCTCGGAGGTCCACAGGTCGAGCGCCGCGGCCGCCGCCGCATCGCACCCGCGTCGACGGCGCGGGTGGTCGCCGTCGTCGTCCGAGGCCGAGGTGGAGGAGCCCGAGGAGGAGAGGATGCGGTCGAGCGACTCGTAGAAGAGCTCCTCCCCCTCGTCCTCCCCCACCACCTCGTCTTCCACGCTCATCGCGCCGCCGACATTGGCCGCCGTCGCGGGGATCGAGGCCGCGCGGCGCGCGATGCTCGGGGAATTTCGCGAGAGAGAGAAAATGACGATGAGGCGGAGAGGGGGTAGGGAGGCGTGGGCTGGGCGAGGCGAGAGGAAGGGATGGGGAAGTCGTAGCAGCAAGTGGCGTTAGATCCACCAGTCCACCGCCTGCCGCGCGCGACAGCTTAATCGCGACCCGTTGCCTCCTCCCCCTTCTTTTCCCCGCCCCGCCCGCGTCTTACTTAAGGGTGGTTGGTGCTCGCGTCGCCGTCGTTGTTATTATCGCGGAAACTGTCCCTCCCCTTGTCTGCGCTGCGCTAATGGTGGCGGTGTTGTTTACTGCCTGCCGGTTACTGCTACTCTACTGTCCGGTAAGTGGTGAAGACAAGGCGAAGCGTCCTTTGCCTCCTGGGGTGCGAGGGGGAGTTAAAATCGGGTGCCTTGGGGCCTGGCTGTCAGTGGGAGTACATAGGAGTAATTTCCGTTTCTCCCCCGCGACGGGGGTAACAACCGCTTCTGCCGTTTCGGGGGCGGCGCGGCGTTTCGATCGGGGCCGTGCTGCTGCTGGCGCTTAATTTTTTTTATGGCTGTTATTAACGGTGATTTATGGTTTAAAATTTAAAATTTTGAATTCTATTTTTCGTGAAAGGTAATACAAAAAAATCATATATGATTTTAGTCGTTATAGTTTAATTTTGTACACTTTTTTACTATGATATTTCTGTTGATGCCACCTTGAAAAATATAACGTTTAAAAGTTAGTTACTGACGTTTCAGGGGTTTTGGGGAGGTAGAAAGGGGATAGTGTGCAGAAGTATTAGGTTGTATTTTTTTTTTTTGGCTTTTTGAATTTTGGCCTGTAGTTTCTCTTAAAGCCTAAATAAATATGATGTCTTTTAAAGCGGATTCTCTAAATGACTTCTTGAGTCTAAAACTGTATGCGTTGTTGACGTCCACATCGTCACCGTCTGCTGCCGTATTGAAAAGCATAACCAAAAGTTATAAGTCGTAGCAAAAAACTATCAGTAGCAGCCTAAAAGAATATGGCCATAGTAGCAGTACTTAGAAAGTCAAAACCCCAAATTATACCATTCATTATAGCTAGTGGCTAAGCTTAGACTATATACAATGATATGACGTTAACTATTTGGAGGTTTTGTCGTATAGGACACGAGATGATATAAAGTAGAGAGGAGAAGTACAAAGAATTGTGCCGTCTCTCATGCAGTAATCGACTGTAACACAAAAAACAATATATATTGTATATGAAAAAATTATTTATAGAGATATATAAAAAGATAATTCATTGTAAGAACTGTCTTTAGTGTTATCGACGACATAGAGAGTATTATAAATAATAGTTGTCTATATCATTATACATATCCTTAGTGAAGGCATTCCTAAAATAAGTTTGAAAGCTCAAGCAAATTTATGTGCCCTTCTGCATTATCTACCATGTATTACTCTGATTTACGCGTGCCTTCAAGCGGTCTCCTCTTTCATATGGTCGTTGTGTATTTGTAAATCCTCTTTAGGCCATCCCCTTCCCCCCCTCAATATTTTGGATGAACCTTCACCGCTGATCGCACACATGCAATTAAGTATATGTAGTTTTCTACCTCTGTAAAATCTAATCACCGAACTGAAAATCAAGCGACAGAGATCTAGCGGCAAGCAACGAGATGCTAGCCGTGCTGCATCCAAGCACGTAAAGAGAAACACCGCATCGTACGGCCACATGCACGACGCGCAGGAACACAAGAAGAAAAAAAAACACGTGAAACCTCTCGATATGCCCGGAAGCCAGCCGCGCATAGCCACGAACACGAAGCACACTTACACACGCGCCGCGCGATCCGGCGAACGGTACCGCGACGCTCCCCGGCACGCCGTACGCACACGCCGCGCGCAGCCGCGAGCAGGATCTGGACCACGTACCCTAAACAGGCTCTCGGGCGGGCGCGCCGGCGGAGGCGCGAACACGCACACAGACTCGTAGCGGCTGCATGCGAACGATTCGTGTACGTACGTGGCTAGGTTAGGTTAGGTAGGTCCGGGCTATAAGCGAAGCATAGATCGGCCGGTTTATGTCACGGGGGTGCTTTAAGTCTGCCCGTAAAAAGGCCGCAAATCCCAGTAGGCGGGCGGTCGATCGATCGGCAGGAGCTAGCAGGACCACCGGCCACCGGGTCCCCGGCCATTATGCGCCCTGTCGGAGCTCGCGTGGGCATGCAGTTGGGCGATCTCGGAAGATGCCTGCGTAGGTCGGGTCGCCCGCCATGTATGGAGGAGTCGGGCGCGCACTAGCGAGATGATGCATGAGATCTGCAAGGAGACCGTGACCAGCGACTCTTTGGATCTGTCGTACCTACGTGAGGAACCGATCGATCGGATGAACTGTAACACACTAATTATACGATGAGCAGTTGATATATACATACATACATATACATATACATATATATATATATATTAATATATATACATACATATATATATATTCTCATGAAGACACCCCACCTTTACTTATATAGGCTCACTTCTTTTCCACTTATGGCTTATGACTTATACTACAGTAACTGGCTTTTAAACGGTGTTTTTTTAAGACGCGATCAACAAAAAGATTGTAGTAAAAAATATACTAAATTCAGGTGTACCAACTAAAATCACATGCGACTATTTTTTTACGTGCTGCCTCTTGTGAACAGTCAGAATTCAAAATTTTAAGCTATAAACTAAGGCACAGCTCAAAATAATTCACCCTAAAGAGTAGAGGTTGTATATTGTATCCACTAATCATATGGGCAAAAGAATAATAAAGTTAAGAGAAAGCTTCGAAATATATCTGATATCTTCTGTTTTACTTTTATATTATTATTAATTAGTTGAGTGTTTTATCGTCAACAATGCCACCTCGAATATACGATCAGCACCGACAAGTGCACCCTTTCAGCTTTTGTTAGCCATGTGAAATACCGATAAAAAATTGGTAATGCATCAAATTGTACACATGGACAGGATAACACCGAATAGATTAGTCCTAAAGCAGTGTCCAACGAGCTTAAGATGCCTTTTTAGCT
This sequence comes from Bonia amplexicaulis, assembly GCA_036346245.1. NCBI lineage: Eukaryota > Viridiplantae > Streptophyta > Magnoliopsida > Poales > Poaceae > Bonia > Bonia amplexicaulis. Next base: position 5,028,539 of record CM070740.1, read on the forward strand.
AGGCTGGGTCTGCTTCATCTTGTATAGTTTTGTTAGAGTTTTTGATGAAGAGACCGAGAACAAAAAGGATTTGGACGTGTACGTACTGCATGCGCACTAACTTTAACCCAACCAATTCCTACTTGTAACCCGTGAGGAGAGTTGCTGAGGTTGCAATTTGCAAGGGATAGCCAATGGATAAGAGGTAGTGGTACTACGAACACACGGGGATTAGTACTATGATCTCCATTAATCAATTCTAGCTACAGCTGCCGGTAATCTGAACTATTCGCGGCCTCGTGGGACGGATCACTACTACAGAAAGCCTAATACTAGACGCTAAATCACAGACGATTTTGTGAAACCATCTGTGATGTATACTATTATAGACGGTTTTCATTTGGAGGCCGTCTGTGGTATTTGTGGCGGGAAAAAGAAGTATCATAGACGGTTCTTACCGAATCGGCGATCATGATATCGAATATCACGACGGTTTTATAATATAAACCGTCTATGATATTCAGATTATCACGACGGTTTTATTATAAAACCGCTCGTGATATTAGAATATCACGACGGTTTTATTATAAACCGGTGTGATATTTGAATATCACGACGGTTTTATTATAAAACCGTCTCGTGATATTCTAGTATCACGCACGGTTTTATAATAAAACCGCTCGTGATATGTTTCCGCCTTGCAATTCCTCAAAATTTCATATTTTCCCGCTTAAGTCCGAGTATGATTCGGTTTTGAGACACCTTCAAGAAACGGGCATAACTTTTGCATACGGTGTCCGTTTCGACGTTCTTGTACTCGTTGGAAAGCTAACGACGAGCCCGATCCAAAAATAACGACGGCTTGCGCCTGCCGCCTCCAAGACCTCCAAAATCGTCCATCTTTGGACCTAAACTGCGTTGCAAGTTTTTGGTGTCTGTTTTGCCTTTTTTCTTGGTCTTCCTTTAGGAATTTGGATTTTGCTTCAACCGAAAAGTTGTAGATCTCGTCGAAACCTTTCAAATGAGTATATATAAGCCATATAAAATTTTTCTATTTTATCTTTTCAGACTAGTTGTTTATATTGCATCGGTATATAAAATTTTGTGCTCTAATTCACAGACGGTTCTATATATAGAACCGTCTGTGATAATCTGTGGGCCCGTCGATCCTACTCGACCCAATCATAGCCAATAGAAATTGACCAATCCTCACCCCACGGATCGTAGCTCCGCCTCCCTCCCTCCCTATAAATATAACCAAAACCCACCTCCTTGCCGGTCTCCTCTTCCTTCTTTGTCCTCCTCCTTCTGTTCTCCCTTCCTTCTTGTCCTCCTCCTTCTTGCTCTCCCCTCCTTGCTGGTCTCCTCTTCTTTGCTGTCCTCCTCCTTGCAGACGACGCATAAGTCTACGGAAGGCAAGACATCGCAGAAGCAACTAGCTCGTGCCAACCGTGCCAGCTCATGCGTTGCATCAGGGGCGAGAAGGCATAGATGATCTTTGCTTTTTCTCTATTCTTGTTGTGTAACCTGCTCGTTGTTTTGAGATAATTGTAATGGTAGGCTCTAATCTTAATAAAAATGGATGTTTTATATTTGTGAAATGAATTGAGATGTGAATTGGATGTATACATGTACATGTTGATCTGCTTATTTCAGAAGGCATGGCTAGCATTTCCTGAGGCTAGCCAATAAACAGAAATATGTTTAGGAGTAGAAGAGAATATCACAAACGGTTCTTAATTAAAAACCGTCTGTGATAGTTATAATCACAGATGGTTTTTAATTAAGAACCGTCTTAAAACGAACCGTCTCTGTTGTCTCGCTTATCACAGACGGTTCGTTTTACGAATCGTCTGTGAAATTTGACAGACGGTTCTTAAAACGAACCGTCTGTGTTGTCTAGATTTTCACAGACGGTTTCTATTATAAACCGTCTGTGAAAATATCACAGACGGTTTCCGTATGAACTGTCTGTGATGTAGCCGTTCAGTTTAGCCTTTTTGTAGTAGTGAGCTCAAGCCAAATCAAGCAGCAACCAAGCTTCTGGGGCTCACCATGAATACGAAGACAGGGATGGTGACAACAGAGGTGATCAGAGATGACCGAACAATGGTGAACAGAAGCGGTGGCGATGAGCTTCATAGCAACAACCAACGTCTGAGGGAGAGAGTTGTAAAGAAGCACACGTATGGATTCAGGAGGGCAAGGCGAAGCTAAAAATGACCATGGTGTGGTTGGTCACTCACCGGAGAAGGAGTTGTGCGTCAATAACTGCGGCAACTGGAGATAAAGATGACGACACGGATAAGACAATGCACTACGTGAACGAAGAATTAGTTGGGGGTTTTGAAGAGGAGACAAAATGGTGCAAGGTGATGCGGGTGTCAAGGGCAAGACTCATCGGGAACCACAATCGGGCAAAGTGTTTTCGGGAGACACTTGAATGCGTCACTGGTGGACGCATTTCGGGCCTCGTTCGCTGATGATCTCGAACCGTTCGATGCGACCACGTTGCCTACGAAGTTTTAAAGATGGAGGTTACATGCTACCTCCGACACTACAAAAAACATCGAAGCAGTTAGGTTTCTACTTTTTTGTTATCTTTTGTAAGAAACGAGTGGCGGTGTTGTTTGGGCGTCGTATATATGTAAATCGAAGCAGTTAGGTTAATAGTAACAAATTCAGCCCATGAGCAGAGTTTTGAATTAAATTCTTTTCTGATTTAATTTAACTACATAAATCAAGTTTGAATTTTTAAACTTAGAAAACCAACTCCAAAATATATGAAAATTTTTGGCGAGGCTCCTTTGATTATTTAGAACTCAAATAAATTATTTTTGAGCTTTTGCTAAGTTTTTATTAATTACATAAATTCTTTTTAGCAGCTGGAAAATATATGAAAACCTTTTCTTTAAAGCAAAATTTTTTAAAATACAGAAATGATGATTTTAAAATTAATTAAATAGATTTTAAAATTTTGGGACGCTAAACAATGTTAGTCTCTGATCAGTGTCAACATCACTAACAATAACGTTGTGACGCATTAAAAGTTCCAGTGGAGTTTTGTTGCGAAATGTGACGTGCTATCTAGCTCAAAGTCTCCGCGTGTTTTAAATTTAACCTTTAGATTCTAGTTCACTATTTCTTAATTTTATTTTATTTTTAGTTTTTTAATTTTTTTTATACTTTTTTGTCTTTTCTTTTTTCATGTTCTTTTGTATTGTCCATAATAGTATAACCCGTTTTTCTTATTTTTAATTTTTTTAGATTTAATTATGACAAAACTAACCGCTGCTACAATATAAAATAAACTAGCTCAATAAAAAAATGCTAAAAACCATTAAAAAAAAGCCAAGTGAGCACAGCCGCATCTTACGAGCTGGGCGCAGTAAATTCATTGAAGCATGGGGGCATGCATACATACACTGATACACATATACTTTGATCGGATGGACCAGGAAGGGAGGCATGATTCACTAAGGGATCTGGGGCAAATGCGTGCCCACGGTTTGATGGTGAGGGCATCAATCTTTATCTCTCAGCTTTATTATATGTCTCATGTGCAGTTTGTGTACTGGCTACCCCCCTCCTCGATCGATGGATTGGCTGACGGCTCCTGATTAATTGGCCGAGGATAACCACAGCGAGATCGATGGAGTGTGAGGCTGTCCTACTTCAGCTTACTAATACCATGATAGCCTTGCTAGTAGAGCTGCTCGTTTTGTATGGAACGCCACAGAACCACCGTGCTCCTCTTACTTACCACCTGTTTGCTCTTCGTTCTTTCAAGATCAAACGCGACAAATTAGTACCAGGAGATGGTACTGCCGACCGGTTGCGATGTGACGGGTAAAAACCCTGTACCCGCTGATTTCGCGCTGGTGGCTCAGCAGTAAAAGCTTGCAAGCTTTCCTCGATCAGGAACAATATTTTGCTTCAGTGTGGTGCATATGCCTGAAACTGTTGTTCCCACCGGTTACGGAAGAGAACGGTGAATGCAAGGGAAAATGAGTTTAAATCCAATGCGGTTGATCCAGAAAGAGGAATGTTCTCTGCAATACTGACGAGATGACTGGTGATGTAGAAATATGGGACAGGGGAGGATCGATAATGGGTTGCCAAACATATCAAATGACCCGACATAACTCTCCTCATTCCAATCTTGAAAAAACTGAGACGAGGCTCCACTGCAATCTTATCTGGTAGTGTGTCATTTCAAGCTGGTTGTGGTCCTTGTCGATCTAGCTTTTCTGCATCTCCTCCAGCTCAGGTATTGTACCATGCACGCGTACTGGTTAATGTAACGCCCGTATTTTTGGAAACAGAGACGTTGTACTAAACGCAATAGCTCGGAAGTTCAGTTATGCATAGAAGGAGTATCAAGCCTGCTCACAAACAATTTAGAGAAGTTAATTTGATTAAAATAAGACCTAATGGCCAACTTTAGTCATAATACGAGCGTCCAAGCCTAATACTTAACTTACATGCAGAAGAGCTGAAGAAAATTCCACAGGAACGCTTGAGTGCGATCGCAACCTTAACACGAAAACTTGCAACATCCTCTTTTCCTCTGGTATCTGTTGTGGTGGAGACATTGCAAGACTGAGTACCATCAAATGTACTCAGCAAATCACATGAAGATATGTTGTATAACTACTTGCCAGGATTCTCAAATGAAGGGAATATAATTGTTTCATTTTGAGGTGGATGCAATTTTATTTGTCAATATTTTTAAACACAAAAGAATAATAACTACTTAAATATATGGGGTTCCAAAACTTGATTAACACACCTCAACATTTTCCAGCTCATTCCCAAATCTACTTATGCCTTACTGTGGAATCACCCATGAGATGGCGGGGAGGCCGGAGGCAGCCGAATCTGGCGCGATGGCGCCGTCCACGCCAAATCGGCGAGGAGATGGCCGCCCCCGGGAGTGGAGACGCTCCTCTCAGGGACAGCGTAGCAAAAGACGAGTAGAGTTAGGTATGAACCTATGGCTCCAATACCATGAAGACTCATAGAAATGAAGCACCTATCTAATTTATTGGTGTACAGGGATATATATACAATGATGATGCTAATATAAATACATGCAGCAATGGTAATGTAAATACATGACTAATGTAAATAGATGCAGTAATAGTAATGTGAATATATACAGCATCATCTTGAATCTAGGTGTCCCAGTGGAAATGGGATAATAGGCTAACCATCATAATGGGAACAATGGAGGCGTCACAATAAAAATGGAATAATAGGCTAACCGTCATAATGGGGACAAGATGTTAGGCTAACGCTGAAAAGCAGTAGATCCATGAAATGCTGCGCCATGCAAAGGGCATCATGGCACCACCAAGACTGCCACATGCTCATCACACACTTCAACTGCCAAAAAAAGTTGGACTCTGCATCACAAATTAAACTAGTAGCCAGCAGCGGTTGACCAAGCAAAATCACCACCGTGCAAGATTGCAAGCTCTTATGCCACCGTCAACTGCAAGAATGGCAGGATCAACCAGAAAAATATCCAGGCAGCAGCAGTGGATTATTTTACATCCTTGTTCTGATGCATGCAACCTGTGGGAGTAAATCTAAGGCGCATGCGGCAGAGGTGAATCAGGAACCTGAAAAGATGGCAAGGTGTAGGAAAATAGTAGGAAACATCGGATGCATTTGGATGTTCCAGAAAAGAGAAAAAGGCCGAGGAGAGATCTTTCCATGGCAGATGTCGGGAGGCCATCACATGCACCATCCTTTATCCCGGACTCCCTTTCCTCTTTCTTCCCCCATTTTTTAACGAAAGCTTCACGTCCGTAATTATCGCACTAACAGTCTTGAATGTTAGAGAATTACAGGATGGCAATTAAGAAAGACTCGCTTTGTTCGCCACATCGAATTGCGGAGCTGAGGGGGACGAATTGATTAGGCAGCAAGTACAGCACTGTGTTGAGGCAGAAAGGAGACTGCAATTTTGACTTAGCCGAAGTTTCACAGGGCATGCGTCACGTCGGGAATGTCTGGTTAAAACGACGGGCATGGTCTTTTTCGTAGGCACTATTCATGACGCAAACTTAGAGAAGTGCTGGCATGAGAGGAGACCGAATTGAATACCGTAGGCGAACTCTAGATCCTACTAGTACCGATAGTTGGCGATTAATCTTGTGACCCAATGTGCTTGCGATGCAACTTTTCCGATCGAAACGCGCGTTGTCTCACCCCCGCCATTATTACAGTTTGTACCATCAAGCATCACATGCCGAGGGACGTCCGTCGGTCGCGAGAAGGAACACGGAGATCCAGCGACTTGCCCATGAATCATCACTACTACTATAAAATAAAGTATATTAAATATCTCATCATAAATAGTTTATAGAAAACTATCTATATGATTATTATCATAAATAATTTTACAAAGTGACCATTTACAATTTATGATGAGCCACTATCACAGACAGTTCATATTAATAATCATATAGTTGAAAACATCACAGACGGTTCGCATAAAAAATCATCTGTGATGGTTCATAGGCGATTGTGATAGCTCACAGAAGGTTATTAACACGAACCGTCTATGATAATTATGTATTAGAGATGGTTTGTGGTTGGATGTATCTAGGATATACCGTGTTATTAATTAATACCAAGCCAGACCTATCCCGACATATCTACCTTCACTGCACTGCATTGAAGGAGGCGGCCGGCTTTGGGAAAGCATTCTGATTGTAAATCTAACTGCTTGTAAGTCGATTTGTTCTAGCTTGGTGATTAGAGATTAGTACTTGTTTCTAATTTATATGCCCTGTAATAAAGAAAGATGATAACTAAATTTAGATCTAGCTTAATTGGTAGTTTGTTGTAATTTAAGAATGTGTCAGTACTCTTAGTTTACTTCAATATATTAATTCTTGCTTGATATATATTGCTTCATGAATAGTACGTAGTTGGCTAGTTATTAGTAGCATTAATAATCCAATTTGACACTAATTTATTACATGTGTAGCGCAGATGGATCGAAGTTGGATGTACATTAATAACTGTGTGAGTGAAGAGTACATCAATGACGTGTCTGCTTTTAGAAGAGCGGTCGAGCAGAATATGTTGAAGAAGTGGATGGAATATATGTATTGTCCTTGTATTGATTGTGATAATATGAAGATGTTTACCAACTCAGCGTAGATCAAAACTCACTTGAATCGAAGAGGTTTCAAAAGCGGGTATACATGTTGGACCAGTCACGGAGAAGAGAAGATTATACAAGAAGTCGAACAAGACAACGATATAATGGTTATGAACTATGTTTTCGATGAGGATAGGTTGTACGATGACAATTTGGATTAGATGCTACGCGATGCGGAAGGAAACTATTGTGAGAGAGAGTTTGATAAATTTAAGGACTTGATGTAGGACCTGAAGAAACCATTGTTCCCGGGTTGCAAGCCACAATACATAAGGTTGTCATCTGTTCTTGAACTGCTGAAATTGAAGGCAAGTAATAGTTGGTCCAACAAGAGTTTCATGGTGTTGTTAGGTCTCGTAGCGAACATCTTTCCGACACATTGCTGATTTTGCCCAGTGGATGAACATCGATAGGATGTTTGTAGATTTCGCTGCAGAACCGAGGAATATAAGGTTTGGGTTGAGTATAGATGGAATGAATTTCTTCAATAACATAAGCAACCAACATATCACCTAGCCTATAAATGTATGCATGCACAACCTTCCTCCTTGGCTATGTATAAAGCGAAAGTACATTTTGATGTCACTACTTCTCCAAGGGCCGAAGCAATCTAAGAACGATATTGATGTTTATCTAGCACTGTTGGTGCAAGATCTTGTGACACTATGGAACGAATGGTACAGGTATGGGATGCGGACAAACAAGAGAACCTCACTCTGTGCGCTATGTTATTATGCACTATCAATGATTTTCCTGCCCTTGGTAACCTGTGGGTATTGAGTATGAAAGGAGCCAAAGTCTGTCTGCACTGCTTAGATTATACTGAGAGTGTATGGCGGAACAACTCGCGCAAAACTGTGTACATGCGTCAATGTAGATTCCTTCCACGGTATCACCTATGCCGCAAGATGAAGGAATAATTTGACGGAAAAAAGAGAATGACTTGGTACCAACGCCTTTTAGCGATAAAGGGGTCTACGATATGGTCAAGAATATTGATGTTGTGCGTGGAAAGAAACGTAAGTTGAGATCCCATCAGAAGAATATGTGAAAGAAGAGGTCAATATTTTGAGACTTGCCTTACTGAGAGCACTTAGAAGTTCGCAATTGCATCGATGTCATGCAAGTCCCATGACTGTCATATGCTAATGACACAATTGCCTGCTGTTACAATTAGAAGTATTTTGCCGAACAAAGTTCGTGTGATAATAATGAGGTTGTGTTATTTGTTTAATGCATTTACTCAGAAGGTCATCGATTCCGATGGACTAGATGCTCTGCAGACCGAGGCGGTGATGACTCTATATCATCTTGAGATGTATTTTCCTCCGTCATTTTTCGAGATCATGGTCCATCTCATTGTCCACCTTGTGAAAGAAATAAAGATATGCGGCCTCGTGTTTCTACGACATATGTACTCGTTCGAGAGGTACATGAGAATTCTGAAGTTCTATGTACGTAATCGATCTCGGTCGAAGGGCAGCATCATCGAAGCTTATGCAACCGAACATGTCATTGAGTTCTGCGATGATTACATGGTTCAGGTCGAACCAATAGGTGTGCCTGTATCTCGTCACGAGGGGAGGCTAGAGGGTATCAAAACCATCGGAAGGAAAGCAAGAACTCCTAATCTGGATACGTACACTCAAGCCTATTTCACAGTCTTACAATACATGACTGAAGTGTCCCCGTATATTGAAGAGCACAAGGACATGCTACGCCATGAGAATCCAGGCCGGTCGGAGGTTTGGATCTTGAGACAGCACAACCGTCGGTTCAATGAATGGTTGAGGATGTGATTCACTGGGAGGTCGTCAAGTGAAACGCTGCAATGGTTGGTAAAAGGACCAAAATTTACAGTTGTAACACGGCAATGATACAACATTATTTGGTACACATTTTATACAATAGATTAGAACAGAAAGAGCACAGTGCATAACTCAGGTATCCGTGTAGATGCATTTCATGATGAGTTGTTCAGTACCGCTGACCCAAGCTCCTAATACGGGCTTGTAGAGAAGATTGGGAGCTCGACTACGTACTTTTCAAGATCCCTCTATTTCGGTGCCGTTGGGTCCAACTCCTATAGGGTGTAAAGATCGACAAGTACGACGTCACTACTGTAGACCTCGAATGTGTTGGATACAAAGATGAACCTTTCGTACTCACGAGGCAAGCTGTTTAAGTTTTTTATATAACCAATCCGGCATATAAGAAGCGCCATGTAGTTATTCATGAAAAACGAAGGATTGTCGAAATTGAGAATGTCATGGATGAGGAATAGTACAATTAATTTGACGAGTTACCTCCATTCAAAGGAAGCATCAGGCTCGAGGAAGAATGAAGCGATGAAGCAAGCTATATGCATATCGACCATCATGAAAGTCTTTATTTAAAGGAAATAGTCAGGTGTAATGATATCATGTGGTGAACACCTATTTGAAAATTAGTCCATGTAATTATAAGAAACTCGGCTATAATTAAAGAATTATTCCATTGTAATTAATTTAGTAATTAAGAAATAAGTACATATGTGATTGTATATGCTTGCTTTTTTCATAGGGTATGGTTAGCACTTCCGGAGGCTAGCCGAAAAATAGGATTTGTTGTACTATCACAGACGGTTCCATGATATAACCGTCTGTGATACCAACATTCTCTGTGATGAAAGTTCCGAACCGTCTGTGATGACTCTTTTTGTAGTAGTGTAATTAGCATATCACAGACGGCTATATTTAAGAACCGTCTGTGATACATGATATATCACAGACGGTTTTTAAAAAACTGTCTATATTATAATTATCATAGACGATTTAAGACCCGTCCGTGATAACCACTTATTATCATGGATATATAAATTAAGATGATTTAATAACCATCTATAATAACAGTTATAAACCGCCAATGATGACTATTTCTGTTGTGGTGCCCACTCGTGATCCGTTTGATCGCGGTGCCCACTCGTGATCCGTTTGATCGCTAGCTCCCAAATCCACCGTATGCTATACACAGACACTAGCTACTTGTGATCAATCAGTTGTCCAGCCACGCGAGGGCACGGCGCGGTACGTACCAATCGGCTCGGCGGTAGATCGAGCAGGAGATCGAGGCCGGCCGTCCACTTGCTCGCGCGCGATCCATCGAATTAGCAGATGTACCTCCGCAGCATGGCGTGTTGGCTCCGAACCGTACAAGCCTAACGCTAGCTAGCTCAGCTCCGAACCGCCCAGCCCAGGTCCGTTCCCGTGCGCCGGACACGTCCCTGGGGTTTTCCCCCTTGCGCTTCCGTGGCGCGCGCGCCCGCGTACGTGCGAACGTACCCGGCCGGTGGCATGCATGTGTGCGTTCGCGCGCTCGTGCATCGATCGCAATGCGCCATCATATAACGCCTTTCTTCCCAAACGTTGATTAAGCGTCGGTGTGTCTAGTTATCATTTGTATATTTTTTTTCTAACGATTATTTAGATTTGAGATCGTTGGATTAAAGATTCAACGGTTCCTTTTTTTAAAGGAGGGAGAATTTTTTTAGAGATGGTGGGGGAGAATTCATGGCCGTTGGATCTCTAATCCAAAAATAAAAAATCTAAATAATAATTAAAAAGAAAATATTCAAATAATATTTATCAACACCCTTAAACGGACGGCTGATACCGACGTGATCGAGGAGGAACCTGCCTTATAGGTTAGAACTAGCTAGCGTTGCCCATACGGAGAGAAGTGGTAATAGAAGATGCGGACGTATATTCTTGCATGGCGCAGGCAGTTCGTCACTGTTCAAGATAAGAATCCACCGCCCAACATGTGAACGTACGTGGGCGTTGTGCATGCACCTGCAGGCTGCAGCTGATGATCATATATCGAGCTGTATGTTAAGTGAATATGCCAAGTGTAATCGTTTCGGCACAAATTAAACTAGCCCGTACAACCGTGGGCAAATCGAATCTATATATATGCTGATGCACCTAAATTTCCAAAGCGTGTGGTTGGTGTTTACGCATCTGTATAATTTTTACTTGAGTAATTTGGGGTACAGATTGGCACGTGAAGGCACACGCACGAAGGGAAACCTGAAGAAAGAGGCGTGTTAAATTAAGGATCTGCGCTGCACGTACGTGTGTATCGTTGTTGCATTTATAGACTAATCAAATTGAGGTGTTTGTTGGTCCGAATTTTTAAAGCTGATATCGCACGCATCCATGCATGATACACTCGTACACCCACATTTCTATGGATCCCTAAGTTATTTGCTTCCTCTTGCTGGTTGGTGCGAGTGTGATCGATGAGGTTAGCACGTGAGGAAGTTTAGAAAAGTTGTCTCCAACAACTCCAATACTTCTGCGTATCTTTACTATTATAAAAGAAGGAGTTGGTGATTGGTCCGGTCTCTTCCATCCCTTCTCACAAAAGTCAGCGCTGACATATGGCCCCAAAAGACCTGTGTCGAATCTTCCACCTTCCTATCAAAATATTTTTCTTTCCATGATTTAGTGGTAAGGTGGATTTCATCTAGACTGCATTGTAGAGTATATGCTGTATTTTTTATCCAGGGTTTAATCTTGTACTAGCTGAATGCTCGTTGCTACGGATTTTAAAATTTTATCATACTATATGTTCTGAAACTAATGGGTGGTAAAAATTTTTAGAACATGCATATAAATATGTTCTAAATTTTTTTAAAATTCGTAGCAACGCATGTGCATTCAGCTAGTATAGTATACATATACGACGATGAGATCGGACGCAAGGATTGCCTATTGGATGGACCAACGTACTGATCGAGACATCCTTCTATCCTATTTCGTACTGCCTTCTTTACCGAATCTTAAAGCAATCCTAATAATCGAGGGAATCGAATGGAACTAGACCTAAGCGAACATTGGAATATCTTGGATGTAGTCCAGACTGAACTGGACTTGATCTTGCTCTAAATTAATACTTGGTCCTGATTTTTTTAAAAAAAAAATTGATCAGGTAGATCTGGGACTTTCTGGCAGGACAACCAGTACATTTAATTACTTATCTGTGATCTGCTTCGTTGGGATTACATCAACCTAGCCATCTGTAAGCCGTTCATCCATGTATAAGCTGGTAATGTCCACTCGAGCACATCCATTGTAAACCTGTTCCACCTGTTCCAACATATATACGAGCTCGGATTATCCAATACACCTACACAACACGTTTGCTACTGGCCCTCGAGGTCGATCTCTTCGGCCTAATGATGCTACTCCGTTTTCATACTCATGGGGTGTGGATACCTCAACGATGCAGCGGGATTGCTCTCGATCGGGGCATCAGGCCAGTTCTTCTTTCTCGCATGCATCCATACCACCACCATGTCCTGAAAGCTACACCGCAACCACCACCTGCATGCTAGTCTGCTACGACTGCTAGATCGACCGTTCGGTCTCTGCGTGCATTATTGCAGAAACTTGGAGAAGTAGCGCGTCCGTGCAGCCTTCTCCCTGCCCACGCCGTCCTCTTGCCAAAAGGCCGGGCCTTTCGCCGTCCCCGCGGCTTCCTAGGTCGCGGCTTTGGCATGCAGCTCTGGGCATTGCACGCCGGGACAGGGGGGCCTAGGCCTCGCACGGACACGCCGGCCGGTTCCGGAACCGCTAGCTCCCGTGTAAACGTAGAGATGGTAAACGTTGAAATGTGGATTTGAGCGGCGGGCGGACCCTCTTGAGTTCACGGCTGATTAGCTGAATATCTATTTTTTATAATATATATATATACTAAAAATACAAATCAGTCTAATCCAATCTACACCTCCCTCAGCTCAATAGAGCTCCCTCTACGCTCACCAAACCCACTATAGCCTAAATTCTCTAAGGGCCCAATCGGATATCCAAGTTTTAACCATAACTAACTCATCTCTCTCTCTCAACGCGGCGGCAGAGCGCACATGGAGGGTGAGGGAGCTGGCCAGACAGGAGACACGAGGTAGTGTTATAATGGTGCAAGCCCACAATGGCCGCACGCAGTGGAGGCCAAGGAAAAGGAGAGGGAGCGTGCGGCGTGCAGTTGCGGCCGGCAACGGTAAGCCGGCAAAAAAGCAACGGTGCGAGATGATGCGGGTGAATAGGAAAGTGACGCGGTGAGTTGGGTGGCAACATGGTGAGCAGAGAGGTATGAAACGCACGGCATCGCAGCGATGTCTCGTTCCCAGGTGAGTTACGTTTGATCTCCCACTCTCCCTCCCAATTCTGAAATCGGCAAATCCCAAATAGTTCATTGAATGATTGTGCTTTTGTGAAATGTAGATCGTAGAACCTTTAAAAATGAAGAAGAAATTTGCAGATTTGGGATCTTTGTAGATAGTGTTAGTTAGATTAACGTAATAAAGAAAATTTCCTTCAACTTTTAAATTGGTTAGCATAGAAGTTTGAATAAGTTAGTAGGGTGATTCTAAGAAACAATGAAATGGTTGTCCCCAAAATTGCATGAAGGATGGTAGAGTTAAAATTATATTTTTCTTAATTATTTTATTTTATTTTTTATTTTATGATATGTTTTTGGTTGAATAATGTGTACTTTGTTTTACTAAGAATTTTTTCTTTAAATAATATTTTATTAACTTCACACACCCCTTTCGAAAATTCGAAGTCCAGCTATGTCCTTGAGTGCTTGTTTCTTATTTCTTGTACGTTGTGTGTCTGCAATCTGCAGACTAGCTATTAGAGTGCGCCGTTCTACAGGAACGTTTTGCTGCTTGCGGCCGGTCAAATCTCATGAATGCAACCTTGGTATGGACTCGACGAGTGGAGAGAGCTTTTGGGAGCAGGCGGGCGCTAAATGCTACCACTCCAATGACGAGACGACGATGGCCCGAACTGTCCACAAGCATCCATCCTCCACACATTGTACCGCCGACCAGCCCGCACGTACCTTAAGGGGGAGCCTCCGAATGCCCGAGCACTGACACCGAGTGACGAACAAATGCGACGATGCGTGCCGTGCCCGTACGTAAAAGCATTGAATGCTTCTCCGGTGCACTTGTCTAGCTAGCTAAATGCAAGCGTCGTTGACTCGTCAACAAACGCAAGCGTCGTTTTCTTTCCTTGCCCGTACGCTAATGCTAATAGATTCTAGGAGTGCTGGAAATCGCCATCTTCGCACAGCTGCGTCCTACGCACGTTTTATGCTAAACATCTAGTATTGAATTGCGCACTTCACCTCCACCTCTCCTTTTTTATGACTTTCGGTCATACTTTTTTTGTTTTTTTGCTATCGATTGTGGCATTGCGCAAAGGGCCCTTACACATGCTATATTCCTCCAAAAGGTCGGTGAAGTTTCTTTTTATGCTATGGGCTTGTTTGGCTGCGGCTTATGATTTTTGGTTGAAATTTTTGAATTTTGGTTGTTTATGGTACAGATTACGAAGAGACATATACTCACTTGCGATTTTGGCTGGTACAGATTAACGTGTAGATCGTTTAATTTGTAGATCCCGTCTTGAGAAAATACTCCGTTTAAAAGTTAGGTACTATAGTAAAAACCAAAAGTCACCATCAGAGAAAAAGAACATGCCCTATATCCTCCAAGCTCTTGTAGTGCCCAACCTATTGTTGGATCACTCTTGATTTCTCTCACAAAACGATCTAAAATTAACCCCATTTTGGGCTGATCGCCAGGGTCAGCATATATGAGACTGTCCTTTTGGTTGAAGACAGATCAAGAACAAACAACAGAGAAATTGAAGAAGGAATTGGGGTTGATCTTCAAGCATAACATGTGGGACTAGAGTACTACTTGGCTAGTTGTCATCGCTAAACAGGAACATGCATTGTGCATTGAGTATCAAATGATTTCGAGCTCCAGTGATTACGGAAGGGTACCTACTCCCTAACGGCTCTCCAAAGAACAAGAACGTGATGTGACAAAAAAATAAAGTTCAGGATAGGAATTTATGATCAAGTAGCCAGCGGGGTGCCTACATCTAGGTGTGTCCTTGGTTGGTTGCTGGGAGAAATATGTTGGCCTAACGCTCCATCCGACTGCCAGCTGCAGCTTTTTTTTACTGTTCTGCACTATTTAAGATTTATTTTAGCACAATAATTGCTGTTAGTTTTTTCAACATAATTCAGTTAAAAAATAGAAAAAAGATATATTATCTCGGACAATGCAAAGAAATAAGAAAAAAAGTAAAAAGGTCTAAAAATAGAAAAAAGATAAAATTAAAAAGTGAGAAGCTAAAATCTGACACTTATTAGAGCATAGTGGTTAGCCCGTGGCAGTTGAATGGTCATAGGGTTGGAGGTTTCAGCCTGACGATCACCTCCAAATGGGTTGGTTATTCGTGATCAGTTGGTGAGGGGCAGCGAGTTGGTGCCTGTAGAGATTGGCCCTACTGTGTTTTGATTACTAGATAGAGATGCACGCTACGCTGCACTGCACTTGTATAATCATCTGTGAGGGAATCTCAAGAAGAAGACTCTATAACGAAGGGAAGGCTAGAATGAAGCTGGCGTTAGTCTGGTCAGTCACAGATGTAATCACGAAAGCAAAGGTGTTTTTAGTTAAAACATGGAAAGAAGACACCAAAATACAGAGATGTCAGCTTGATATAAGGGCACAGGCGTTTCCACCTCATATTTTCTTTAATATGGAGATGTTAACTTTGTTTTATAAAACATAGCAAGAAGACACCAAAAAAACGGAGATGTCAGCTTGGTATAAGAGCAGGGGCGTTTCCACCTCACTTTTTGTTTACTCTGGAGATGTCAGTTTTGTATTGTGAAACATAGCAAAACGACACAAAAAAAATGACAGTAAAGCACAACGATAGACAATACAGTTGATCACCGTTAACAATCTATCTTTATACTTGGTAATGACATATTGGCACATTGACATGCTTCATTGATGACCGATGCAAATATAGAGTATTCTATTCTCATTCTGTCCTAATTATGGTGGTACATCAACAGTAAATGAATGTTATAACATTTTTCGTTGACATTATAAAGGAGTTGCATTTAAGTAGAACTGAACCAGAGGAATCATGAATGTCAAGCTGACAATTAGTGAGCATTCAAAACTGACGCCTCCATTGTCAAAAAAAAAATGACGCCTCCAGTGAAGTGGAAAACCCTAAAATGATATATTAGGCATCCTTGACTTCAAATCATATTAATATTCCAAACAAAGAGCAATTTAGTAAAGTGAAAATCCTCAGCATGGATGTACTGTTCATGCTTGACTGCAATTTCAGCATCTTTCCTTGTGATCGTAGAACAATATATATATTCACTACTACAAAACAAGCTATACTAGACACCTCATCACAGACGGTTCATGTGGAACCACCTGCGCCTCTTCGCCTCACGCGCCAAATGTATTTCTTATTGTATAAAAATGATCATCCACCACCGGAGATTAATCTTCACATCGTTGATCCTGTACGAGCACCTCGTCGGCCGTCCGCCTATCTTTTTTGTCTCTCAAGAACAAATAAATGGCTCCATATGCAGAAAATCATGGCACTAAGATGAATGATCCAAATGTTTATCAATCTGTCAATAATAATTTCATGATTATCAATCTCTCTCTCTCTCTCTGAATTCGACAAAAGTGCATTCAATTTTAACAAACTCGCCGAAATTCGAGGAAAGCTCTCCGAATTTTTGATGATGGAGATCATGCACCCGAATGGAGAGTTCAACCCTAGCGATAATGATTAGATGTTCAAACATTTGATATAATTGTAATCACTCAATTGCACTTAATCAAACAATTCATTCAATTGTACTTTATTCAGCTGTTTAATTCATTTGTGAGATCTGTGTAATAATTATCGTGTGCTATATATGTGATTTATTTGCTTGTTTTTAAAGGGCATGGCTTGCATTTTCTGTGACTAGCTGAAAATAGAAAATAATTTAGTTATTCAAATAACTATCACAGACAGTTTGTAACACCAAATCGTCCGTGATATATGACATATCACAGACGATTTCTAGTATTAGCCGTTTGTAATATGTAAGATATCACAGACAACTATGTTTAAAAACCGTCTGTGATATATGATATATCACAGACAGTTTTGGTATTAGCTATCTGTGATATGTCAGATATCACAAACATCTATGTTTAAGAACCGACATATCACAGACAATTTTGAGTATAAGCCGCCTGTGATATGTTAGATATCACAGACGGCTATGTTTAAGAACCGTATGTGATATCTGATATATCACAGACGGTTTTTTCCGTCTTTGTTGTAACTTATGACAGACGGTTTGAGAGTCTTCTGTGATAATCACCTATTATCATAGACATATAAATTTAAACAGTTAAAAAAATCTATGATGATAGTATTGAATCGTCTGTAATGACCCTTTATGTGGTAATGATTCATTAAAAAAAGAACAGCATATTCATTCAAAAAAAGAACATATATTTTATCTTCTATGTTTTTCACCAAAATCTGCACAGGCGAACGAATCCAAAGCCAATATCTCCATTAGGGAGTCATATGTTCCATAGAACATTTTCGAGTGCAAAGAGACGATTAAAACACTAAATTTGCATTTTAAAAGGACACTTCTCAGGTGATTCAACAGAGCAAGAAGTCACCAAAAACGGAGATGTCAACGGCAACGCCAGCGTCGACAGGGGGCCAGGACAACCGAGGATAGCTTGGGCCTCACGAATGGACTTTTTGCCAGCGGCGTGGCCATCAATGTCGCCGACCCATTCGCCTCTTATCATTGAGCACCCCAGCCCCTACTCCTACATCGATTTCACGGAAACGAACATGGGAAGCGAGGAGAGGCAAGAGGAGGGGAAGCTAGATGGGGAGGCGAAGCTGAGGGGAAAGGAAGGAGCAGATTTGGAGGGACCGAGGGAGAGGATGGAAGGAGAGAGTGAGAGCGCGAGGGGAGATCGAGAGGAAAGGAGAGGGCGAGGATCGGGAGAGGAGTAGGGTATGGGACCTGGAGCGTGCGCATGGAAGATCGGATCAACCCCTTGCCACGATTGGACGGCCAAAAGCTTGTAGGGCCTTAATGTAATTATAAGAAACTACGAGGAGTTTCCTATAAAAATATATTTGTAAGCGTTTAAGCCGCCGGCTCGCCTGGGGTGTCGCCGTGATTTCAAAAAAGTTAGGGTTTTTTCTTTTATTTTGCAAAACCAAGAATGTAGGCGCCGTCGAATCCATCCCCTCTTAAGGTAGGTAATATTGGTCCGCAGAGTATATACATCAATCAGCCAACTAAATCTTAAAAATTCCTAACGAAACGGGGGAGTGGTTTTCCGCTTTATGTTTCAAAACTTACAGCCCTTTGGAGCACACTAGTTTCGCAGCAATATTACTGAAATTACGCTATTTCCCACGACATTTATTTTTTGGCAATTCATGCATACCAAACAAGCTAAAATATTTCTGAGTAGTGCTTCCATACTTTTTCCCCTCCAACTAGAGTTGGCTCCAATCTCAAAGAACTTAAATGGATAAATAATCACTGTACACCTTTAAATCTGCTTTAAAAAACTGCGCAATTCATTGTTGAGATAAGTTCAGAAGCACCTCTCAATCTTTCTTTGTATGTGAGAGAAACACCCTTCGTATCCCCTGGTCACCATTGCCAGAGAAGAAGGCCTTATGTCAAGCCGGCAAGCCCACCCTTCAGAGGCCTTTTTAAGGCCCAGTGACGTTTGAAGCTCTCTTGGGCCTAGTGACGTTTGAAAGCGAAGGGTAGCCAGAAATGTTTTGACAGGCAGATTCCCTAATAGTCTAAAGCGACCACTACGAACCGATTTCTTTCTTCTGCAATGCATCTGTCAGTTACTTATGGCTTGGGCAACCCTAGCCAGTCACCTTTAACTAAAGGCATCTGATGCACACAAGTTCTGATGTTGAGTGCTCATTAATAGTACTAATCGGCTACTTTTGGCAAATACAAACAAACGGCAGCTCATTAGATGGTGCTTCATGCGAATGCCTCTGGGATCCGGATCCTGTGACTTTGTAAAGCTTCTTAGGCGTCGGATCAGGAAGCGAAGACCGAGATCGTCTGAGCACTGTAGCGAAAATACCGCGGCAATATTTCCAACGGAAAACACTGTAGCTCGAGTACCAGTTTCTGTACTGTAGCATGCGGTCTGGGCTGTTCGCTTATGATCCGACGGTTAAAAATTATCCAAAGTGACGACTACTATTCTTCCCTAACTTTGCTTCACAAAGTTAAATATCTCAATCCACGCATCTGGCGTTGCGTGATTATCAATGACGCTCACCCAATCTTGCAAAGGTACGTTTGACACTATTACGGACGATGTATGACGTAATCGCATTAAAAAAATGCAAGGCCTTCGAACTTTGTAACTTACAAGAACACTGAAAAAGGCTGCACTAGAAAAATATCTATCATCCCATGTTGTTTCTGGTATACGCTGCTCCATTGATATTGTTAGTGTGGTTAGGTCAGCTATCATGCACCATTGAACTGTACGGCAAATGTAAAGCATGCCGACAATTTTGTGTTCATTTCTGAAGATTAGTTGGTACGTACATATCTTTGGCCAAGTTAATGGTCCTATTCTTTTCAATTTATAAATTATAGTTTTTTAACAAATAAACAGTTTTTTTATTTTTTTAAAAAAGTGACTTACCGTGACAACCTTTTCGATGCAGCTTATCATTATCAGTTCATTTGTATAAATACTGACGTTAGGGCTAAAAGTTATTAGCTATAATCATAAGCCATCAGTCGGTCCAAAAAACAGAACCAATGACTATGAAAGTGGCTTTTAAGGAATTAAAAAAATGGTACAACGATGCACTTGAGTTCTGTCTCTAATTAGACGCCCGTCCAGTACTTTTAAAAGCTAATTTGAGAGAGGAGGTTAGCTTGATATTTATATACATATACACACCTTCCCGAGAAATGTCAAGCTAGTTATACGTAGGTATATATACCTATATATATAGTTATATATAGAGAGAATATAGTGTCCCACAGCGACGGAGTCAACCCTCTAGGTAGGGTGAACACTTGCCCGGGCTTCAATCCAGCAAGTCATGAGACCCATGAGTCACCAGAACTGCAGAACGAATTCGCTCGCCCTTGCCTTGGATGCTCTGTGCCTTTGCCAAAGTAGCTCGAGGTTGAAAAAGATCTCCCATGCAAACGACAACTAGGCCACGCTCTTGGGCCTAGATGCGTGTGTGGCGGCGTGGTGCAGGCCGAAAGGACAAAGCCTGGTTCGGTGGCTTGCCCCAATAGCCACTCCCTACGGCCTACTCCCTAGCCAAATGCCCGAATCATAGTCCTAATTTTTGAATCACAGACCTATCATCCTCACTCTCCCTCCAAGCGGCTGCGACGGTCGACGAGGGCGATGCTAGGAAGCAACAAAGATCGGTGAGGCCGTGAGGACTGGAGGGTAGAGCCGCAGCCCACAGAGGTCCAAAGGAGGAGGCGTGTTGTGACGCCCTGTGTCATTATCCTTAAAACATGACATTGGACAACATATTACTATTCTCTAATCCCAACATATTAGGGAATAATAAAGTTTATCAGAGTTGTATAGCAAAGCAATAACTACAGACTATGCTTTTATTACAACAGTTAGCTACTTATGCGCCAGGGGGTTAAACACAAAAGACCCATAAGTGGGAAGGGGGGCTCCTACCTTGCATGTGGGCCGTCCAGATTAGATCGAATGGTCATGAGTGAGATTGTGCATATGTGCACGGATTGGGTCTTGTGCACCTAATATTTCCCCTTATTTATATACCCCATCTCTTGGCGACGAAGCACTACAGGTTGCCTACTCATCCTAGTTATAGAATATGGCATCCACCTCGCCCTGGTCCTGAGCAAGGATGAGTGCTAATATATTCAAGAAGCATTAGTAGCAATAAATGCATTGTATGACTTATCTCTTTTATCATCATTTCATTTTCTATCTCACCTCTCTTCATAGAATAGTTTATCAAATTATGTGGAATTTACAAGTTTTAATATTTGAAATACTACTAGTCACTCGGTGAGAAGAAAGACCCTAGTGGTCTCCGTAGCCTCCAATCCAAGAGACAGACATGAATTCATGATTTTATTTAGCATTCATAGGCTTGTGTCACTTTACCCATAGCTACTCCGAGCTCTCTAAAATTAGGTCTTCCGTATTTCCTTATATGTGGTGCCAAGTCTAGAGTACAAAACGTTTTTCCTGATTCTGTTTTTATATATCCACCTAATTAGTCTTAGTCAACGACCCTGGGCGGTTTCTCATCGTTGGTTAGGCTGGTCTTACCTTTACCCAACACTCCACTTGCACTAATATATGCACCTTGGATCCACAACTTATGGGTTATGTACCAATTCCGGTTTTCTCCACTTAGTTATACTACTTACCCTTTGTGGAGATAATAATAATATTATAGGATAGCATTTTATGCTTGTCTAAAACGAGAATATGGATGATACTTAAGTACGCTCCCCTTTCTGAGAGAAAGTTGATTGGTCCTTATGTTATAGCCATATGAAGAGGGCCCTAACATCTCCCTCTCTTTCCTAACCAGGGCATCCTCTACCCTCCTATTATTCATATCTTGCATCCCAGCTACTCCTTTTAGCTAGACTACTCTTTTTCTGTTACTTATTTTTTTCGTCATTTATCCATATTTCCTTTTAAAAGATATTTTAACGTAGCGGATAATAATAATATATTGTACATAATTTAGTTTTATTAATTAACATAACTAATTAAAGTGATAAAAGGAATAAGCCTGCATTTGTACGCATAAAATGCCTTGGTATCAACCGTGGCCGGATCAGCTACCTCTTCCAGCCCTGGTTTGTCTTCTGCGGTATAGAGCAGACTTATGGTTTAATCAATTTAGTGGAGGGGTGATTTTTAGTTTTATAGTAATTAGCACTGATTTAGGGGTGACATTTTTCGGGTGTTGTCTAACTCAATGATTTTATCGGTGATCAAATTATTTCTAGCGCCTCAGATTATTTTCACGTTTCCCCACTCTCTCTTCTCATGGTCGGCTTGCTGCCATCCCAACTAGTGCGGCCCACTAACCCAGCTCGCACTTGGCCTCTCTAGCATAAACACATGCACACATTCGCTCGGCCCAGTCACACACGCAACACCACACATGGCCCACGCACTCACAAACGACACAACACCAACACACACACACGACACCAAACACCTACACCTACAAGCACACGCACATGCCCACACTACACACTCGGGCGCGCACACACACAGCACTAGCACAACATGGACAGAACACTCACACACACTCGGTGCGCGCACACACGACACTAACACAACATAACACTGCACAACACACACGCACGCAACACCAACCCACTCACTCACTCATCTCTCTTTTTGGTTCCCTTCTTTGAGTCGATCCCCTTTTTTGTTCCAAGATTTTTCTTGCTGATTCGCTCGTCGTCGGTCCCCGGCTCGCCATCGGCCACACATCTGTTGGTTCCCCACATCGCTCACTCATTCCCTTGGTCCTATGTCCCCGAACAGCATCTGATTGGGCTCAGCCATGGCTGTTCAGTGCTGGTCCTTGGGAAGTGCCACCACCGGCTTGTCATCTCTCCTTTTCAGTCCCCATGCTTCCTCTCTTCCTCCACTGCCAGGTCCAATGCCAGTGGGGTCAGATTCAGTGCGGCTCCGTCGAACGATGGTTTCCCCTTTTTACCCTGGGCTAGTTTCGATCTACATAGTTCCCTTCCATTTTTATGCTTGATGTGATTTTTGGATTTGTTCTACACATGTGTACATGGTGGTGGTGAAGAAATCCGATGCTTAAGCCGTCGTGATGGTACTTGGGAGCTCACATGCGTTGGGGAGCATGCGGCTTACCAAGGGCACACCGGTGGCCATCCGCAAGCCGCTGTCATGAGCCGGCGACATTGTCCATCGTGGCCGTATCTGGCCAAGGTAAGTGTTGGCTTCCCCCTCCTATTTACCGCTGCTACTCTACTCAGTCAATGAAACCTTTGTGTTGTATTGTGCTTGTGCATGTGTTGTGAGGGTCAAGAAAAAGGATGGTTGGGGTGACCTGTTTGGCTTGGTCAGGTTGGAAATGGAATGGTGACGACGATGACAGTGGTGGCAGTGATGCTTTCCACATGCTCTTGGTCAGCTCCTTGGTCCCCTTTGGTCCTTGTCAACTTGGTTTGGTCTAGACGGTTCTTGGCGGTTCTAGGCCATCGTGGCCGCAGTCCTTGCTACTTCAGTCTTCCACAACTCCCCTGAACTCCTCCTTCCTGGCTTCCTCTTTGCTCTCTGTGTGCCTGTTGGCTTTGGCTGGCTCTATTTTCGCTCTTGGCTTCAGTTAGAAATGGGATGGAAAGGAAATGTGAAATGGAATGGGGAGTGAGGGAATGGCATCTCTGGTTGGGTTGCTTGGTTAAGGAGAGGATGATGGCTCTCTCTCTGGTTGTGGATGGGTTCGGCCTTATCCTTGGCCCTCTCTGTGGTTGTTGTGTAGTGGACAAAATTTGGGTGACCATTATGGACCAATGGTCCTTAGGGTGATTTTGGTACTATAATCTGGTTTTTCTACTGTTTGAGGTAAGGTCGATGAAAAATAAATTTGATGTTGGCTTGGTTTTTAGCCGAATGATAAAATCACTTAAGTGAGACGTGCCAGCTGGCCCCAGGTGGTCCTAGTTTCTCGATGAGCACTAAAGATTTCGGTATTCTAAAGCTAAATGGGTTCTGACATCAACTACTTCTTCTCTTTTTACTCTCCCTTGGATTAATTCTACCCTACGTCTTGGGCTATTAAAACAGTGCAGGGTGTTCAGAGGCAGGGTGTTCAGAGGTGACTTACTAGCAATGACTACAGCTTCAACCCGACAACCGAAATGCAACTACACGCATATGCATGCAAATGAAATTATAAAATGATGAATGGTGCAATATTGTAATTTTTATTACTACTCTTATGCAATGGTTATAATTAATTTAATTTCTGGTTGTAATATTTGTATTCTGTATTTATTCAATTGTTGTAATAATTTTATTTTTCTTGCACTGAGTTGTAATTAATGCGATATAATTAATTGCATTGTAATTATTTTTATTTACTTCTTAATTATTTTTAATTAAGTTAATTCATGGTTTAATTTAATCAAGAGAGCAGGCTGTTTTACACGTGCTGTATGCAAGCAGGAGCGGGCAAGTTGCCCATGGCGGACGCAGGGATGACAGCGGTGGTGGCGAAGCTAGGCTAGGGCACGAGGCAGCGACTAGCGACCCCAACCAAGCTGAGGTCCCTACTTGCCTCCGTCTACTTTGCTCCTAAATCCCGATGACCCTAGCTGAGCCAATGTCCCTGCTTGCCTCCAACGGTGAGTGGGGGTGGGCGAGGCGGCGGAGGTCCAATCGTCCAATGGTTCAAAGGAGGAGGCGCGTGTTGTGTGCTGCCAGGAGCGTGCAAGGTGGCAAGGGTGAGCTGTGAGTCGGAGGCCACCTACCGCTACACGTCGGCTAGGGCTGTAAAAAAAGTTCGAAACTCGCGAGCTACTCGAGTTCGGCTCGTTCTAGGCTCGATTCGAGCTCGGTTCCAACTTTAAACGAGCCGAACTCGAGCTTGATCTCGAGCTCGCGAGCTTCACCGAGCCGAGCTCGAATAGTTCGCGAGTTCTGGTTCGAGCTTAAATAGTAATACATATTAATTCTTACCGAACTTACTCGAGCCGAATTCGAGCTCGAGTTTTTCTTATTGTTGAAAATTAGTGTATATTTGAATTATTTTGACTATAATCGAGTTTACTAGAGCCGAGCTCGAACTTAAAATTTTCTTATTATTGAAAAATAGTGCATAATAAATTATTTTAATTGTTATCGAGCTTCACCGAGTCGAGCTCGAGCCTACTCGAGCTTAGGTCGAGCCGAGCTCGAGCCCAGGTTCAAGCTCGGACCCCAACTCGAGCTCGACTCGAGCTCGGCTCGAGCTCGACTCAAGCTTGTACCGAGCTCGAGCCTGGAAGGCCAAGCTCGCTCAAGCTTAGCTCGTTTACAGCCCTAACGTTGACCACGGGTTATGACAAACCTAGTTCACAGCGCACCGAAGCAAGAAGAGAAGCCACAAGGTGATATCACCAATCCCCCTCCCTCCGCCAACGCTCTAGCTAGATTTTTTCGGGCTCCGCTCCTGTGCGCCCACAAATTTCAATGCCACTGCTAATTCTGCAAATAGGAAGTTATTCTTGCAAGACAAGTTTTTCTGTCAAGTTAATGGAGATAGTGTAGTACCGTACACTAGTTATCGCGCGCGCAAACATGTCACACTCAAACGGCTAACTAAATATCTATCTAGCTGGCACGCGTGGTATGTGTGCAGCTGTTCTAAAAATTAAGATCTTTTGTTTGTTCCATGCTGTGCCAGAAACGAGCCAAGAAGTACGTACAAAGCGGAAGTGACGCCATCTCTGCCACCCCACGCACTCGGGTTGACTTGCATAGCAACGCACGCAAATGAAAGGCGATTACTTCCTGAAGGCGTGCACTTGCTGATTAAACAAACGCACTTGTGCTGATCCGTTCCGTCCCGGTCCGGAGCCCGCCATTCCGGTGCCTAAAGCGACTTGTTGACGTGCACCTGTGAGAACAAAAGAATTCGTACGTGCTAATCTCCATCGTCAGTGAGCTCGGCTGAAACTTTAACGAAGAAGCGCATCTGCCGCGTACGATCGAGAGGCGTCTTGATAAGGCCGTTGTGTGCCTTGATGCGGAATTAAGGCGTTAAACAATGTAAAGTGGCACACTTAGGGCATAATCATTGCGTTTGTATTATGCGCGGACCTTATCGCAAGTCAGCTACATGGATGATTGTGTATTGCGTAATCTGGAGATCGAGTTTATTTAGGACTTGGGAGGTGAGGATTAATTTTTTTTTTTCATCTATCGCCTGCGATGCTGCTGGATCTAGCCAGGATTGCATGTTTTGCCACTACGAACTTATCTCTACTACTTAAAAAAAGAACTTCGTGTTCATATTTTCGTTCTCTTCTCACCTCTTTGCAGCTGTCTGTTCTGTCTACAAGATAGAATCTGCGCCATCCATCTCGCGCCCCTCCCCTCCACTCTTGATCAAGCTGCCCCTCCAAAATAGTTTATATGTCGTCCTACCTCCAACCGCACCCCTGATTACCAAAATACCCCAGGAGTTGAGGGTAAATTACCCACCTCCGCCACCACGGACCTAGCCTCCTCCTCTGGCGGTGGTGATAGCGACCGCAAGTAATGCATCGACTAAAGCCACATCTTTCTCCTCCATCATGTAGCCCCCATCCGTGGCGCTGCCTTCACCTTCGGTACGCCACCACTCCCTCTCTCTATCCAGTACCGAGACCTCTCATGCTCTCTCTCTCTCACTCTGCCCCTGCAACCAGCGCGCTAGCTCTCCGTTTGGCTGGTTGGTTCCCCATCCACCCAAAGACAACGTGTTTGACGAGATGGTACACACGGATCTACGGCGTGCTCGTTCGCACCACCTTTGCCTACAGCAAGTCCAGTAGTGTTGGCTTTGCTCTACAAGAAAATTCACACGCTGCAAATAAACAGAGAGAACATAGGAGAATTTGCCCCCACTGCAACTGCGTAGCCGATTTTTCTGAATTTCTCTATTCTCTTGCTTTCTTTTTTCTCTTATGAAATTGGTTATAAGCATTCTCGTTATATAGGCTAATGCTTTCCTACTAACATATGTAATCGGATTTCAAGTTGGTCACGACATCAATTTGAGTAACACACAAAGACGGACTCTACCGCGTCTCAGATTCGATTTAAACTCTATGTCAAGATTATTTCCATCATTCTCCCTCGTAATCTTGATTCGATATTCCAACACCCTCCCTCCTAATCTTGACTCAATATACTTCTAATTTAGCCTCAATGTATTATGAACTACCAACTACGCCTCCATATAAAGCGTTTTATATGCAAACTACATGTAGAAACTCAACTCAAGTGGTATGAGCCTATTTAAATGCAAAAACTTTAACTCGTTGAGATAGTCGGTCTCATCTATGGCCTACCCAACCTATACTCGACATAAGACATCGAACATATCTAATAATGACAATACTAAACATGCATCAAATGCTAAAAATAATTCAAAATTTGAATTCCTGAGGCTCTTTTATGCCGGAATATAAATTTTCAGTGAATTCTGTAATTTTCGAGGGCCTATACTCAAATTTTCAATTCAGAGAAAATTTTCAGGTAATTTTCTGATTTTTCAAGGGCCTTTCTGCAAAATTCAGAACTCGTCTGAAAATTCTGAGGAACCTTCCGAAATTTTTATAATTCGAGAGATCTTTTTGCAAATTTGTCACGCCACGGACGAACTTCACTGTTTTCTCCCGGCTCTTCGGTGGCTCGAACGGGAAAGAGGGAGGGATAGGGTTTCCCCTACCCAACTCTCTTGTGGCGGCGGTGTCCCGGCGGCCGCTCGGGCGAGACGCGTGGTGGGCGGCCTGCCTCGGCGGCGGGCCTCTCGGCATCGGACGGGCGACAGGCGGTGGCGGCGGCCTCGGCGGCGGGTGGCGGCACCGTGGGGCGGCGGTGTCTTTGAGCGACGGATGGCCGGCACCGTGCGGCGACGGCAGCCTCGAGCGATGCTTCGGGTGACCGTGCGGAGAAGCCAGCAGCGGCTTCACGCACAGCGGCCGTACGGGGCCAGCCGTGCAAGATTTTTCCTTTTTTTCAATCTATAATGCAATCAATATCTACTCTTTCATGTAATCTACTGATCGACATTATGCCGGCGACTTCAAGTCTGCTCACGGTAGATTAGAGCGGATTTGCACCGTAGAAAATATTCTAGAAAGTGAAATATGCAGAATTTAAAGCAATTTAGATGTGGACAATTCAATCTACTAATGCTTCGATGATTACCTTTCAATTCACTGGAGCGATTCGTACTGATAACGTGTTGAGGAACCGTCGCTGGCGACCAGTCCGATCGATTTCTCTGCTATGCAAAAACAGATCAATTACAAAAGACGCAAATAGTAGATTGAAATACAGAGATAGAGAAAACTCTTGGTCTTTCTTTATTGCTTTCCTTTCTCAAACGTATGTGTGTACAATATAGCCAATATTACTCCCTATTTATAACCTAGTGGTAAATGCCCACTATGGGCCAAGACTTCAAGACCAGACCCATGTTTCCTAATTATTTGTGTGCCTTTTTCAGGCACGGTACATTGGATTACGATAAATATCAGCACCAGTATGGATTTTGAAATTCATCTGCAGGCCACACTCGACTTAAGGACGTACTTTTGTCTGTGTCATTTGACTTTTGGTTGTGACATATTAGTTTATTAAGTAATAATTCTTAAAAAATTAAAATTAAAAGTCGACTGAAAAAATAAGAAAACATGGCTTTAACGTGGACACGCGTCGACACGCCAGGCGGTTCAAACGCGGCGTCCTTTGGCCTTGTTTGATTCAAAGGATTGGTGGAGGAAAAATACAGGATTTGGGATTCTAAAGGATTGGCTACTGCTCATGCATTTGATTTGTAGGAACCACATCAAGAAATTTCATGGAAATACTATTCATTCCCCATGGTTTCACTGGAGTATTACAGGAAAAAATCCATCCACCCTAACCTCTTTTGTAGAATTCCTGTGCACGAAGAACGAGAGAGCGGACATGTGAGAAACTCATTGGCCGCCGCTTTGCTCTGCACCTCCACCACCTTTGCTGGAGTCATCGCCGCATCAAAGTTGAAGGATGTCGCTATCACATCGCGGATTTGGAGCCGCCGGGCTTCACCATGGCTCCCACTATCACCATACTTTGTCCTGGCTCTTACCGCTGCTGTGCTAGCTAGCGTGATCGGCCCGCTAGCCTTCGCTCTCGCACTTGTTGCTCCCGCCTGAGATGGTGCCACCGGACTTCACCCTCACTCCTGATGTCCCCGCCCGAGCTAGAGTCGTGGCCTTTGCCCTCTTTGCCGTCTCTCTGTCACTGCTCGGTTGTTCCTATGTGGATGAGAACAAGTGAATGACAAGATTTGTGGGGATAAGAACAATGATGTTTGTTGGGTTAAATCAGTGTAGGGATAGGTGTGTTGGTTAGTTTATCTCAAACGCACGCTTTCACAGTGAATCGACGCAGTAAATTACTTGTGTGTGTCAATCCACTGTGAAAGCATGTGTTTGAAATAAGCTGGGCCAACAAGGTGGAACTAACTGTAAGTAGCCAGCTAATAAGTTTTATTATATGCCGATAGTTAAATTAGTGTGATAATCTATTATATTTATACTAAAAACAAATGAGGTTACTGTTTACTTTAAAACTCCGGTATTCGTACTCTTCCTGCGAATCAAACCCATACATTTCTATTCCATCCACGTGTTTTTCTGCGAATCAAACCCATACATTTCTATTCCATCCACGTGTTTTTCTGCGAATCAAACACATACATTTCTATTCCATCCACGTGTTTTTCTTATTCCTGCCTTTTTGGAATCGAATGAACCAGACAGACCCCATTGTGACCGAGACTCTTGACGTCGCCCAAAAGTCTCCGCGCCATTAGGCGCTCACGAAGGTCAGCCCGCGCGCGCGTTACAGCCATCCCGCGGCGGAAAACCCGATGACGACGGGGACCGACGCTCGCCTCGGCCCCGACCGTCAGCGGCCGGCGTACGACCGCACAGGAGGGACGTCCACCTCGCCTCAACTGTGGGGGTTTGGTGGTGGGTGGGACTGGGCGGCGGTCCGTTGTCACGTGGTGGTCGCCGGCCGGCGGTGGCGGTGGGGCCCGGCGGGGGGTTGTTGTCGTGGACTTTGGATTGCTAGAATACACAATACAGCGGGGGAGCTAGGAGCGGGACATAATGCGTGGTGCAGTTTTGGGGTCGTGCGTGCCGAAAGTGAGGTGCCGGGGCGCGCTGAAGCGGATGGGAGTTTTGGATTTTGTCCCGGCGCGTGCCGCACGCATAAATGCGCCAGAAAAGGTAAAGAATGGGCAGTGCCTCCCTGTTTGTGTCGTATTTTCGGGAAACATGGCAATTTAATAAAACTTAAAATCGAGTATATTTTCGAATATTTTTTAGGAATAAAAAACAGAGGTGCTTCTTGGACATCTCCATTCATATTGAAACTTTTTTTTTGTATTTTCTGCGGCCATTTTTCTCACTGATGCCTCATATCTGAAGAAGACAAAGGGAATATTTTTTTTTGGTGCAAGACTGCTAGAAATGGAAATGGATTGTTCGCGAACGGACTCGAGAAGAGCATAAGGTTGCATGATTTGTTGGGAAGCTTAGTTTTGTCGTTGCGTCTCTAGCTGCACCCTGCTGGCTAGCTCATCATCTCTTAATTATTCGGGGAACCGCCAATTGGAAACGATCATCGTACATGTTTAGGCGACTCAACAGTAGTTAATTGATCAAGAGCTGCATCGACACAAAAATATTAATGAATGCTGCTGGGCGGTTAGATGGGTACTAAAAAACAGTGACGTTCTGAATTCAAAACAAAAATGCAAAATATTGGCCAAATAAAAAGGACAACTTCTCTAAGGTAATTGTGAAGCTACTACAAAGCCACTATAATTATAACATTCCGAGGAAGCTAAAACACATGTGTGTAGGTCTTCATGCGTCCGATTACATCAGTTAGCATAAATTAGCTTAATCAGTAAAAAGTTATAAACTATCAGTCTAAAAAATCACTACAACTTCTCCACTGTCTGTTACTATTCATCAATCGTAGTCAAAAAACGGCAGTCGAAACCAAAAAGAACTTGTTCAATAGGATATTAGTAGGTAGGTATATTTCATGAAGAGAGAGATGTACCAAGCCAACTGGCGCTATGGTGGTGCTCGGTTGAGCTTTATGGTTAAATTTTTATTATAGCTGGCTGAAATTACACTGCAGCTGATGGTGAGTTATTTGGCAAAATTAAAATTTTAAAATTTTAAAAATAGAAAAAATGGGTTAGCCCAGCACATATAATACAAACAAATACGAAAAAAACCGATAAAAATGTTAAAAAAACTAAAATATTAAAAAGACAAAATTTAAAAATAATAAAAAATAAACTAAAAGCTAGAAGCCTAAACCTAAGCAAGCGGAGCCATATGTATGAAATGGTCAACGCGTTATTATATACGAGTTGTTGGATTGTTCCTGCAGGAATGCATCCTGACCTCATCTCTGCGCATGCTGCGTGGAGAAGGGGGGATTGTTTATTTACCAAACTAAATTATTTCTGCAGCCCATAGTTATCCTTGATACATTGCATTATTCTTCTAGCTACCAAAAAAGAACTAATTTTGCCAGAGAAATTTCCAAATAAGAGGACAAATGATAAGTCGCACACACCAGACACCAATCGTCCTAATCAACCCTCCAAATTGCATTGCACTCCATCCCCCAATAGCCCATAAACTTGCCAGAACGAATCATGCACGCGCGAAAGAGCCAATTAAGTAAGAAAGAATACGAGACAACATAGCCAATTAAAAAAATTAAAAAATATAAAAAATATGCTAGCCCATCACAGACAACGCAAACGAATACGAGAAAAAAAGAACCGACAAAAAAGCTCAAAAAATCAAAAATTCAGAAAAAACGAAATTATAAATAGTGTAAAAATAAATTTAAGCCAATAAGCTTAAGCTATATTGAGCAGGGCCAAGGTCTCAAACTACCGGGGAAAAAAAATCTTTAACCAGTTCTGTCTTCTGTACGCTATAGCTACAGCTTTTCTTAAACAATTGGGATGACAGGCTGATGTGTAGTTAATTCACTCCCCTTTCGGCATGCAGCTCTTACTGTAACCCTAATCATGCATGCATTACAATTTAAAATTTTCACAACAAATGCAATAATCGGCCCTTATGTGGTTTACAGACTATACACCTGCTTTCCTCCCATTGATTGCAGATTGCACAGCATTGAATCAGCCATACCGTCAAATTATTACGAGCCCAACCGGATCGCTGAAACGCTCGTATAGCTCTTAACTCGAGCTTAAGAACAAGAAGAACGCGATTTTTGCATTACAGAATAATAGGGGACCGACCCGAGATTGGAGTGCAAGGAAAGCAACAGACGGATCAGTCTCAAACTGTTCTTTTTAATTTTTGGTTTGATTTTCTAGAAATCGAAACAAACGAAACAGTTTCATGAAAAAAATTTAAAAATTGCTTTTTCAAATAACTTTCTAAGCAGAAAACTATATTTACTGTATATTATCATTTTGAAAAGCTCAATCCCATTAGCTACAGTAAAAAATAACAGACCTAAACATCTTTCTCAGAGGAGACCCTTTTCCACTGGATTTTCTTCCGCGATCAGTACCGTCCATGTAAGCCGCGACAGTAAACCGAAAGCTACGTTCAGCTGCCAGCGCACGCCTCGCGATCCGTGCGGCGCCCCATCCGCCGCCGCACGCATCGCGACATACGCCGTGTCGCGAGGAGAGGGGTGCAGACGGGTCAATGCGCGTGGGACCCGACCACCGACCACGATCCGTTCAGGCCACACAACGACACCTGCTTTTCCCCCGTGGAAGCCCCCGCGCGCCCGAAAAAAATCCCACCCCGCCTTTCGCTTGCCCGATCCCCAGCTTTATAAGCGCGTTTCACCTCCCCGAATCTACGCGCTCCATTGGCTCCCCGCCTCCCCCACGCACACGCGGCCGGTTCTACCGGTGGATAGGCAATTGAGCGAGTTGTGGGAGGCGCGGCTGTTCGTTGGAATGGACGCGGCAGATAGAGGCGGTGGAGGCCGCGGGCGCGGGCGGAGATGGAAGGGCAAGGGAGTGAGCGCGAGCTCCTCCTCCTCCTCCGCGGAGAAGCAGCGGCCGCAGCTGGCGCCAGTTTTAGAAGACGCGCCGGCGGCTTCATTGCTCCGGCCCCTGAAGAAGATTCGTAGCCCCGATCGCCTCCACCGCTCGGCGTCTTCGCTGTCGTCGGCTCCTGCTTCCCCCGACTCGTCCTCTGTTTCCAACCCCATGTCGCCGCCGGCTATGTCCTTGCCTCATCCGTCGACGCTGGCTTTGTCGGATCAGCCGCGGGCGGCGGCGTTGCCATCGACGCGACATATATTTCCGTTCGCGTACGATCCGTCCCCGGCGACGGCCTCAAGGCTCCTGCCGCTGTTGCAGTACTCCAGCTTGTACCAACAGCCTCAGCTGCTGCCGCAGCAGCAGCAGCAACAAACAGCTTTGCAGCATCAGCAAATGATTTCGTTCGGCGATAACCAGCAGCAGCAGTTCGGGGCGCCGTCGCCCCTGTTCCCGCCGCAGTTCATGCCGCCGGAGGCGCAGCAGCAAATGCTGCTGCGCTACTGGAGCGAGGCGCTGAACCTGAGCCCACGAGGCGTGCGTGGCGGGGCCGTGCCGCCGTCTCTGTACCAGCACCTGCTGCGGGCGCCGGGGCCGCCCAAGCTGTACCGAGGCGTGCGGCAGCGCCATTGGGGGAAGTGGGTGGCGGAGATCCGCCTGCCGCGGAACCGCACCCGGCTGTGGCTCGGCACCTTCGACACCGCCGAGGACGCCGCCATGGCGTACGACCGCGAGGCCTTCAAGCTGCGCGGTGAGAACGCGCGGCTCAACTTCCCCGACCTCTTTCTCGGCGAAGGCCGCGCCGGCGGGAGCGGCCGCACCAGCGCCAGCGCTGCGGCGTCGTGCTCTTCTTCCTCCTCGTCTGCTCCGCCGACGCCGGATGAGGCGCACGCGCAGCAAGCTCAGCAGCAGCAGCAGCATAGGGAAGAGTCGTCGAACACCGAGCCGAAGCCTCTGCTCCCTGGAGCAGAGCAGAAGGAAGGCATCCCGGAATCCGAACCAAACCCTCATCTCCAGACGGCAGACCAACAAAGCGGCGACGGCAACACGGCCATCTTCCAGCCTCCAGTGACCTCCACTGGCGTGTGGGGGCCGGCCGATGAGGCGTGGTTCAGCGCGTGGGGGCCGGGCAGCTCCGTCTGGGACTACGACATCGACAGCGCCCACGACCTCTTCCTCCAGTCTCGCTTCGCCGGTGAGCAGACCAGCATGGACTACGTCTCCAGCGCGCCTGAAGTCCCCCCTACACTTGCACCGGCACCAGCGGTAGGGGCAGTGACCTCTGCCGCTTCGTCTTCTCCTCTTCCTCCTCGTCCTCCCCCTCCTCCTCACGGTCCAACCTTCATGCGGAAGGACTAAGCATGCATCCCCATCTCTAAACATCACACACCAATCTTTACACGCAGGAAGCAACTAGGCTGTGAGATGCACACAGGTTGCAGGTTTTTAAGAGACAGCCTGTGGCATCGCACACCATGATCACATCACAGGAACATCTCAAGAACCTTGTTACCCCCGACCCTTTTTCTCTGACCGCTTCTCCTGAAGACCACAACCAAGCCCGGCTGCATTTTTTAGGCTGGGATAAGGATGGCCTATATTTCAATCCCCATCCTTGTCGATCTCTTCAGGATGATTCCAACATGATTTACTAGATATTTGGCTAGCTAGTGCTCATCTCATCATCTGTTTGCTTCAAAATTTGTAGTTGCATGTAGCATGTATGGCATTAGGGATTCCTAAAGGCTTTGGATAGAGGAGACAGATTTTATGCTCTCCTCTGTTCTCACTAGATGTTTGTGTTCTCTGCACGTACTATATATATATGTGTGTGTCATTATTTGGAATAGATGTGTTCATCGGCTAGGCACTTTATGTACCGTCAGTTTCATGATTGATGAATTGATAGTTACTACTTGTTTTTGCCGAAGTCTTTGGTTTTGTCTCTTCAAGTCGAAGTTTCCACAAATATGAGCAGAGATGTTCACATCAAGAGCTGAGTGCCTGAAAGGTGGAATCTTGTGGTTTCGAACTGTTTGTGGCGATAGGTTGCGTTCGATGTGTCTGAAATATGCTGGACATTCATGTCCCATGCTGGCAAGAGATCAGCCTAGCATAGAGATGATGGGTTACAATCATGGCCAACTTCTACAATGATGGCCCACCTAAGAGAAAAAAAGACAAATATTTTGACGGCTTGACAAATTAGATTCTACTCTGGCTCAACAAATAAAGGTTTTTGGTTGCGGCTTGTGGCTTTTGGGCTATTTGTGCGAGAGATTATAAATTAACAGAAACTCACGTGTGGCTTTTTCCTTAATATAAATGAAGTCGGTACAGTATGTACTATAATTAACTAGTATATCCTATCTTAAAAAGATAATCCGTTTAAAAGCTAGTTACTATAGAAAAATCAAAAAACAATTTTTAAAAGCCGAAAAAAACAGAGCCAAACCCAGGTAGGCCTACTTCGACATAACTGGGACAGGCTCACCAGCCGACCCATGACCAGCCTACACTCATGTGCCGTTGTAGGAGCTAACTTAACGTACTCCAAAAAAGAGAAGAAAGAACCAAAAAAAGAGAAGTAAGAAACGAGTTACGGGTTTTGGCGACTTTTTAAAACCGAAATCTTCAAAACCACTATGTAAAATCTTCCTTTTTTCTTGTGTTTATTTAGTACTACCAGTTTTTACTTGCTTTTCTTGATTTATTTTGCTACCTGAAATTTTGCTCACAACTCCTGAAAATTCCTAAAATCTCTCTTGGAAGTTCCTAAATTCTCAAACCTCCTTGTCGAGCCAACCCAACTGCCGTTGGCATTGGCCTTACTCACCAGACTACACGACCAGCTCGCTTCGTCAGCCAGGTTGCTTGGCCCCTTCCACTCCACCTCGGCTTACGGTCCAATCATTTTCGGCTCGACGCCTCCCTCCTCCAACAGCCCAAGTGCTGGCCTCGGTCCAAACTCTTGGCCGGCCTAATCCACACCAACACAACCCGCTAGCCACCTCGGCCTTTAGTGGCCAACCTGTGCGATCCAGGCCTTGTACTCTTCCGGCCCATGGCCTTTTCCTCAAACCACCGTCCAGCCGACGACCAGTCCGCCCAAAAGACCGAGCCCGTTTCCTGCCGGTCCAGCCAGCACCCTCGTCTGCACACGCGCGCGATGCCGCGACGCAGGGCACGCACGGCAACACCGCCGCACGCAGTCGCAATCCTGCTGAAGTGACACGCGCCATGACGTCAAGGGCGACGTCGCGCAGCTGCTTGTCCGTCTACCGCTTTACTGCAGCTTGCCAGCTCCTGCCCTGATCTTTTCCGCGCGAGTCCAGCAATCCCAACCTGGCCTCGCCGCCGCACGCTACTTCGCACAAGATACCGCCTTCCCGCCCTCTATAAATATCCCCGCCAGTGAAGCTCCTCGCATCAAGCATGGGTCTCCAGCTTCGCCCTCCAGTGGCACATTCTCTCCGCCGCCACCGTTCCGCCCTCAACAGCGACGACGGTAAGCCGCTGACGCCCAATTCAATCGCTACCCTTATTTGGGGCACCCCATCAAAGATACATCTATTTCTCTGCAACCAAATATGCCAGCATCCGAGAGTGATTAATTCATTGAAAAGCTTCTTCTCTTCTAATATTTTGCTTGCTGCCACATACTTATGAGGCACAAAGATGTATCCCAAACAATGTTGATCAAAACCCAACAATCCTTGCAGAAGCTACCGTAAAAACAGATGAAACCAATCTTCCTGACAACTCTAATCACAAAGAACACACAAATCCTATTCAACAAAACTACTTTTTCTTAGCATTGCTCTAGTATTTTGTTTCCTTTGCATTAGAACCCAAAAGAAGATTTTTTGCTTTAACATGCATTTGTTTTTCCAAACCCAACTGTATATAGGTGATGATTGTGTGTTTCCTGTAAAAATGTTGTAAGCCTTTGAAGTGCTGAAATCATTGGAGCCCCATATGTAAGAGCAACAATCAGTATTGTTATTCAATTGTACTTGATCCAAAATGTTTTCCAATTCTTCTACCTGTTGAGTAGCCATTTTTGAAAGAGGTCTATAGAAGTTTGTGGAGACATCCTTTGAAGCTAGAAAATTTGCATCTAAAGTTTAGGACCTCTTAGTGAAAGAGTGAAACTAAGGAAAATCATGGTCTAAAACCGAGTTTAGCCATAAGTCATCCCATAATAAAATTGATTTTCCATCACCTATGGGAGGCTATGTAATTATCTTGAAAAGATCTAGTTGTTTAAGGACACCCCTCCACGAAAGTGACCCTACTGAACCAGGTCCAGCTGGGACTGAGCTAGCATAGTATCTATTCCAAAAAAAATTTAGCCCAAGGGATGTGAAATCTACTGAAGAATTTGTGAAGAAATTTCAGCAGCAGCATCTTGTTTTGTCTTTTTAGGTTTATGACACCTAAGCCTCCATGTTTCTTGAAGACAAACCTTTTCCAAGCAACAAACACGGGCCACCTTGAACATAGGATTCTCCTTTCCACAAAAAACATTTTATAAATTATGAAACTCACGTGTGGCTTTTTCCTTAATATAAATGAAGTCGTCAGTATGTACTATAATTAACTAGTATATCCTATCTTAAAAGATAATCCGTTTAAAAGTAGCTTACTATGAAAAATCAAAAACAATTTTAAAAGCCGAAAAAACAGAGCCAAACCCAGGTAGGCCTACTTCGACATAACTGGGACAGGCTCACCAGCCGACCCATGACCAGCCTACACTCATGTGCCGTTGTAGGAGCTAACTTAACGTACTCCAAAAAAGAGAAGAAAGAACCAAAAAAAGAGAAGTAAGAAACGAGTTACGGGTTTTGGCGACTTTTTAAAACCGAAATCTTCAAAACCACTATGTAAAATCTTCCTTTTTTCTTGTGTTTATTTAGTACTACCAGTTTTTACTTGCTTTTCTTGATTTATTTTGCTACCTGAAATTTTGCTCACAACTCCTGAAAATTCCTAAAATCTCTCTTGGAAGTTCCTAAATTCTCAAACCTCCTTGTCGAGCCAACCCAACTGCCGTTGGCATTGGCCTTACTCACCAGACTACACGACCAGCTCGCTTCGTCAGCCAGGTTGCTTGGCCCCTTCCACTCCACCTCGGCTTACGGTCCAATCATTTTCGGCTCGACGCCTCCCTCCTCCAACAGCCCAAGTGCTGGCCTCGGTCCAAACTCTTGGCCGGCCTAATCCACACCAACACAACCCGCTAGCCACCTCGGCCTTTAGTGGCCAACCTGTGCGATCCAGGCCTTGTACTCTTCCGGCCCATGGCCTTTTCCTCAAACCACCGTCCAGCCGACGACCAGTCCGCCCAAAAGACCGAGCCCGTTTCCTGCCGGTCCAGCCAGCACCCTCGTCTGCACACGCGCGCGATGCCGCGACGCAGGGCACGCACGGCAACACCGCCGCACGCAGTCGCAATCCTGCTGAAGTGACACGCGCCATGACGTCAAGGGCGACGTCGCGCAGCTGCTTGTCCGTCTACCGCTTTACTGCAGCTTGCCAGCTCCTGCCCTGATCTTTTCCGCGCGAGTCCAGCAATCCCAACCTGGCCTCGCCGCCGCACGCTACTTCGCACAAGATACCGCCTTCCCGCCCTCTATAAATATCCCCCGCCAGTGAAGCTCCTCGCATCAAGCATGGGTCTCCAGCTTCGCCCTCCAGTGGCACATTCTCTCCGCCGCCACCGTTCCGCCCTCAACAGCGACGACGGTAAGCCGCTGACGCCCAATTCAATCGCTACCCAAAATCCGTCACCACCGTCCGTCCTCCTTCCAAATTGAATCCTCTTCTCATGTTCCTTAACCTTGGTGACTACTACTCCTGGCCCCAATTCGCCGGAGACACGCCTTTGGTGAGTTTCCATACCGCCGCGCTGCTACTCTGTTTTTCGCCCGCGGCCAACCACGCCGCTCGGCAAGCTCCAAGCACCTCGGCCCAAACTGCTGCATCCTGAGTGTCCTAACGTCTACACGAAGCTCGTGCCCGTGCCGTTTTGGCCGAAAACAGTCTGGAGTGTGGCTGGCGGGCACCTTTGCCGCTGCTGCCATGGACGGCCCACGCCGTCGGCTTGCATCACCTCATCTCCATAAAAAAAAACAAGCGAGCACCATAGCCACCTAAACCTTCTCATGCTCACCCACCCAACTATTGAGCCGAACCACCGCCGGAAGGCCGCCGCCGGTGACACCTTCTCCAGATCCGGTCCGCCGTCGCTGGATCACCACGGATCACCTCCGTCCAATCCACCACCTCCCTAGCATTCTCCATGCTCTAGAACACGTGCGCATTCTAATCCGGCCGTTACATCGTCAGAACGCTGGCGGCGTTTAAGGTCGTCGCCACCCGAGGCCATCCACGACTGCATGTCCTCAACATCGGATCTAAGATTTCACACCGCATCTAGCTAAATTCTAAGTCTTTAACATCCTAGAACTAATATTAATTTATACTGATCGTAAATGTAAGACAAATGTATTATTAAGATAAAACTTTAGATTAATTTTTATCACGAAATATAATAAGGAAACATGATGAAACGTAAAGAATGTAGAAAGGTAGAAGGTACAATTTAAGCATTTAAATAATGAAGATTTGCTCTTAATTTTTATTTCACCATTTCTTCATCAATAATATAATAAATACCTACGAAAACATAAAAAGTAAATTAAATAATAGCCTACAAAAACATAAAAAGTAAATCAAACAAGGATATATATATATATAAATACAAAGAATATGAAGTTCGCAGTTGTCGGAAGTTAACTTACCACTAGCACAAGACACTTGTTTCTTACGTGACCTTATCCCTTAAAAACGCTCTAAAATCTTGTCATCTTTAATGCTTACAAATATATCCCAATATAGCATACCATACCACGATTCATTCACTTATTATTCATCTTAATCTACAAATCAATTTTAATAATGTTTATGGCTGAGAAGTCTCTTCTATAGTTGCTGTTATCACTTGCAAAGTCTAAGACCAACTTAACGAGACAATATACCAATGGAAAAACCGTGTGTATCGGTTTGAACCATCTTCACAGCGACATTTCCAATAACAATACAATTTGCAAAATCTAGATTATCTTTCACATCAGTAATAAATGTGCCAAGTTGGTCTCTAAGGACTATACAATCAATCAATCATATTGGGAGAAGTTATTAGCATATATCTTAGTAAGTTCAATTAATTTATCCTCGTTAAAATTAGCAATAAATTTATCCTCATTAAAATTGGTAAAAATTATTTGGATAAAAAACAAGCAACACTGCCCTCCTCCCGTCGCTCCCTCCGCTGCTATCGCCGCCGCCTCGTGTCCACGCATGACGACCCATGCGCCTTCCACGACAACCTCACCTTCACCTGGCACGATGCCTTCAGGTCCTACCTCAAGCATGTTGTAAATATTGCGGTATAAGCATATTTTCTATTTTAATTCCAATAATAATTATGATAATAGTAATCACCCAAGCATGGCATAAGAATAACTTAAACAACATATTGACATATGCATCATTTAAATCATTGCAGAATGAGTGAAAACTCAACATGAACATCATATATGATTTCAACATTAGCATGGCATCCATAACATTAATGTATTTGCATGCTACTCTTATTGAAAGATTAACATATATGATCAGTGATATAAAATTATAGCATGCTGCCATCAAAAAGAGTCTAGCACAAAAGACTAAAAACAGCATAATACCAACAGATTTATTTGTTTTTAGAGCTCTCAGAACAGAGTCGCACAAAATCAAAGATTTTGGCCTTCTCATGTCAATGTTGAATATCCTTAACAAAGATCTAAAAGCTAATAATTAAGACTTGAGCTCTATTTTATTTTCTCACTGTCACAGTTCAAAAATTCAGAGAACAACAGATCTAGTTTTTCTGAACCAAAGTTTCCAATCAAAGCATACAGTAGCAGTACTAAATTGACAAGTATTTAGATACTTCTAAACCGAATTGCTAAAGACCATCTATAGCACATATATCAACATTTACTACTACTGTCAATCTTGATTAGAAGAAAGCATAAACTATAGTCCAGACAGTGAAAGCAATATTATAGAGCTCAATCTCAATTCAATTAGTTAGATCAATCTCAATATTCAACTATTTCATCACAGAGCAATTAAAGAACAGAAACTTCTTTGCAATCTTTCAACTAGTGATGCACACAGACAAGTGAAAAGGATCACAAATTGCAAAGAACCAATTAACTGATACTCACAGTAGAGGTGATATTCTAAATCACCTGAAGAAACCAAATGAAAATCACAGTTAATATGGCAAGGCACGAATGATTCACGACCGAAAATCTATCAACTCTTGTTGCAAGCAAGTAGATGATTCACGGAGATACAATGCCGCACTCCTCCTTTTAGCCGAACACCAAAGAAGAAGCCGAGGTTCGGTATGCCGCACAAGATCACTGATCGCTCGCCGAGCGCACACACACGAGGAGATGCGCCGCCTCGTTCTTCCTCGCTTGACCCTCAAAATCCCGGGATGCACAAACCCAGACTAGGGTTCACACACGGGACCAACGCAGGCAGTCGATCGGAGATGACTCGAAAGCCAAATCTCCGCCAAACCGAAGAACAAGAAGGAGGATCAAAACTCGAGAGGCAACGGGGATCAAGAAGAGATGTGCCTACGTCGAGCTGCGTGCCTTAAATAGAGAGGCGAGGTTAGTAGCGGTGGCGTGAGCGGACGGCTCCAGGAACCGGCGCACCACGCCCGCCGCAGCCCTCGCTCGCCACCTCTCCATCGCCGCCAAATCGCGGATCTGGGCGAAGAACACACGACGACGAGACTCGCTCGGGTAGCGCAGGAGACGACGCGGGAGAGCAACAGACGCAATGGGAGGAGGCGAGGTCTCCTCTCCTTACCTCTTCTGCGGCTCACCGCCAGGTGGGCCCGCCTTCATTTCCCCTCTCATGTGGGAAATTCCCATTATGCCCTCAGTGGCTAACAAAGCACACCTTCGACACCCTTTGCTTCGAGAAGCCTCGAGGGTCACGGTGCTCATGGACCAGGCGGCAAAGGGCTAGGTCAAGACACCGCGCGGGGAGTTCCAGCGCGCAGTGGGGTTGTTGCAGACGATGGGGGGGATGATGGAGGGGAGGAGGGGACGATGGATATGGGCCCAGAGGCTGTGAGGCCATATGATGGCGGCACGTTGATTGAGATGGATCTACGATGGCGTGAAGAAAATTCCCACGTGGAGGAAGACCTTCCTCTCTCCTCGAATTGCATGCCGATAGACGAAGATTGAGTCTGTGCTATGTCGATGCGATGACGCGATTGGAGAAAAGAAATCGAAGATAGATGCACAAAACGTCTTGACCAACAGTCTTGAGGGAGATGATCGAGCGTAGACCGAGGTGAGGAGAGAGCTTCCGCACAGAAGGCCACCGTGTGTGTCACCTCTGAGTTGTCTCCTAGTTCTGATACTAATATTGGGTTTTCTTTAAACCCTAGATTGATTTTATAGAGGTTTTTCGGTCTACACCAGGGCCGAGCCCATGGGCGTGCGACCGCTGCGATCGAACAGGCCTCGAGTCCGCGCTGCTCTCCGACTTCGTCATCGCTGCGACCGTGGCGCCGCTCGCTTCGTAGTTCGTATACGGTATACTATAATCGTATTCTCGGTCTCGTAGTCGGCTCGCTTCGGTCTTCGTAAAGTGTGTGGTTTCTGAATAAAAGATGAAAGCCATATGAGAGTTATTTGTCAAACCAAATTCTGCCATTCTGTCTCTGATTATGGACCTTCTGGTTGCTGTCATGCGTGTGCTGCTCATGTCCCTCATGCTAGGATACAGATATTCTTGCACCAACACTGCAAAACATGCTGCCAAGTGAGTGCTGAGTTGCAGAGTTGGCTGGACAAGAGATTTCACTCCCACATACCCTGAGTGTGATATTGGTGTCATATTGTGCCTCAACGAATTTTTGTGCTGGGTGTCTTGTCACCTAACTGTGGAAAAAAAATACTGGAGCATATTTCTTGGCCTAAACTTAAAAAACATTCGTTAAATGCTTTAAAAGTTTGAGGATTAAATTGGTAGGTTCACAAAAGTTTAGGAAGCTTCAAGTAAAGTTTATTGAGGTGCTGCAAGTCTTGTTATCATGTTATTGAATTGGTAGAGTGAATATCTGAAGTTACATGTATTTGTACATTGCTCAACATTCAAAATCTTATTCTGTTCCGTGCTTAGAAAAACATTCAAAAATTGCAAAACCTTACGTATGCAGGCTGCCCTGTACTACGAGGAAGCTTATGCTGCACTTGTTACCCCTCCACTACAGAACCACTTCGAAAGATCATGGGTATCTCACGTCCAGTTAAAGGCCGCTCAGTTCAATGCAGAAGCTTGCTATAGGTACACTATTGAACTGCATGAAGAGACAGAAATTGGTGAGGAGATAGCTCGGCTACAGTTTGGAATTAATGCAATTGTGGATGCAAAGAAAACTGCCAGGGGAGCCCCTGGATTCCTTTATGATGCTGCTTCTAGACTAGAACAAGATATGAACGGGAACTTGGAGAGGGCAGTGAATGAGAACAACCGCATCTATCTTATGCGAATCCCAGCAGCGAAATTGTTGGCTCCTCTTCCAGCAGCTTCGCTTGTCCGTTCTGCTTCATTGAGTGAAATCTTAGATGCAAAGACAGAAACGGTCCTCGATCGTCGTAAACGAATGCTTTGACAATATGAGACGAACGAATGACATGCGTGCCACT
Source organism: Bonia amplexicaulis (assembly GCA_036346245.1). Classification (NCBI taxonomy): domain Eukaryota; kingdom Viridiplantae; phylum Streptophyta; class Magnoliopsida; order Poales; family Poaceae; genus Bonia; species Bonia amplexicaulis. The sequence continues at coordinate 5,072,317 of CM070740.1, forward strand.
GCATGTGCATGTTAAAGACTGTCTGCTGCCGTAAAATTGCTGGGTCAATTTTTTTTTTGGCTGAGGGTGTAAATATGGACAAGATTCTATCCTGGTGATTTATGTGGAGATGCAAGTGATTTGTTGTGACATGTTTGTGGTATGTTATCACGGGCAATATGGATGCTTCATCGCCGTGCCACTTCACATCTTGCAACAATGGTGTGGATGAATGAATTCAACATTTTGTTTGTAATTTCTACTTTTGGTGCTCTTGAAGTGTTAATCTGCATCAGCCATTGCTATAAGCGCCAGCTGTCTCAATTTTAGCATAGCGAATTACGTGAATTCTATGTTCTTTATGTGCAAATTACTTTGTCTGGCTACTGTTTCAGTATAGAAATTGTGTCGCCGTTCACCGCTCAGAGCTCCGGCCTGCTGTTTTCAGTTTCCTGAGTGGTTATTTCTTCACTCCCCCCACTTCCAACTTCCTGTATGTCAGGTCTATTCATATTGATTTTGGCTTCTGGTTCTTCTTCCAAAAACTAAAGCCAATACAACGTCTTAGTTTCTATAATTCGTTTCTATGAACCATTACTCTACACTTTCACGTTGTAACGTATTTTGTATTTTATCATGTTATAATTTCGTAAGTTGCATGATAGTCTAAATATTATAGTGTCTTTTATTGTACCATATTTCTTACATAATAAATTACTATTTATTAATCTTAATAAAAAGCTATTAACAAAAATCAATATAAATGAACGTTTAACCTTAATGGTTCATCGAACTCTGGCCCACTGCACAGCAATGTCAGAACCAAGCAGCCATGGTCCAATTTCGTGTGTTGCCTTGTGGTTCAGGCAAATACGTTTAGGACAATCGGTTTGTCTCATGGACACTAGCTTGACCAGGCGGACCAGGCAAACGAAGTTGACAAAATGTTTGCTTGAAAATGAATTGAGTTGACCATCCAAAGTAAGGCACTTCCAAGCTGTGCGTTACCATTTCGAACTATTCACCTTTTATTTTTAACCCATGTTGCATTACTTTAATTGTGAGCTAGCCGTTTTGTTCTTTTTAGTTTATAATTTATTTTTTTGTTTTTCAGTGATTTTTGGTTTCTATAAGGCAATCATTGTTTATTAGACTAATAAAGTTGCAACCCAAAAGAATAGGAGCAGTTTATCGAGATAACTTTTTTGAAGTGGCTTATCGATTTATCAGCATTTTGTTTCTTCGCAAATACTCATACTAAAACTAAAAGCTATTAAACTAACCATAAACTATAAGCCGTAGCTAAAATAAACGCACCAACAGTTGCAAGAGGAATAGTTCATTCCAAAAAATAAACAATTGCGAGCGGAATAACCAGGTGACCCGGTGTCACTCGATACTAATATTGGGTTTTCTTTAAACCCTAGATTGATTTTATAGAGGTTTTTCGGTCTACACCAGGGCCGAGCCCATGGGCGTGCGACCCGTGCGATCGAACAGGGCCTCGAGTCCGCGCGGCGCTCGTCTCCCGACTTCGCGTCATCGCGTGCGACCGTGGCGCCGCTTCGGCTTCGTAGTTCGTATACGGTATACTATAATCGTATTCTCGGGTCTCGGCAGTCGGCTCGTCTTCCGGTCTTCGTAAAGTTCGTATAATACGTGACCCCGTGGCCGGCGCTTCGTATTCATCCACCCCGTGGCGCTTCGTATTCATTCGTCTTCCGGTTGATGATGACCGATCGATCGGTTCTTCGCCACGCTTTTCTTCTTCTCCTTGGCGTCGCTACTTCATATAATCCACTCCCAGCCTGAGCAAACTGCATACGATCACAAGGATAGCATTCAGCTATCAATAGAAAGATCAGGTGTCCAACTAAACAAAAAAGCAACAGAAAGATCTGGTGTCCAAGTAAGCTCAGAAAGAAGCCAAGGCGATCTCGCCAAGGTACGTGCGTACGTAAGTTAAGTGTATGGGATTTCTCTCGTGCAGCTCTGGATTGTATTGTACTAATTAAATCCTTCGTATGAAAGTCTAAAATTGTTTGTATAATTTTAATTTTGTTCTTTTCATCTTTTGAAGCCATGTCTTCTGCAAATCGATTTAGAAAATATGAATCCGGTTCCCAAAAACGTAAGAAGAAACAAAGAATTGAGGAGTTAACTCAATGTCAGAAAGGAGCAATGGATAGATTTATTATAAAAGAATCACAAGTGTCTTCCGGTAATCAGGCACTTGATATATCGTATTTGCTCTACAATACATATATTATTTTGGCTATATTTGGTACTTTGGTTTAGACCTCACTTAGAGCTTCGTACAGGGCCTCCAAATTTCACGGCACGGCCCTGGTCTACACTCTATTCTTCTGCCTTTAATGTGGTGCCGCTCAGAAATCGCACTACGAGATTAGAGGGTAGGTGCCTATGTATAAACTCTACTTTTATGTATTACAAAGTGACTCACCTATTTCTAGTAAACCCACGTGCGCGCGTGTACTCAGAGAGCACTATTTATGTGAACAGTGATGAAGGGGCACTATTTACGTAAACAATGCCACCACGAAAATGAGGCAGCCTAGGCTCGAAGTTGGGCGGGTTGGCCGCATGCGGCGAGCCAAGTCAACTACGCAAGCGCTTAGTCCTCGACCTCGGTTTACGTTTTGGCGATATACCCTTTAGATGGCAACATCAAGGCAAAATACAGACTAATATATCCTCAATGTGGATAATATCAGGAATAGGGTGGTAATTCTTGGGGGCGGGGATTGTAGGAAATATCCCTATTGGGGGCAGGGGTGATCTCCCCCAACGTGGGTACAGGGATGGCCCGCCCTCCCTGGCGGGGTTTTATGAGGAGATGATAAAAATTAAAAAAAATATTATTTTAATAATAGATTATTTTAGAAAAAAATTATGTTTAAATTATTACAATTAATAAATAAAAGTTATATTGTTATTGTTTAAAAATTATTTAATCTATTTTTAATCTTCACGGAGATCGAATCTTCGCGGAGACGGAGGATGTCTCCCCCTGTAGGCCTAACGGGGCCGGAGCGAGACTGACAAGCCATGGGGGCTTTTCCGCGATCCCCGTCCCGTTACCATCCCTGATCGGGAACGTACATGTTCGTCGAGACGCGCTCGCCAATCACCGTGCAACAACCGAGCTCGTCCGTTTCTTTCGTCGGCAAGCGTCGTAGCTAGATGGATTTGCGAGCGCGGGCCAGGTAAAGCAAGCAATCCCCAGCGCCGCGGCCTAACGGAGCTGGTGAGTCGCAGGAAGCGTGTGGGGGTGGAGACGTCGCTCCCGCGCTCGCCTGTTGTTCCTTTGGTTTTGGACTTTTGGTGGCTCGTGGCGTAACCACGACCAAAGTGTGCGCTCCGCCTTATCCGGTTATCAGCCCGAGCCTCATCGGCATTTGCATTGATACATATCATCTTCATCGGTTTTACTATTGTAAAAGTGACTAAATTTTTTTATCTCTTAATTACTTGAAGTTGCACTTTCAATCAACTAAAATTGCAGGCCCTAAAAAAACAGCTGCAACTTCAGGTGATTTGCACTAAAGTTACACTTAGTTGCACTCTCAATCAACTGAAGTTGCAGCTCTCTTCAAAAAATTCAACTGTAATTTTAGTTGATTAAAAATACAACTTTAAGTAACTGAGAGACAAAAAAATTTCGGTCGGTTTTGCAATAGACACTCCCCATCTTCATACGTATAACCGCTGCTCGTTTCAGGCATATTCCGCATCCTTCCATCTCATCACCTGCGGTGACAGTGAAATTTAAGCATCGAATTGCATCTTAGCGGATAAGACTGTTCGTAGTTACATGCTTAACTTCCAGTACGGCCTGCTTGGAACGTGGAGAATTTCACCGAGTCGTCAAATATCGGACAGAAATGAACAAGGAATTCTACGCTAGGAAAATATAACCGAAATGCTCAAAATTGCCGGGCCCTGATGCAACAAAACCGAAGCATCCCCGTCGGGAGAAACTCTACGCAACTTCACCGTGTCGCACCCCTCTTCTCCACCGCTCCTCCACCTCTCGTTGCCTCGCTTCTATCCTCTAGTCTCTCCCGCGCCCACCACCTGTTCGACACCCAACTCTCCAGTCTCCAACCGCGCACCGCAACCAACCCTCCAATGGCGACCACCACCGCAGCCATGGCGCCCCTCCACCTCCACCTCCTCCGTCCTCATCCTCCGCCTCCCTCTCCCGCGTCGGCGGCCGCCCGCCGCCTCGGGCCGCCGCCTCCGCTGCCTCGCCGCGCGCGCCTCCAGGTCGCGCTCACCAGCGACGTGTCGTCGGCCGACGTGGCCGAAGAGGAGGCCGCGGCCGCGCCCAAGATCGGCAAGCGCGTGCGCGTCACGGCGCCCCTCCGCATCTACCACGTCATGAAGGCACCCGACCTCGACATCCAGGGCATGGAGGGCGTCATCAAGCAGTACGTGGGCGTCTGGAAGGGCAAACGCATCACGGCCAACCTCCCCTTCAAGGTAGAGTTCCAGCTCACCCTGGATGGCCAGCCCAAGCCGGTCAGGTTCTTCGTCCACCTCCGCGAGGACGAGTTCGAGTTCATCGGGGACGAATGAGGCCAGCACCTGCACATAACCAAGTAAGCGGAGCGCCTTTTTTTTATAGAATACTGGCGGCAGTGGCGGCGTGTGTATATTGTTCTGGTGTGCGGTGAGAGGGATGAAGACTGAAGAGTGTAGGAACCAGGAAGGCATGGCGAGTAAGCTGATTGCTTGCTGTTGTGCTCTTCCTCCTCCACCAGTTCAACATCTAACTTTTCAGATGTGGGGAATTTTTCCGATGATGATGGTGATCGATAGTTATAATAGATATCATTTTGTTGTTGCTTCCCACTTCGTTATTTCGCTGATTGTTTCAAGAATTTTGTTTGTCCGATCGGTATAGTATAGTCTAGCTACTAGGATTATGTATCCTTGCCTCCTTGGTCTATTGAATATAGACATATACGTCTTATATTTAGGATGCCTGATGTTTGTTACGCGGGAATTTGGTTAGGCAAGTAGAGCTTCCTTTTGGCACTACGAGAAGCATTTGGAGCATCAAGCTAGATAGGAGAATTTTGGTTTGGTCCCTTACAGTTGACACCAAACTACTGCGCTGTATGCATTTGATTGTTAAGAGTCAATGCATACCTATCGACTTCCTAAATTTATACTGGAATGGCTATGCTTGGTCTGAATTCTGATAGATACGCTATGTCAGATCCTTGAAACAGCCAAATTCTCTGATTACAAAGAATATATTCTAATTAAGTACTCTAAAATACATCTTCTAGACTTGCAAGAATGAACACTGTTAAGACTCTAAGCTAGGTTCTTGGTCTGGTAGGCGTTCTTTTTAGTTTAGGGGTATTTGGATTCTTATGGTTTGTTTACCTAAACATGTTGCCATTTGTAAATTTTTCTCCAAGTTTGGTTGTGATCCTGGACTCTCGTAAATTCTAGTAGCTTCCACACCTCAACAATTCGTGGTGTTATTTGCAGTGCACTGCCCAGAGTAGTTCCATAGCTAGTTGTTTATTAAGCTCATACTTCCACATTGAACAACAATGTAAAATATCATATAGGACAGATATACATCCATATGCTTCCATATTGTACCTAAATATAAACTACTCCTTGTATACCAAGTATTTCTTTAGCAATCCATTGTCATGATCCATGCTCCAGGTTGTGCCAAAAAATATTGCTTTGATGTTCTAGGATTTGCAAGCTAACCTAATCACATGTAGAATTGCATTATATTTCTCAGTTTGTGACGTTATGCATACCCTAAGTTGGGAGCCATGAGATGAGATCAGATGGTGTACAAGGGTGTAGCATACATCTACATGTAAACTATTATGTACTGTTTTTTTATGTTGCTATTGTTCTGATCCGGGACATGATCTATATGGGACTTCTTGGGGTCATTAGTTGTATGTAGAATGGATCAGAATAGCCTGTAGAGCTATATAAGTTACCGCAGGTAATTGTCATGCTCTTATCATTGATACGATAAGCTTAACAACTCTCGTTCTGATCTATTTTCTTATATGGTTTCCTCTGCCCTGTAAGCCAGACCGTCTGCATATTTCCTGGTTATGAATAAAAATGTTTTAAATATTCTAGCATCAAATATCTACCACCTAGTACCCACAAATTATATTGCACCACAAAGGGTGGTTGATTTCATTCCTGGTGTATGTATCGCAACAGGCAAATTTGAACCTTTTGGTTATCTAATGCTACTGTAAATTGGAACTGTAGCAAGCCAACATAATGGAGGCTTTTGGGCAGTTACCAGCTTAGCTACAACAAAAGTGTTTTGTTCGCTTACACCTTTCATGAATAACCCAAAAGCATGGTCAGAACAGAAGACCATACTTACAAAACTTTTCTGAGTAAAATGCTAGAACTTTATGCGCAGAAGTTTTACCTTGCCAGCTTGGGTTGCTCACGTTGTTAGATGATTATGAATGCATTGGAATTACATTTGAAATTCGCTCCCGCAATTTGCAAAACTTCCAAGGAAAAAAATCATTCTTTTAAAAAAATTGAAATTGTTTGCACTTGATTATAGTGAGGGAAAAGCGAGGCAAAGTGGAGTTGAATCTTTGGTTATCAGTTGATCAGGTAATACCATAAATATAGTAATTAATCAGAACCATCTTATTCAGTATGAATATATGATTTTTCTTCTTATGTTTGAACTTTGAAGGCATAATGCCAGACCGTACAATAAATCATCAGATTGTACACTAAAGCACACCCTTAATTGATGAGAAGTTATGGAGTTGTTTGATGATTACTTCTGTTAAGACTTCAAAAAACATTTGCACAAGGATCATCACAGTATTAAATATAATTGATTTTTCATGGAAGTTTCTCTTAGAAATTAGTTAACTGCAGCGCATGTAAATTTTCAGTCCATATTTTGCAAAGTTAACGTATAATGTCCGCATGATTGTGCACCTTTGCATGGCAGGGAAGTAACAACTAACATCAAAATGATGCTCTTGTGCTTTATATGGTATTCTTCTCTACTAGATAGAGTTTCTGGCAGATAGAAAGGATCTCAGCATAGGTAAGATCTACATCCTGAGATGTGGATAGTGTATCCATTTGCTCTGCACAGAATCCTATTGTCAAAATCCTTCTGCTTATGCATGAGGATGAATACTCAGGTTAGGTTAAAGATCAAGTTCTAATGTAGGCCAGTGGCACTGCTTGTCTTTTGACTCTTGGTTCCAATCCACTTCATGTGTTTATAATTAAGACACCTGCCAGTTTTTCCTATTCTACAAGTTTATCTAATGAATGGAAGTGCTAAGTCATATCGTGGTGCTCTTCATGAAACAGGCACACATCCCGTGAGTACATTCCAAACAACTGTGAAAGCGAAAACTTGCATCCTTTGTTTGCATTATGCAATGAGTATTAGGTCAGTTTTCTGCTCTTTCAATTTGCACACCTGTTATACTTGCAAATAGATATGTTGAGCTCCATAGAATTTACAAGTGACTGAGCCACTTGCCCCAACTTCTGTACTGTACTTTTCGTTTTTAGAACCCCTGTGGTGTGGCTGACTCGGTGAGTCTAGTTCAAGATTCAAACAATATATGCTTTGTCTTAAAAAAAAATAATGTATGATTTTGTTCCAGACATTACATCTTAGATCTGCAAGCATTGTTTCAACCTGTAATATTTTTTCAATTAAGTTAACCAGGTCAACTAATACCCACGGGAATAGTACTCGTTAACTTTGGAAACTAGTGCTTGTTGAGATATTTCTAGCATTGTTGTTTGCTGGATGCCACTGGATTCAAATCAAGAGACAAGAGGCCCCCTAAAACCTGACAGCAATTTATTAACCCATAGCGTGTTCGATGCACTCTGTGACCCACAATTCTGGTATTCAGCTGCCATAAAATCAGCTTTGTTATACTATAGCATTAGTGCCTTTCATGAGGTTTGCTGCCATGGCACATGAGGCATGCCTGAGGTGGATTTGTCATGAATTTCGATGGAAACCACTCAAAGGCAGCTAGAGACCGTGAGATGTCAATCTGCTTTCTTTGGTTTTTCTGAACTCCGAAGATTAAAGCACGCATCCTTTTCATTGGCTTGTTTTCTTTTCTTTTTATGATGTGTTTCCGTTTGCTTGTGTCGCTTTTCTTTCTTACCTCAAATTTCCAGCTTTTCTACGGTCTGACTCTCTGGCCCTTTACATCTAATATTTTCCTTCGACTTTGGGTAGCACAGAACGAAACAGTCAACTGTCAACTTGGACGCTCTTGACGGAGCTTTGGATTCCTCTTTACCTTGGGAATCTCCGGCAGATTTGTGCTCACGGGCGCGGTTTATCATTATCATCTCCCGTGAGCGAAATTTCTTACCGTGCGTGTCTCTCTGCTCTTGCCCGTCTCCATGTTGCATATACAAATGACTCTCTGAGCTGTTCCGGCCTGGCCAAGAGGCAAGAGACTGTCTGGTGGTGGTGGCTGCGAGCATAGAACACCAAGGAGAAAGGACCTTCCGTAATAATTCATTCGTACGTAGTACTCACTGTGGGTGGCCCTGTTGCAAATTATGATGCCACCTGGGCCATCCGGCCCACCCCTTACCAAGAACTGTGTAAACGTAACAGCAGGTGGGCCTGGGATTCAATCAATGGCTAATGCTGCTTGATCGGCGGACACGAGTTAAAAGGGTGGGTTCTTTTTGTCATGGCTTCCTTAAATAAATAAATAGAATAAATTCCTCATCGTCTTTTTAAGTGGTTTATCAAGTCTTTTTGATGCGTTTATCGGCATATTAACATTTGATTTGTTCGCACAAACGTTTATGCTAGAGTCAAAAACCATCAGTCGTAGCTAAAAAAACCCACTCAAAAAGCGGCGAAGCATTAGCGAATCAATTAATGATCGCCTCCTTATCGCGATCTCACCCTACCATACTACTGCATTGAAGTTCTAACCTCCCAGGGCTTACGTCGCCACCATTCCTTACACCCATTGGGTGAAACCAGACTGGCCAAATGGGTCATTTGACGTGATCTGTCACGAGTCCATATAGGCATGGTCCAATTGGCCCAGTTAATGAAACGGGTTTGTACCGTGCTGGCCAATGGGCTCAGCCTCAGAGTCAAGCATGGACTAATGAGGTGACAGGTCGTGTCGTGCCGGTTCGGTCATATGTAGCATGCCGGACCAAAGATGGCTCGGTTAGCATGCAGGCTCGTTGCCACCTTCGCCATGCGTTCCTTGGCGCACATGTCGCCACAGCTAATGCCGACGCCAGCGAGAGAGAGGGACGCCCGCCGCTGTCACCGGGGGACACCCACCTCCTCTGTCACTCAGCCTGCCCCCACATCTCCGACGCTCCGCCCACCCCACCTCCTTTAGCTGCTTCGTCCGTGCGGTTGTGCTTGCTCCGCCCCTCCCTCCTTCGCCGGCGCATCGTCTCCCACCCAACCCCACTCTTTTTGCTGCCCCACCCCTCGGCTCCTCCACCATTGCCACCCGCTAGATCCGTCGGCTCCCACACCGTCGAACCTAGCATGACACGATACTATGCATGTCATGTCGTGCCAGCCTGCTAGGCTAAGGTTGTGACTAAGCATGGTACGCCGCATCGGGCTGGACTGGCACGACCTATTTAGTCATGGATCGATCTAACAATACCATGCTTTGTATTAGTACGGTTAGTCTGGCTCATCTGGCCACCTCTACGTGGGACAAGACAAAATCTGATTCCTTGTGCTGGTGCAAGTGCAATTAACGCCACCCTGGCGTTGCCGATCCGATCAAGGGGGAAGAGAATCGAATGATGCCACGGATTGGATAGGCAGCGTATCAGCGTGCACACGACCACACACAGGCTCATGCTCCCGTCTCCAACGGTCGGCTCTTGTCGGCGTTCAAAAATATTGGTAGTATATTTAGAGGGTGCAAGAGCAAACGGTAACGGTCGACTTGCGTTGCAGGACGGGGAAAGGAATCCAAGAGCGTGCAACTGTGCATCTGCGTCTCGTAGCCGTTTGGTGAGCGAGGTCGGGTTCGATTCGAACGCCGCCCCTATTTTTGAATCGCGCTGCCATACGGGTCCAGTGGCGTATTCCTGACACCGAGGCCCACGGGGCCAGTGACGGGTGAGAAAGAAGAGGGGAAAGGCAGTGGCCGGTGAAACAACTTTTCGGTACGGTCAGGCGAAGAAAGGGTGGAAATTGCTGCTGAATCTCGATAAACCAGCAACATTTTGTGTGGAAATGATCAAAGGAGCAACGTTTTTGGGGAAAAAGGGCGAGGGAAACCTGCTCGCAAGTGGTGATGGCTTTGTGTGCGGTTCGTGATTTAGGGAAGTGGCTGGCAAGCGTAGGAGTAATTAACAGCAGTGTTATCAGATTCAGACCAATCATCGACCTAACCGAGGTTTCGGATCATTGATCCGGTGGTTAGATCGGTGGGTTACCACTCAGATCGCATGTTTTTAAATTAAAATTCTATCTATCTTTCTATCTGTATGTATGTACAGGAAAAATACATTCTACTCCTATATATAGTTATTCCCATCTATCATATACCACATAAACGTACTTAATGTACTTTTTTATCACCTTAGATATACTCATATACTAATTTTAAGATACTGCAATGTCAGCCACATGAATAATAGAAATAGTAATTAAAGAAACTGAATGACAAATGACAAATAGCCAATGATACTCAGGGAAACAACCATAAGACCCATGACCATTAAGCAATAAAGTCGTGCATAAGTCCATAAGATAAAATCAAGCAAGAACGTGGCTCAATCACAACAACATAAAATCTCAAATACATTATTCTAGGTAACAATTTATATGCAAATAATAGCTTTTAAGTTTCAATCAAAGGTACCATTCCCATTGCTTGTGGTCATTAGACCATAGATGTTGAGATGGATCCTCACGATTTGCAATGTCCATGTCTTCTCCAACATTTGCATCAGCACTCTCTGTCAATTTATTCATTACTAACTCCATCTTCACCATCATTTTAAATAATACCATCCAAATTGAGCTCATCAAGAAACCCAAAGAATTGAAATAGAGCTTTATATTCAGAAAAGCATGACATTTTCAGTTTTACAGACTATATATCCATGTACATATATAGTACATACTGCTGCCACCATTGCTTAGACAGTGCAAAGATGACAACTCCCTATGAAATGTCTTGAGCTCTTCCGCAGTTAAACTAGAAGGCTCATCCTCCAAAACCCATTCTGAAGTAGCAATAAATTCCTCAAGATCAATTGGATCATAACTTTGAGACTTGTAGTTGCTTCTATATTTGAACACAAATGTTAAAACAAATTATGGGTACCGTACGTACACAAACTACATTAATTACGACCTACTTACTTCGTAATACAAACTACATTAATCATGACTAAATAAATAACACTAACTGGCTAGGATTACGAGAATAACATCGAAAACATACGATAAAAAATTATCTGCATTTTCGGAGAAGAAATCAGAACTGCCAATTTTAAGCTACGCACTGGCTTCTCGAAGTAATAAGCTATGCAATCCCAATTTTGAGCGACGACCGCGACAATGACCTTCTGCGATGAGCGATTGAGATGAGTAACGATGAATTACGAGAGGTTCGTATTTATGGCTGTGCGAAAGGTGAACCCCGTATATTGAGGACCCATTGTCACGAGCAACGGTTCGGGTGAGGGGGGACGACATCATAACACTAACAAATGTGCAAACGAGGGTGCGGGCGAGAGTGGACGACGCAGACATAATGACATTAGTGTGAACGAGAGAGTGCACGAGAGGGGCACTTACACAGAGAGTGCCAATTGTGCAAACCAAATAATAGGAAATAAAATATAGCACGATTGGCCGATACATGCCACTTCAAATGATGCGTGAGAATCGTTAAATTCATGATTAAGTTAACCCCAATAAATATGACAAATTTAGACCACATAAAATTCTAAAAAAATTACACAATAACTATGACTATGTCGGGAGGCTTCATATAAAATTTCGTAATTTTTGGAGATCATTTACTATATGTAAAAACTCATAAAATATCAAAATTTTATGAATTTTTGAGCAACATTTGCAGTGGATAAAATTACCCAAAAATTATACTGCGAGGTACGTTGAGTCGGGAGGCTGTGCATAAATTTTTGTAATTTTTTGAGCTCATTTGATATATTTAAAAATTCAAATAAATACTAACAAAAAAATTAGGGCAGGTAATTAAGCCGGCTTCCTGCTGTCTGGTGAGGGGGAGACAGACGCCTGCCGCCGGCGGCCTCGCCACTTGTCGCCTCGTTAGTGCTGCTGCCTGCCCATCGGATGGTAAAAGTGATATTTTTACAAATACAATCTGTATATTACTTTTTTTATAAATACGGTATGTAACCGTGCTAAATCTGTCTTTAGCTCCGGATCTGATTACACTGATTGTAGTAGTAGAGATAGTCAGAGCCAGGCCACGCCTTCGGCCTTCCTCTAACGGACATCGTCCCCACCGATCTGGCAATGGAAGAAGCACCTCCATGGAACCGTTCCTTCTAGACCATGATCCCCAAAATACATCCATGATTCATTAACAGTCATGACAGCCCACAGCACCAGGTTCACGCTCCCTGGCATCTCCCATCCACACAGCCATGCCCATGCACACAGAACACGGTACTAACACAAAGCACAACACAGCCAAACTGCTCTAATCACTTCCCCCGAAGCGCTGCATAAATACCACCTCCTCACACTCCGGCTCAAATCTTTTCCTTCGTTCCCTCTCACCGTCCAACCCCCAGCCCCAGCTCACGAATCCTCCCTCCACCGCCTGAAGCCGCCATGGGCCTCTGCTTCAGCAGGAAGCAGCAAGAGAAGCCGCCGGGCCCACCGCCCAGCGTGAGCGAGACTAGCACCAGGTCCAAGAAGCCCAGCCAGATAGCCGTGGTGGTCGCCGACGAGAAGGCCAAGAAGACGCCGAAACCCAAGAGGGCGGCGGCCAAGGAGGAGGAGCCGGCGGCGGCCGACAAGAAGGACGTGTTCGTCGTGAAGACGAAGTCCGCGGCGAGTGGAGAGGAGAAGGAAGAGGCGAGGCCGGTGGTGGTGACCACGGTGCCGGTGCGGACGTCGAGCTGCACCAAGGAGGAGGTGGACGCGATCCTGATCCAGTGCGGGCGCCTCAGCCGGAGCTCGTCCGGGAGGGCGGCGTCCAGCGAGACGGGGGGCGGCGGCCACCGGAGGCACTCCGGGTCGAAGAGGAGCAATGACTTTGATCAGGAGAGGAGGGCCGGGGGTGGTGGTGCGGATGAGGAGGGCGACTGGGAGAGGCAGGGGGTGCCGGTGTCTAGGACGTCGCCGCACCGGAGCTCGCCGCAGAGGAAGCGGTCGGGGAGCAGGGAGAGGAGCGGCGGCGGGAGCCGGAGGGCAAGCCGATCGCCGGGAAGGCGTGCTGAGGGCGGGTCATTGGCGGCGACGGCGAGCTCCGGCGGCGGCGGAGAGCGAGCGAGACAGCAGCCGGGGAAGATGGTCTCGGTGCCTGCGAGGGAGAAGGGGCGCGCACCGTCGCCCGCGGCCTCGTCTGAGAAGAGGTGCGCGTCTCCGAGATCGAGCTCGCCTGCGAGGTTGGCTGCGGCGGCTGCGGGGAATGAGAATGCCGGCGGCGGGCAGACTTCAGGGCCGACGCCGTCGCTGAGCCGGAGCTCTTCCAGGAAGGCCGAGCAGTCGCCATACCGGCGCAGCCCTATGGCCGAGATCGACGAGAATTCCCTCCGCAATAGCAACAGCAACAAAAATGCCAAGCCTCAGAAGGTAAGGGATCGATGAAAATTTGAATTTTTTAGCCGGTTCTTGCAATTCCACATCTTATCATCCGATAAGCCGCTCAAACTCTTTCAAATAACTCCAGAAATCGACGGAGAATGCCGTCGCCACCGCGACCCAGAAGTCCACGGAGCGTGCAAAGGAGCAGACGACTGCAAGCTGCCGTTCTGGGAAGGCGAAGCCGGAGATCACAGAGGAGACCACCGTTGCGGCGTCAGAGACGAGAGCACCCTCGTCGAAGACGACCGCGACCCGCACGGTGAGCATCGTGGCCGAGACGCTCAACCCGAGGTCAGGCTGCCGGTCGCGCCGGGCTTCGCGCGACTTCGACCAGAGCCCCAACTCGTACGCCACCCAGCTCCTCGAGGACATCCAGAACTACCACCACCACCACCAGCAGAACACCTCCGCTGCTGCCACCGCCGCAACGCTGCCATCCTTCTCGCTCCCGGCCTGCGTGTCCAAGGCGTGCTCCATCCTCGAGGCCGTGGCCGACCTCAACTCCACGTCGTCGGAGAACCGTGCCTGCGAGGCCAGCCGCTCCGCCAACGACAAGGGGTTGGTCAACGAGCCGCTCAGCAGGGACGACCTCGCGGAGCCGAGCGTGCACAAGTACGTGTCCGTGCGTGGGGAGACCGGGCCGCAGGAGTCCGTCGGGAGCACCAGCGTCTCCAGCCACCCGTGGACGCCGTCGTGGGAGCCCAACTCGGTGGAGTCCACGGACCGGACGTGGAGCGCCTCGCGGTCCAACAACGGCGACGTGGTCGTCGAGCAGGGCAGCCACGGCGCGCGCAGCCCGCTGAACAACCGGCCCCGGCAGAGCAAGCAAAGGCCGGCGCAGCCCGACCCCAGCGGCCGGACGCGTGGCGCCGGCTCTGGCGGTAACAACGTCCACCGCGGACGCAGCGCTCATCGCGGCAGCGGCGGCGTGGCGAGCGGCCGATCGGGTGTTCGCGCCGTCTCGGCGAGCTCGTAGTGAAGGGAAATTAGGCATGTTGCTGCAACGTTGCAGCCTTCGTTACGGTGCATGAGTTTGTGTTCGTTGTTTGGTGATACATTGTTCAGATGTAGTCATGGGTTGTGACATTGGCAATGTATACTGTGTTATCTACGGTTAGCGTCGGATCATTGTCTGTTCGGCAGGCTGCAGACTTGAATCTTTTGTTCAGAGGTAGTCTGCTG
The DNA here is from genome assembly GCA_036346245.1 of Bonia amplexicaulis. Taxonomy (NCBI): domain Eukaryota; kingdom Viridiplantae; phylum Streptophyta; class Magnoliopsida; order Poales; family Poaceae; genus Bonia; species Bonia amplexicaulis. The sequence continues at coordinate 5,087,354 of CM070740.1, forward strand.
ATTTGATCAGTTCTTGATAAGTCTCCCATGCTTCACATTTTCTGCAATCCAATTGCCATATATGTGTCCGAACAAAATATGTAGGATTTCACTGTTGCTTGTCATTCTAGCAGAACCATTTTGGTATTCAAAAACCCGCGCAACCTCATTTCATACTCCCTTCTCGGCCGGTACGGTTGGTCCAATCCATTTGGCCAGGATGTATTCTAGGCAGGAGAATAGTGTTTTTCTCGAGAGAAATTTCGGACGCAAGCTCCGCCCAGCCAAGGGCCGTCAACCTGACCGGACATTTTGTTGGCTTTTGGATGGGCCGGGCTCGATTTCTCGGGCCGAGGAGCCTTCGAGATGTGGGCCCCCACCTCCAAGCCCAGCAGCCGTCCCCGTCCTCTGCGCCTTCCCCACCAAGCTGAAACCTCACTCTCCCGATCGAGTCAAGCCACTCTTTGAAACCCTAAGACTGCCCCTCCTCCCCAATCCGCCACTGACACTGTCCCCCATGCAGGCGTACGCGCCCCTCCTCCTCGGCCGCATCCAGAAGGGGTGAGTAAGCGAGCCTCCAAATGGGGTTTATGCATCGGCGATGGGTTAATGCGCCGATTTGGCGGCGCATACTTATGTTCGATCGAAGCTTTGGTTTCTGGTCGCCGCGGTGTTGATTTGTTGTTCCGATTTTTCTTTCTTTTCCAGTGATTGCGGGCGTCTCTAGCATGATCACACGGTCGTGCTACCGGACATTCCGGGGGAAGGCACATGCGGCGCCGCTGTCGGCTCAGGAGCCACCCAAGGGGCAGAAGAGGATTAAAAAGGAGGAGAGGAGGGTTAGGGTTGAGGAATTTGTTGAAAAGTAGGTGGTTTTGGCTCATTAGCGATTCTGATTTTGGCTAATTTTTGCGATGAAAAGGATTTTGGCTTGTTTTGCATTTAAGGAGTGCGATACTTACCCGTTCCGCAAGTTGAAATTTGATAAACAGTTGATTGGAAAAAACTAGCAAAACTCACGCGTTGTGCGCATAAGTTTGATCACCAAAGATGCCAATTACAGGTACATTACATGGAATAGCTTCTGTGAGTCTTACACTATGTGCTTCTTTGTGGTTCTGTTTAGTGCAGGTATAAGGCATCGAATGATGGTAAATTTCCAACTATCAAAACTGTTCGTCGACATGTTGGAGGGGGTCACTACACCGTGAGGGAGATACTTCAGGAAGTGGAGTATAATCATGCAAAATTACCGTTGGATAAGTCTAAGGCAGCTCAACTTCACGAGAGAACTGAATTTGATGAGCATTCAAGGCCTGAGGATGGCAATGGAAACAATTCATTCAACTCTCAAAGCTTCAATAGAAAACATGATGTAGATGATGTGATCCTCTCCCAGAAAGATGCTGCTGCCAGCACTGAAATCATGAAAGAGGTTTGTTCCTTCTTGTCTCGCCTTTCTATTGAGTGTATTTGTTTTGGTTTCCCAAAAGTTTCTATGGGGCAATTGAAAACATCATTCCGATAGTCCTCCCAAGTCACCAAGAGCCTTAATTTTCATATAGCTAACATTATGTAGTTTTGCAGACTGAAACATGGGGATCTCCAGAATTGAAGACGACATCAGACTCTTCTCATTACGATGGAGAAACAGAAGTTGCCAAGCAAGATTTGTACACTGCAGATATTCTTAAGATCACAAATGACTCAACTGTATCAAGTCAAACAGAAAGTGACGCCTTGAAGGTTCTAATGCTATTCACTCAAAACATCTTCCCAATATCATTATTTTGTATCTAGACAAGATTGTGTAGCCGTTTTCCTCAAAAATTATCATGCGTATGCAGACTGAAGCTTCCATTTCTTTGGGACTAGAGACTAAATCAGACCATGGGAACCATCAAGGGGGGACTGAAGCTAACAAGTTAGATTTGAACAATACAGAAAATTTACTGAATTCAAGTGAACCAGCTGTATCACATCATCCTGAAATTGACAAGGTGTTCAAGGCAAATGTACTTGACAGGTAATACCTATTTCATGATATGCTTATCCTGATATTAGTTATTAAAAATTTTTATCAGAAAGTGATTTGCTAAACATTATTATGATATAACTAGCTGTGCTTGCATCATTTAGTGCTTTCGGTATGACCAACGACTTGGACTAGGGAAGAGGACTGCCCACATCATTTAGTACTTTTGGTGGATAGTTGGACCAGGAAGAATACCACTGTCAACTAGCTGGTGATGGTCAGTTCCTGGATTTCCCAGCAATTGGTGGGATTTTCCAGCAGTAGCGCTGATATCCCACCAATTTATACCCAAGTCATTGCTAAGTCACATCGATTCTGGTCTTTGAGAAAATACATCATTTTATCAAACATCATGAAACTTAATTGACTTGATAGTTTTTACCTGAAACCAGTTGATTTCTGATTGCCTTAAAATTCATGTGGGTGAGTCATGGATGGGTGCCAGGGCACTTTCCAGCCTGACGCTGCCACTCTGGGAACTGTGTTTGGGACAGGTTTAAGAACCCTGGTAGAATGCAAGGCTAATATTACTTCAGTCCTTTTATGTTGAGCTGCTATAGCCGCTGGGCAAGTTAACACAATCCTATTTCCTTTAGAGGACCTGCTGAGCATGGTTAGTCCATAGTTGGACCAAGTCTTTTGATTCGATAGCTCAGATAGGACATGTTATGCCCCCTATTTCCACTATGTTTGCATAAAGATAATGGAAATTGTTTCCTCATGCATTGCATGGCCGGAATGCTTTACTGAAGTACACCCTTGGTCAATTTGTTTGATACAACATATTGGGTATTTGAGCTACTCTTTTTTTTTAAAAAAAATGTTAATGCTGGATGTCATGGTCATAGTTTGTGTCTGTTTATGTTGCGCAGAGAAGAGAACCCTGAGGTTGAGCATGAGGAATCAGCGAGGACAAGTCTTTTAGGGAGCTTGAAATCTTTTGCTTATGGGATCAGAAACTTCTGGAAAAAACTGTAAATTTGTCTTGTTTTGGCTGGAAGCTAACACACATGAAGTCCCCTTGTCTACCATTTTGTTATCATGGAAGCAAATTGTGAATTTTTCAGAAGGCTACAGAATTAATGATCTAAGTGCCCCTTGTTTAGCATTTCGTGAGCCTGGAGCAAATTGTGAAGTTTACGTAAGGCTACATAATTAATGATCTGAGTGCCCCTTGTTTAGCATTTTGTGAGTCTGGAGCAAATTGTAAAGGTCTCCTTTTAGGCTACTGAACCAATGGTCTAATTCCCGCTGTCACGTTATTGATAAGCATGAGCATGTTTCAGTGTATCCACAAGCCCATCATAATGCATTGTTGTGATGCTTGTTGACGACAGGGCAGGTAGCTTGCCTTGTTGGCTGTCTTGAGATATTTTGTCAAATTAAATTACGTATTGTCAGGAAGAAAATAGTCCACTAATTAATAATCTTGAGTTTCAGTAGCGAGAAATATTCCTAGAGAAAGTAATGCAAGATAACCATAAGTTTTAATGAGGAACTAGAGTATCAAGTAATGCAATGCAACCACGACCTTCAAACTTTCAATGGGGGCGAAACAACCTTAACAGTTTTTCATCAAATCCTGATACAAAACATAATCTAGTAACAGTGCAAAAAATCTAATATACAATCTACATATCGTCTTGATTGCCCTACATCACTGATTATTCTTCATCCGAACTCTCGTAAGCTAAACCAAGTAAGCTTCCAGTTGCATTCTGTGGCTTAGCCTCTGTTGGTTCAGCTGGTTTTGAGAAAGGCCGCACAAAATTGACTGGCCCATGGGATGATTCTCTCTCACCTCCAAGTGATCCCGATTGATTCTGAGACGAAGAAATTTTGCTGACAGAATCTTCTTGGTTCTGCTTAGGTTTATTGCTCTCTGTTGGTTGCGAAGGGCTGCTGACTTTTGGTCGCTTTGGTTTGATCCCAACAATATTCTTCAAGAGATCCTGTTGCCTGCGCGGAAAGTATGTGTCCAATCATGAGAAAAAGCTATGTAGATGGAAACAGAGTTTTTGTTGCATACAGCTTACCTTATATCACTTTTAGGTTTAGGCTCAACACGAAGAGCCACGGGAACAGCAGGTGTAGAATCAGCTAAAGTTGCTGCTTTGTAATGTCAGAGTTAAAGAAACTAAAGAGATTGAAAGATTGAAACTTATACGGAGTTAAATGAGAAACTGCCCATGGCTACTGGCTATTCCAACCAATGAAAGGTAATCAAATGGTAAAGACGTGAAAAATTGCTTGCTGACATAACAAAAGTGCAAGACCGCTTGGATCATATTGATCCAACAGTATATTGCAAAATTTACAACAGGAGAACAGAGTAAAGAAACTAAAGAGATTGAAAAATTGAAACTTATATGGAGTTAGATGAGAAACTGCCCGTTTTCCTATCGTGCTATTCCAACCAATGAAAGGTAATCAAATGGTAAAGATGTGAAAAATTGCTTGCTGACATAACAAAAGTGCAAGACCGCTTGGATCATATTGATCCAACAGTATATTGCAAAATTTACAACAGGAGAACAGAGTATATAAACTAAAGAGATTGAAAAATTGAAACTTATATGGAGTTAGATAAGAAACTGCCCGTTTTCCTATCGTGCTATTCCAACCAATGAAACGTAATCAAATGGTAAAGATGTGAAAAATTGCTTGCTGACATAACAAAAGTGCAAGACCGCTTGGATCATATTGATCCAACAGTATATTGCTTTTCCAACCAATGAAAGGTAATCAAATGGTAAAGATGTGAGAAATTGCTTGCTGACATAACAAAAGTGCAAGACCGCTAGGATCATATTGATCCAACAGTATATTGCAAAATATACAACAGGAGAACAGAGGCTAAGATGTCTCATACTCTCATTCAAGCAAGGATATCTTAAAAGCAGCAAATGCCCGCTTCTCTGTACGGCGAAGAAGACGCTCTGCGTCTTCCTCAGCTTCCATTTGCTCTTTGAGGTAAAGCAAATCATCACTATCCAATGCTGAAGAACATCAAAGTAATATGGAAAACAAGGTTAACGGGGAACCTGCATAGATTTTTCCTAAAAAGAAGCGTGAAATACCTCCTCGCCCATGAAGGTAGCCTCCCCGCTCACCAGCAACCTCCTGCATCTGTTCGCATCAACCGCCCAGTAGAGCCAAAATCCCTGTCAGGGCATGTTATCAGAACATTGCACACAGATGCCTATTGGAAGCACTAACGAATCAAGCTTTCCAGAAACAGTGAGTCATCTGAAGTGCCCATAATCACCAAGCAGTTTAAATGTTATTCTACCAATAAAAAAATGCTATAATCTCAAAAAAGAAAAAAAAAGTAATACTGGTCTCAGCAGAAAATGTGTGCACCCTAAACCTAAGGCCGCCTTTAATTCTATCTTCTCATCACATAGGAGCCAATCAAGTATCCCTCAAACATTTCTCTCTCAAAAAAAAAAACCTCAAACAAGGATTCAGCATAAGAAAAGCGTGTCCAAACTTCAAAGCACTCACAAGCAGCTCAACTGTAGGAAAGCTTTATTAATTTACAAGAATGTTCTTTAATTAAAAAAAAACTAGTCATGTACTTATTTCCAACCGGTATGGTGTTCATGCAATCACTGCTCTAGTCTGCTATAATAATCGTCAAACCCGAAAATTGGTTTTGTACAATCTACTTACTTTCTCCAGAGTTCGACTCAGTGGAAACAAGTTGAAGGCTAATGTCCTGCCCTCTCTACTTCCGCAACAATCCACATATATACATAATCCAAGAACACCACCAAGTAAATAAGCAAAATTCCACCACAGCACAACAACATACCAAATAGACACCACATGCACGAAAGCTTGGCAAGTCCGTTCAATCAAACATCGAAACTATTCATGGCGAGATTTGAGCATTTAAATTAGATATCGTCAGCCAGTGTCACTAATTCCTTCTAAAATACAAGAAGATAGACTAAGAAGTAAGAACATGCCACTAACACACCTGAACAAGAGTACCGAACTAAGCGTAAGCTTCGGCATGCTTGCATTTCAACCAGAAAATTTCTAGAACGAGCATCGAGATACACAGCAGGGCGTAGAGGAGGTAGCAATACGATCCGGTCTAACCTTTGCAACCATGCGCTGGAAGGTGATGTCCTCATCATCGATCTTGTCCTTCCCCTTCCCCAACTTCCTATCTGCACAGCCCCCAAAACACCATTAGAGAAACCGACAAACCGTAGAAAACATATCTAAAAGGGGGGAGAATCGCTGGCGGAGCAGGAGGAAGTTCCGAGATCGCGAACCTTTGGGGTCACTGAGATTGGTGTACTCGCGGACCTCGCGCCCGGACATGGCTGCCGACAGGGAGGGATGGAGGGAGCGAGCCGAAACCCTAACCCTAGCTCCGAGTAGAAGCTTCGAGAGGGTGCCTCTGGGGGCGGGGCTCTCGTTTCGCTGGCTGTGTCGACACTGTTGAGGATAGAGAATAGAGAAGAGGAGGCGGCGGAGGCGTAGCGGTAGCGGGTGTATTAACCACTCGGCCTGGGGCCCTGTTTGGATCCGGATCCGACTTCTGCACAAGTGATATATGATAATCCACCCAGAGTCTGGTACAGGATTGACGCTTCCTCATTTGGACACCCGATATTTTACCCAAAAATACGTGAATATTTGTGCCACATATGTGCTTATTTCTTCTCCAATTAAGCTTAGTTGCTTCTCTGGTAAACCGTCCAAAATGGATGAGGTGAAGAGTAGTTCTGAATTCCTTGTCGTTTTCCTCTTCTTCCAAAATCTCCTTAGTAAATGCCTCTTGGTTTGCTTTGATGCAGTTCCGCAAGGCAAGGCAAGAAAGGGGTTGACACAGTCTGATCCCTACAGAGCAAGCAAAAGCAAGCAGTAGTGGTTATTCAGGAGAAATCAGACATGAACTGAACTGCTACTAGCAGAGAATAGTCAAACCCCTAGTTCGATGTGAAAATGGCAAATATTAAAATAAGGGGTTGACTATTTGTGAGGTGAATGGTTTTTACTTAAACGTAGGTCACGTTTTTTTGAACTATTAGATCAACATCTAATCAAATGGCACACCAATCTCCGTACAAATGGAATAGTCACAGAAGTCGACTAAGACTTAAGAAAGAACTAGTTACGTACCCGTGCGTTGCAACGGAACTCATTGAATATATAGAGAATTGTGCTATAGAAGAGAGTTACTCTGATCGATTGAAAAGTGAAAATGATGAGAAGTTAAATGAAAATGAGCGGTTGAAGAAGAATGGGCGTACAATCACCAACTCGTTCTTTTATAATAGTAATGATAGTCAATTAGAACACATGACGCTTGAATGGTACTTATCGGGTACCAACTACTAACAATATAAGATATACTAGCTGAATGCCCGTGCGTTGCTACGGATTTAAAAAAAATTAGAACATATTTATTTGCACATTCTATCAAATTTTACCACCATTTAGTTTTAGAATATGTTGTATGATAAAATTTTAAAATCTGTAGTAACGCACGGGCATTCAGCTAGTCTCAACGCACGTGATGTACCTTCCCCATCGCCCCGCAGTTATGTTATGTGCTATCTGAAACTTGCTCTATGTGAATTACGGTTTGTCTAGTTTTTAAGAGTAGAGGACAGGCCTGTAGCGGATAGCTATGGTTCTCTGTATATTTGCCCCTTCAGTGTAAGGTTCCACCTCTGAACTTTGGCAGTATGCATGCGGTGGTAGCCAACAAGCCAATGTTGGTATTTATGGGATATGATCTTGTAAACCAGTGAAATAGCCAATGTAGGTGTGGAATGCGGAATAAGCTGTGCTGTATGTACATGTTCTCCATGATTGTATTGAACAATGCAGAATTATTTTAAGAGCATGCAAAAATGGACTGAACCATTGATAGCTTGTAGGGTATGTAGAACTGAATAGCACAGAAAATAACTTGATTTTTTTTCAAGGAATAAGCCACACAAGAAAAATATAGGAGCGCGATATCAAGATACCATCACAAGGGAAATACACGAGGACGTAGGTGTCAAATATCAATTAACATGAACACACTAATCACCAGTGACCATAGCAGCCAGGACTGACTGCTTTGCTTAATTTCCTATCAATTTTTGGTGCAACAGCCCCAAGAAACAAATATATACACACAGATATTCCAAAGGGTTATGCAAATGTAGTTGACAAATAGCGGTAGATCTGCTGCAAGAACAGTTACACGAAACATCGCATGGCGGATCTACCTAACGGTCGCGCCGACGAGCGAGAGGAGGAAGGTTCGGTGGTTGCTCAAGTCTCGGAGTGGATGGTATCGGCCACGATCTCTTGTACTTCTTGTGGTACCGCCTTGATGTATCGCATGTCGATCTCCGTCCTCGTCACCACAACCCTTATCGGAGTCGTTGGTGCCCGTGCCTTTCATCGCCTTGTGCGGACCCGAATTCACACCACGAAACACAAGAAACTGAATCTACGTCGTGAAAATTCAGAATGACCACAGCGATGAATACATAAGCGAATGGAATGGGTGTCACCCACACCTTGGCAAAGTATTTCGCCGGGCTCTCGGCGTATCTGAGGATGGTTAGCAGGCCAAACCCGAAGTTCCCTGACGTTTCACTCTTCACGGCCTGCCACAACACAGAAGATGAGAAAGATTCAGAAGGCAAAGAAAGCTGGAGATCAGAAGCATCCATCACCTTCTCCAGGGAGCGGACATACATGTGGTGGTAGGCGGCGGACGGACGCCATGTGCGCCCAACAAGCTCATCGAAGATGCGGATGAAGGTCTTCTCGTCAATCCCCAGCCTCTTCTCGCCGGCCTTGTACAGCTCCCTCGCGTCATGTGTTACCACAGAAGGATCAACCTCAGGGCCTTCGTAGCGTGTAATTGTAGTGTTGTACTACGTAGCTGCAGTTCAACAACCTGATGAGTAGCTAATTACAGAACCACTTTCATCTGAGGTTGTATAATATCCCTTTTTTTAGGCCCTGCTTGATGTAATATGCAGCAGTTGACGGATTTTTACAGGAGCAACAATCATTCCTATCATATTTGTGATGTGGATTGAACTAATTGAGGAAGATGTAGGGATAGCTTCCACAAAATGATGGCATAGATCGTCCCCGTCTCCATGATCTACTCTCTCTAAAACCACATGCAACCTATATGCTATAGCAGTAGTGTACAGTCAAACCCTTTTAATTGCCTACGTTTAATTCTCTATCTAAATGATGTATGTTGCATCTCATCAGTGAATCATCATTGATGTTAAATACATTCATATGCTATCTTTTATGTTTCGTTGCAACGCACGGGCACCTTACTCGGGTTTGATTTTTGCATTCTGATCAACTTGGTTTTGCATGCATGTATGCCTTATTCAGGAAAAGAAAATAAGAGAGCATTTCCAGAACTACACATTTCATCTCAAATAATCTGCAAAGCAATTAGAAAGTGGACTATCATTGTACATACGGGAAGAACCATGAAGCCAAGATCTGGAAGGGTAGGCCCTGGCCGGTGCCAATCCGTTAATGTACTGTTATTCAATTGGATACCCTAAACCTTGTAATCACTTGCTGCCTAGGGTGGAAAGCACCTTCGCAATGTGCTCATGATGGTTCGGTGGTGGGGTAGAACAATGCACGAATAGATAGAGAACTACAACCATGAATTCATATATTGAAAGACAAACGTAAACTACCAAGCCTAATAACAGTTAACTCCATTGAAAAAGTAATAAAACAATCTGTAGCATATTGGCAAGAAAGCAAGAGAGATAGAAAGAGAGAGAAGAGATTCAAATTGTTTTACCAATTGGGGGCTGCGCTCAGAGAATGGAGAGATGCATCTCCATGCCAGAAATTGGAGGATCTACGATGACCGTAGGTGGAGCTCAATTAACAGGAACTCACATAACAGAACTCACATGAAGGGAAATGATAATGTGGTGGTACTCACCTTGCCTCTGTCGTAGCAAAGAAATGCAATAGGAGATGTTGCCTTCGAATTCTTGTTCACATTGGAGACTCAAACACCAGTGATTTTGCAAGAAACAGTAGCAGGTAAGAAGACCGAGAAGAACCCAATAGAAGAAGCTAAGAAGGAGAAAAAGATGAATGAATAAGGAAGGTGTTACCTAAATGCAACTGTGGCAGTCCGTCACGTTCGCGCTTGCAACTGCCGAATATCATGCCACGATCTACCACCAACTACTCACTTTGTAACTGCTGCGGCTGCAGCTGCTCTTACCCCCACCTTGCTCTCAGCTGATGCACACCACAACCCACGCCGGTGAGGACTGTGGGCAGCGGGGCCTTGGAAGTGCGGGCGGCGCTGCGAGGTGACGTGGCGTAGCTCACCGGATCTGGCCTGATTTGGACGATGCTGACCGGATCCACCCAATATGAGCGTCGGCTTTGCAGGGGGCGTAGCGCGGGGGGCTGACGCGGCTGCGGTGGGGTAGGGACGGTCGGGAGCGGGAGAGACGGGGGGAGGGGATAGTGGCGGCGTGGAGAACGGGGGGAGAGTACTCGGTGGGGAGGGGAAACCGCGCCGCCACCGTCGGTGAGGAGAGATGGGCGCGGTTTCGGCTTGGAGGAAGGGGAGAGCGGCGGCGCCGATCTGGACGGTGGGGGGAGACGAATCCGAAAGGAGACATGGCGCGGGGAGTGGCGGCGCGGAGAACGGGCGGAGAACGGGAGATCGGCGTTGGGGAGGAGGCGCGGTGTGGGATGGAGGAAGGCGAGCTTAGCGGCGCCGATCGAAGTGGGACGGGCGCTAGTGGAGTGGTGGCGCGGAGAACGGGAGAGAGAATCGGCGGTGGGGAGGAGGCGCGGTCGGAGAACGGGAGTTCGGCGTTGGGGAGGAGGCGCGATGCGGGACGGAGGATGGCGAGCGTAGCGGCGGGGACGGGCGCGAGTGGAGTGGCGGCGCAGATGACGGGAGAGAGAATAGGCGGGGCGGTGCGGGATGAAGGGGATCGAAGACGGGCGCGTCGGGCGGAGAACGCGTGAGTGGAGAACCAGGCCCACACGTCGGCGCGGTTTAGTCTGTGAGGGGGGAATGAGGAGGACGGACGGACTGCCACCAACTTCAATTTTTAAGTAGTAGAGATTTATAAAACAGTTAATAAATAATTAATAAAAATATTATATCCTCGTCCGTATCTAACCGAGGTTCTTACCTGTACAAAAAAGTTTAGTGACATACCAATTTGTGAGATCAACTATGCAGGCGCACAACCGTGCACGTCGCAGGAGCCCACCGTCGGCGTGGCGGTTGCACGTTATGTTAGCCATACCCCGTGTAGACACTAGCCCACCAGTGCACTGTACCGTCACCCCCGGTGGGGAAACGCATCGCACGGGACGACGCGGCGGAACCGAGGCAGTCAGGCAGGCAACTGGCAAGCAGGCAAGACGGGAGAAAACACCAGGCTACCGGCGGAAAAAAAGCCCCGAGCAAGGCTCCCAGTCCAGGCGAGCAAGCAAGCCGAGGGGGAGAGCGAGACCGCGACGGTGGCATGGGGATCGTGGAGACGTGGGTGCGGGAGAAGCCCATCCGCACCTTCCTCGCCCGCCTCTCCCGCCGCCGAGCGGCCGCCTTTATCGCCTCCTCCGCAGCCGCCGATGCCGAGAGCGGCACCAGCGGCGGCGGCGATGGGAGCATCCCGCAGCTCTCATCCATCGCTAACACCGTCGTCTCCCGCTGCTCCGGGTATGGCCTCCCGAACCGCAAAATCCTCTCCTGTGGCAGTACGGGTTGGGGATAGAGGTTCGATCAAGTCATCATGTACTGTTTGCTCATCGCCTCAGATATGTTGGTGTAGCTTCCATGACCCGGCAGGATCATGCTGAAACCACACCGAATTGTCTCAGGTTACTTAGCCCCAATCTCGATCGATATATTTGAGGCATAGGGTGGAATGCTCAATGGATAACTGAAATCAGCTTAGGCTGCTCGGCACCCATGATCGGTCGTTGCTTGCTAATTTAATTGACTTAATTCGCTAGGAAAGAGCAGCATGATTTTATTCCCGCTGGTAGTTATTTATTCTAAGGTGGGTAGGGTTGATGTACATAGCATACTCTCGTTTAGTTTGACACGAATTTATAGTGCTCCAATGGATCTCTCTGTTTATTCCCCGGTGAGTTCGATGTGTTTCAGGGATTGACATGGTTTTGGTGTATGACTGACTATTAATTTTCTTGACGTGTATACCTCAATTTTCAACTTCACCATTTTGCTAGCCTGCACATTTACTTGATAAATTGTGCATCTGGCAAGACCCAGTGTTCCTGTGAAAGGAATGGAGCAAGAAGCATAGTTACACCACTGCAACTTATTGCTAGACATGTATGCTTCACACTTCAACTTTAACACTTTGCTAACGTCCACATGACATTGCTAAATGTATAGTGTTTCTTACTAGATCCGGTCTTCTTGTGGAAGGGAGGTAGTAAGCAGCGTAAGTTAGCCACAGTTGAATTAGCTTTTCATCAAGTCAAACTCGATGCTTTAAATAATGCTGTAATTAGCCCTAATTTAAAAGACATTACATTATCCTATTTCTCTCTAGTTGTTCACTCCTATACCATTTTATTTGTAATGCTGTTGTTATGTCTGACAAGCTTTTACTTCAGTTCCTCTCAAAATTCTCAGTTCTGAAGTGAAGTGCTTACTTTCCTCACTTTTACGATTTCAGGATTCTTGCTCTTGCAACTGAAAACTTGCAGCAAAATTTTGAGGCTGATTTCCCAGATTACTGTAAGGAATCCAATACATACGCAAGAGAGCTGTTAGAGTACTGCTGCCACAAATGTCTTCATGAAGTAACTACACGTCCTGACTATTTGGCTGATAAGAATCTTCGCCATTTAATGTTTGATATGATGCTTGCATGGGAAAACCCAGGTGCGGAGGATGAATTACTAGAAAATGTGAGAAATCTTCAATGCTGCAGTTGTCTGTAAGATGCCATTTTTGTTTCTTCCTTTTTATCAAAATGGTTGCCTTTTAACCCCCAAAAAATTGTTGCCACATCTGAATTAACATATGAATTTTCTGAAGGGAAATTTCACAATGTATTACTTTACTTTACTTTACGATATTCATCATTCTTTCTAATTATATTGTGATGGTAAGGACTCCACCTTGCGTAATCCCGCGGAGATTGAAGATGAGAATGAGGGATCAATTTTTTATGCAAATTCCACAATATTGGCTGTTCAAGTTAGTTCTGTTTACAAACTACATCGTTTTTTTTTGTCACAGCCTGATTTATTCACTGCACGTACACATGATGACCTAGTGCTATTTTTAGGTCAATGACAAGAAGACAGTTGGATTAAGTGCTTTTGCACGAATAGCACCTTCATGCCCAATAATAGCTGACGTGGTTTCTGTCCACAATCTGTTTGATGCACTTACATGTTCATCAGGTGGCCGGTTACATTTTTTTGTATATGACAAGTATCTCAAAAGTTTGGACAGGTAAGGAAAACAATTCCTAGATTATCAAACTCTCGATATTTATTTGCCTGCTTTTTTTCAATGTCTTTATTGAATTAATGCATACATATCTTTTAATCACCACTATTGAAATCGTGATGGTGTTGAGTTAAACAGACCAAGTTCATACTATCTGCATCTGGAGTTGCACAGCAGTAGGTGTTTTGTTGTCGAGCTGGTATAGTATCGGTAGTGCTTTATGCTATGAATCTGTGGTTGATTCATCGGCACTACTTCTGACTGCAGCCTTTCACTTTTTGCTACAGTAACTTGCTTTCAAATGGTGCATTTTTTCAAGGCAGGATCTACAGGTCAATTATAGTAGATATTGTATCGAGTTCAACTATACCGGCCAAAATCGCATGCGACTGTTTCCCTCTTCGTACTGTCTCTCGCGAACAACCAGAATTCAAAAACCATAAGCCATAGCCTAAAAGAACCCACGCGAGATACTAAAAGAAGCATTAATGATATTGTTTAGGGTATTCAGGTCTGTCAAAGGAATCACAAAGTCGCTACCTGCTTCAAGTTTTCAGCTTGATGCTGGGGAGTGTATCTTAGCTATTGATGGAGACAGGCCTATTCATCCTGTACTGCAACATATTGGAATATCAGCATGGCCAGGTGAATTAGTTGGCTGACACTTGACTTCTCAATTTGCAGCCATGCTTCATTTTGGGAAGCCATTTATGTTTTCCTTCTTTCTGGCAGGAAGATTGATCCTTACAACACATGCTCTTTATTTTCAGAGTATCAGAGTGGGTTTTGGTGATAAGATTGTTAAATATGATTTAGCAAAGATTCAAATCAAGTGATTAAGCGTGATTTTACTGGACCATTGGGTGTTCGCCTGTTTGATAAAGCTGTCATGTACAAATCAAGCACTTTGTAAGTATTGAAAGGGAAGGATTCTCTGATAACCATATTCCTGAGCACTGTAGTTGTACTTTCAGGGTTGCCTTCAAAACTAACAGTGCCTTATTTGCAGAACAGAACCAGTTTATTTTGACTTTCCTGAATTAGGAGGCCCCTCACGAAGAGACTATTGGTTAGCAATCATTCGTGAAGTATTTCAGGTGAATAGATTTATCAGGAGATTCAATCTTGAAGATGTTCAGAGGGTGGAAGCACTCTCAAAAGCTATCCTGGGCATCTTGAGATACTCTGCCGTGAAAGAAGCTTTTCATATTGTTCCTTCTCACTTTAAGACAACACTCACTTTTAGCTTAGCAGAAAAGCTTCCAAAAGGAGACATGGTCCTAGAAGCCCTATATAATAACTACTTTCAATTGTTGGACACTTCGTTGAGCCATTTGGCAACTGAAGCAGCAGTTGACAAAATGTTGCAGACTCATTCTGTACCATTTTCATTGTACGCTCTCTCTAGAATGGGATTTATCTTGCTGAAGAGCAAAGATGAAACTGAAAAAGAGTTAAGCTTTTGTGTTGTTTGCTTTGGTGTAACAAAATCTCTGGAGGCTGCTTTGGAAGAGTCATTTTGTTACTCTGAAAGAATAGAGGCAGCACGTGCTACGGTAGATCAAGTAAAGGTGGAAGGTGTTGATGCCAATCTCGCCCTCATGCAGGTGTGTTGATAATAATCAATTTAAATTGTTCTTTCTTCGTTTGGTCTTGAATGAATTTTAGTAAATACAGCAGGAATTGTGTTTTCCATTGCCTTATATTCAATAGCTAACATGTTGATTTGGATCTGGAAAATGTTTTTATGCTTCGCATTAGTTCTTTGGTATACACTTTTCACATTTTCCAAGCCTATTTATCTGATAATGAAATAGTGCGATGGTTCACATTCTTGACTATTCTTTGACCATACCTTCTTTCTTTTGTTTTATAAGTATACTGCCATCAACAGCCAAAATGAAAAAGGAAAGAAAATTCTTAAGCAACAAGCATCAACAGACTTGCAGTCTATAGGGTGGACATGTTATGTATTATTGTATTTATTAGACTAATAAGCCGTAGCCAAAAGGCATAAGCCGCAGCCCAAAAGAACAAGCTCGTTATCTTTCCTGATTGTAATGTTGTTTATCCATGCCTTTTTTTAATTCACACATGCAACTTCATTTTAATTGCATAAGTTTTTCACAGGTTTTTATTATATTCAGATAATAGTTACACTGCTGCATTTTGCATGCTTTTTCTTGAATGTTACATACATCACCTAAATGGTACTATGATATTGTACACCTGTATTGTGATTCTAGTTCTGATGGATTGCACTTATGATGTTTCAGGAGCTACTTTTCCCATTCATTCAAGTAGGCAAACTTATTTACTTTTTATCCAAGTGGGAAGATCATCTGAAATCACTTCTGTTCTTAGCTTTTATCCTGTATGCCATTCAAAGGTAATTTCTTTGTGGTTGTTGGATCTTATCAGGTATGCTTACAAATATTTTATTGCCTAACATTTTTCTTCTTTGTTATGTAGGGGGTTTGTTGGCTACATTGTGCCCTCTATTTTCTTGTTTTTGCTGTTGTTATGCTTTGGCGTAAGTATAGTGGAGAAGGAAAATTATTGGAAGTGCTTGAAGTAAAACCTCCTCCAAGTAAAAATCCTGTTGAGCAAATATTGACTTTGCAGGATGCTATATCCAAGTTGGAAGATACTTTACAGGCTGGAAATATTGTTCTTCTCAAGTTCAGAGCTGTCTTGTTTGCAGCTGTTCCAAAGGTTTGTCTTCGCTGTTTGATAAATTTACTTTCCAATATCTTGATAGGAACCAGAGTGTCCATCGAGGGACACAGCTAGACAAGCTCATGGTACATCAGTATATCTATGAGAAAACAATCTCTTGACCAGCCTATGTCATAAACCTTAGTTCATAGGGGATAAACACCATTAAGAGGATGGCCGGATGGCGTTGGCGTAAAAGGAGAGAGACTATAGATGAGTAAGACTTTGTTATTTCTCTGCTTGTTTCCAATAGCATGCGGTAGCCCTCTTATATAGATGGGCTCCCCCTAACAGATAGAATCTAACCTCAATCATATCTCTAACCAATATAGAAACTAATATCATATCTCTAATTATATCTCTAACAAAAGGAAACTAATCTCTAACTCAAATAGAAACTAATCTCTAATTTCTAATAATGAACCGGCTGGGCCCAAGGCCCACACTCATGACATTACACCCCTCCCGACATGCAGCTCGTCCTCAAGCTGCTAGGCGGCGGCCATGGTTGCAGTTCCACGTTGACGAAGTGCAGCGCTTTCGGCTACACGATGCCTGCAAAAGAGAGTTTTTTTCTTTTCTTTTTTTGTCTTTTTTTACTCTGGTCAATTTTTTTTCTCTGGTCGGTCAACCGGTTACAAAAGCCACACACGAACTGACCGAACACACGCAACCCGAACAAAAGCGTCCAACCTCTCCTTCCCCGACGTTTGGCCTCACCGACGTTGGCGACCGAGCGACGAGTGGCGGCGGCCGGCGGAAGCTGAAGCAGGACGACTCCGGCGACCTCAGGAGCTCGGCGACGTCGGCTACGATGGTTTCACCGGGCAGATGAAGATGACGCGAGGCAGCAGTGACGGGATCCAGCTGCGGATGGAGGCGGCTGGCCGGATCCAAGCGGAACTAGGCCAGCGGGATCCGGATCTCACGGATCCGGCGCCGGACTCGGTGAAGAGTTCGGCTTCGGGAAGAACCCGAAGTGAGGCGGAGATGCCAGATCCACTGCAGACCTCGGCGGCGGCGACGAGGACGGCTGTGGCGAGGGCGGCCTGGTCCACCGTGCGCTCGGTGGCAAGGCAGGCCGAAGAGATCTCGACAACGGTGGTGCGGGCAGGTGCGGCGAAGGCGGCCTAGGCGACCGCGCTCTCGGCGGCGGAGAGCTTGTCGAGGAGCTCGCGGAGGTTGGCCTCGGCCTTCCTGATGGCGGAGAGCGGGAGGATGGCCGGGCCGGCCGTGAAGTTGTAGACCCCGTGCTCGGCGGCGCCCACGGCGGGGGATGGCGACTAGCGACCGGGGACGACGACGTTGGCAGCAACCTGCGTGGATCCGGATGATGGATGGTGACTGGCGACTGAGGACGGTGACGTTGACAGTCGTTGATCCATGCGGCATCGGCCGCATAGATCGGCGGAACAGAGTAGTCGGCGAACAAGCGCAGCAGCGTCGATCTCAATGAAGGGGACGAGCTCCCGGAGACAGATGACGACCCTGGTACGCACGGCGTCGAGGCCACCAGGAGTGGCGACGGCGGCCGAGGAGGATCCCGGTGAGGTCTCGCGACGGGTGGAGCGGTCCGGCTCCACGGTGGTTGCTATGTCCCAACTCTGAACTCTCTCTCTCTCTCTCCGGTCTGACTGCTGTAAACCCTAATCTTCCGGTCTAACCACCGTATCTTCTCCGGCGCAACTTCTCTTCTTCCGGTCTGACCGCCTTCTTCCGGTCTGACCGCCGTGTCTTCAGCACGGCACCTCCAGCATCTTGTGGTCCGGGACAAGGCGCTGGAGAGAGCTCGTCGCCGGCTACGGCCGGTCTTCGGCGACGGTAGTGGGAAGAGGCGACATCTCTGAGGTGGCTTCCCTCGCCGTGGCCGGCAATCTCGGTGAGGGGGGCGAGGTCGACCTCATCCTCCTCGTTGTTAGAGGGATGCTCCTCTGCTCTACTTGGTTGATGATGTGCCTAGCTCTTTGTCTCTTGTTGCACCTTCCTTAGATGCAAGATATTCTCCAAAACGGCATGCATATTGAAGAAGATGTCCGCCATCTTCTTGTCGATGCTAGCCATCTTGATGGCGTTAGCCTTTATCGTGGCTAACGACTCGATGGCCGGAACCATGGTAGCAAAAGTCGTGGGAAGGGATCGACTGCTCTGATACCAAGTTGTCATGAACCTTAGTTCATAGGGGATAAATACCACCAAGAGGATGACCGGATGGCATCGGTGTAGAAGGAGAGAGAGACTATAGATGAGGAAGACTTTGTTATTTCTCTACTTGATTTCAATAGCATACGGTAGCCCTTTTATATAGATGGGCTCCCCCTAACAGATAGAATCTAATCTCAATCATATCTCTAACCAATATAGAAACTAATATCATATTTCTAATTATATCTCTAACAAAAGGAAACTAATCTCTAATTTCTAATAATGAACCGGCTAGGCCCAAGGCCCACACCCATGACAGCCTAACACCGTGTATTTTGTTTTACAATTTGACACAGCTTGGTGACCAACATTTATTCGACCCATCAGATATGAACCATTTCAGAACTGTAGCCCAATATATATGTATACCTTTGCAACATTTATATCGATCATTGTACAGCATTGTAAAATAAGATAGTTTTTAACTACGAAGAGATATCAATCCGCCAAATGCTAATCTCTATCTTTTCCCTATACAGGCAACTGAAATTGTCGCAGTGGCACTTCTTGCTGGAGCTGCATTTCTTGTCTTCGTACCTACCAGTCATCTGCTCCTGATGGTAGTCCTGGAGGTGTACACAAGGGAGATGCCGCTAAGGAAACAGAACACTGAGAAGTTCCGCAGACGAATTAGAGAGTGGTGGGCCCGTATTCCAGCTGCTCCTGTACAGATGATCAGACCTAACGAGAACAAGAAAAAGAGATAGACTATGAGCTCCATATCCATTACAACTAAGAGCTCACAATTTTCCCCTATCTCCATGGTTTAACCTAGCCAGCTAACCTGTGCAGATATCACCCCTGATTACCCTCGCAATCATTATTACAGTGAAATGCACGTATTACCCCTGATTACACTTGTAATGATTGTATAGTGGCAATGCTATGGATGTACAGATATGACTAAAAAATGGTGTTGAGTTTTTCTTTGCTTGACTATGGAGCATACATTCGGAAAATAAGCTTCCGAGTTCCGATGGGAATTCTGTGAACAGAGTTGAATGATAGGTAAATATTCTTCTTCATTGATATTATTGATGACTATGGAGGTTGCTGAGCTTATGTTCTGCTTTGCGGGAACGTAAGATGGGTCATCCGGAAAGGGAAATACTCTCTGGAGTTTGGATGGAATTGCTGCATTCCAGTGGGCAACCTTCAGGTGCACTGGAAGAGGAAGTGGAATTTATAGATCTACTGTGGCTTTAGTTTTTGGCATATGGTTTTTGAATTTTAGTTATTTATGAGAGATAATACATATATGGTTTTTGAATTCTAGTTATTTATGAGAGATAATACGTAGAGAGAAATAGTCATATGTGATTTTGACCGATATAACTGAATTCTGTACGGTGTCTATTCAAATCTATCTGTATACTTCATTTTAAAAAAACATACCGGAGATCATCGAAGCAAAAGGCTAAAGCCTTGTGCCCAACCGAAGACAGATATCCTCTTCGCTACAGTAATACAGATATCCTCTTCGCTACAGTAATTGCTTACGCTCTGAAATTCATGCATCCCATTCTTATATTTTCTTTTTGATAATTGCTTTTCCGCACTGGAGGAACCAGTGAACCACTGTATGTTAGCATGTTACACAAGTGTTTTTTTTGAGCCGGTGTTTGTGCGTTATGGCCGCTCGCTTTCTTGGCAATAATGGCCATACTATTTTTTTAGTTTATAACTTATATTTTCGCTCAAATAAATAAATAGAGTGATTTTTTGTTATCTTTTTAAAATGATTTATCGGAATGATTTTTAGTAATTTTTTGGCATTCGGTTGGTTTATAGGCTCTATTTTAACTGGTTTATGGCTTAAGTTTTTGATTGTGTTTTTTTTGTTTATGACTAAAATTGTACTTGTTATCTTTTTTCTGAGAAAAAAATAAAAAAAATAAAAACCGTTATATCATTATGGGCAATGCAAATGTTAAGATAGAAAAGAAAAGAAAATTCAAGAGACCTAAAAAGTCAAAATAAGATGAAATAAAAAAATTAATGTATTCTAAATTACTTTTGATTTAAATAAGTTAAAAGTTAAAATAAACTAAAATAAATCAAGTCAAAAGTTAAAATAACTAAAACGAAAAACAGTTTGGAGGGGGGCACACTAGAGTCAAAGCTATCCACAGTAGCCCCTTCGCGGCAGAAAAGAAAGCAATCATGCACCTGGTTCAGTTTCTAGTTATGTAAAGTGTTCCGATATTTTCTTTCAAACTATCATTTAGATTTATGATAATTGAATTAGAGATCTAATAGTTATGAATTCTTGAATTAGAGATCTAACAGTTATGAATTTTCTTTCTACTTTTTTCAAAAAAATATCCTGTTCTTCAAAAAAGATTAGATCTCTACTCTAGCGATTTTAAATTTAAATAATTGTTAAGAGAAAAATATTCAGATGTCCATACACATCCGGTGGTCGGTGGGGAGCACTCGTACCTAACCGGCTAACCCTCCACCGCTCCGCTCCTACTAATAAAGCAAAGCAAAGGGGCGCGTTGAAACGAAGGCCAAAGAAACAGGAAATCAAGCACTCAAGCAGCAACAGGATAGTTTGACTTCTCTCCAAAACCAATACGCAAATCTGTTGGAATGGCGGCTGCATCCTCCTCCCCTCCGGCGGCCATCACCTGCCGAGGTAACGAATCCGAACCAGCCTGAGCTTATTGTTTCGCTGCGTAAATTTGTGTTTTTCCTCACTCCTCGGTATGTGGCGGTGTGCGTGCAGCGGCGGTGGCGTGGGGGCCGGGGCAGGCGCTGGTGATGGAGGAGGTGGAGGTGGCGCCGCCGGGGGCCATGGAGGTCCGCGTCAAGGTTGTCTCCACCTCCATCTGCCGCAGCGACGTCACCCAGTGGCAGTCCAAGGTATGTGGAGCAGTCTCTCTTCCCCTTTCGTTTGAGTAAAACGCAGAACAAGAAACTAGTTTGCCTTCATCGAGTAACCTGTTCCAATGCGCAGGCGCAACCTGATCTGTTCCCCAGAATTTTCGGGCACGAAGCATCCGGGTCCGTATCTTGATCTGGCTTCTTGCTGCTAAGCCTTGCGAATTGCTTACAAATTACAATACTGACATTTGAGCACCTACGATCTGTAGAGTAGTCGAGAGTGTTGGTGAAGGAGTGACCGAATTCCAAGTGAGAGACCACGTCCTCACCGTCTTCATCGGGGAATGTATGAGCTGCAAGCACTGCGTTTCGGGGAAAAGCAACATGTGCCAGAAGCTCGGCCTGGAGAGGAAGGGTGTCATGCACAGCGATCAGAAGACCCGCTTCTCGATCAAGGGGAAACCTGTGTACCATTACTGCGCAGTGTCAAGCTTCAGCGAGTACACGGTTGTCCACTCTGGCTGCGTGGTGAAGGTCAGCCCGACTGTGCCCATGGACAGGGTATGCCTGCTGAGCTGTGGTGTCTCTGCAGGTAATCTCGATGATTCATACGAGCTGAGAGTTTTATCCTTGCCATGTCCTTCTGTAGCTGTATTTCTTTTTCTGGTGCAAAGAACCAGTGCCCACTAATCTTGTATAGTTGTGTATTTTGACGATATCTGCTCATCCCGTTGTTCACGGTTCCATTTTTAGGCCTTGGTGCAGCTTGGAATGTTGCTGATATATCAAAGGGATCAAGTGTAGTTATATTTGGTCTTGGAACTGTAGGACTTTCTGTGAGTATCCACATAAACTGCTATTATAAGTTAAAAAGTACATATTAAGAACTGTAATTTTGAGACCCATGTCTGCTGTGTTAGGTAGCTCAAGGCGCTAAGTTGCGGGAGCTTCTATGATTATAGGAGTTGATACTAATCCTGAGAAGCAAGAAAAGGGTATGTTGCCATCAATTTATATGCATATGTCGTGTCTTTTCCCGCGTACATACTTATTTTGTTCATGGCGCAGGGAAAGCTTTCGGTGTTACAGATTTTATTAATCCGGATGAATTGAATGAACCAGTTCAGCAGGTACTTTGCAAGTTTGCATTAAACTGGCTGAGAAAACTGCACTACTGATCACCTGCTCATCACTTTCAGTTTGTAAGATTATGTAAACTGCGTCTTTAGTGTATAATCGACATTTTGTTTACATAAACAAACTGTTGTGCTGAATCATGGACTGTGAGCTATAATTGAGTTGAGATAAAATAAAGCAAGGCCATAGAAGTTCTTTTTCTGGGCATTGAACAGTAGGATTGGGACAGAGCATTGTGTTGAACAGGCAAAGCTTTCAAATACATGCTCTTGCCTCTTGGTAATATGCTTTTATAACAACTTGCTCGATGACCCATTTTTGAAGAAAAATTCAACACATACTGTGGTACTGGTATCCACTGCATAGATTTTAACCTCTTGATCCTAACCTTATAAACAACATAAAAATGATGTTTTCTCATCCTCGCAGGTAGTAAAGCGGCTAACTGATGGAGGGGCAGACTACTCTTTTGAATGTGTGGGTGATACCGGAGTAGTCTCGACTGCACTGCAATCTTGTTCCGATGTAATCTTCATTATTCTTTCATTTGTAGTAATCGTGTGCCCCGCAATTTGCCTATTCTGTTCAGATATATTTTCTCCACTCATTTTTTTGGTCTTGTCAGGGATGGGGACTGACTGTAACTCTTGGTGTACCAAAAGCAAAGCCAGAAGTTTCTGCTCATTATGCATTACTTCTGTCTGGAAGAACACTGAAAGGGTCTTTGTTTGGAGGATGGAGACCCAAATCTGATCTACCTTTGTTAGTGGATAAGTATGCAAACAAGGTACTTCAGCAAATTGTTGCAGAAGCAAACATTTTGAACAAATTAGCTTTTTCCCCATATTCTCAATAACAATATTAAATTTGGCTGCTGAACTTCATTTTTTTTGTACCGGTGTAAATAGATTGTCGTTTACATGATGGCATAATGGATTGGTGGTCATTACAAAATAAACTAACGGCCACACAACAATACATTCAATAACTATGATACGTACAAAATACAATAATTTATTTTTTCCAGTGTATAGGTTGAATACTTTCAGCTGCCAAGAACAGAAACATAAATCTTAAAAATGCATTGACTATTATATCATGTCACTTCTCAGGAAATCCAAGTTGATGGCCTTGTCACACATGATATGTCATTCAGTGACATCAATAAGGCACTTGAACTGATGCTCGAAAACAGGTGCTTGCGATGTGTGATTCACATGCCACAGGGACAGGATTGAATATCTACACGTGAATGCCAGCATATCTTCACAATTTTTGGAGTTAGCTCTTCAGTAGTTTTCCATTTGATCTCACTCCTTGCTCAAAGTTTTCATCTGCACATCAGGGCTCTTACATCATCATTTGTTGCCATTTCCTTGTTGTAAGCTCATATATTGAGTTGTTGAGAGGATTAGAAATTTACACTGATTTGCCATTTGAATCTTCATATTTTCCTATCTCAGTAATTATTCATGTAATCTATCTTTTTTTTACATGTATTTATGTAATCTATCTTGTTACACATTGATTTTGTAATGGTTTCTTTGTAAGGGTGTAATGGTTGTATTCATGTTCCATGTATAGGCCAAGATTGTTCTTGTATTATTTGAGCTCCTTGTTTGGGATAAATTATGTAAAATTGAATGATAGAAAAATGGAAATGAAATTGCGTCTAGTTAATATAGTTTTCATCGGACGAGTTAGTACATAGATTGAGGACCCATTATTTACTCCTGCTTAACGAAATCTCTTTGACAATAAAGGAACTTTTTATATTGTCTGTGCTTTAAGGGTTATCCTGGGCTAGTAAACACTGGTTATGGATTATAGCTCAATTGCCGAGGCACCATAATTCAAAATATCATCACGTACGGCCAAGAGAATTTTCCTCTTCTACACCTGTAGGGATTTGTTTTATATAATTTTCTTCAAACTGGACAAGGTGTAGGTCCCTTTTTGGCCATTTTTGGTAAAAATTACCATAGAAGTGCGCAAAAATGGACTGAAAATCCAACCTGTCATTTAAGCAAGCACGCCATGAAAAGACATACTGGATGCTTACTGTATAGATTGCTAAAAAATATTTGTAACTGGGGGATCTTTCAACAAAAGCATTTTCATCAGTTAAAATAAAACATTCATCTGTACAATGATCATCTAAAATGCTGCAGAATTCTTGTTCTTTGTCAGCAGCAGAGGAATGTTCTTCTAGAAGAAAGCCTTCTTGCTTGCCTGAGCTTGATGGTAAACTTCATCGGTGGTTAGCTTCCTTCTTCCACAATGGATCTAATTGGGGAAGCTCGTAATCCTCAGGATTTAGGGAAAGCGAGAAATCTGGCAATGGAGGCGGTGTCGTGATGATCCTGTTGATGCCCTTGTTTGAAGTTCTGAATTTACAAAATGGAAATATGATTAGCATGTATGTTAACAGCCAATTTTTACTTCGTCAGAAAAACAATTTTTATCCCCTTTTAAAAATCTAATTCTTACCTTTTTTGGGTGTACAGGTCCTGATTGTTCTGGACCCTGCTTAGTGTATCTTTCGGGATCATGTCCAAGAGATATCTGGTTGTTCCGAAAGGAGTAGATCTCCTGCAACGTTACAGGTACCAAGTTTAATCTCCATATTGGTTTCTTCAAACAAAAATCTATAAATTGAAGATTGGACTATTAAAGTATGCAACAATAGCTTTCAAATAACGGACTTCTCAGTATTATTTTCTTGTGCCAATTTGTTCATACTAAAAGTTGTCAAATGACCTTGATGTCGGAGGAGTTAAATGGAAGGCCTCAGAAGACCTTTTGCTCTCTTCGAGAAACTCCTCTGACGCTTGTAGGGCAGATATTGCCATCTCATGTGATTTCTCGGTGTTTCCCCATCGAGTATCAATCCATGGAAATAGTATGCAGCAGCCTGACAAGAAAAAAAAGATCAATAACATCAATTTAGATGTCTATACAAAGAAAAGTAAAGAGATCTACATGTTAGAAATCTATTGCTATGTAGATGAAACATGTATGATTTGTTCATGACTTCAATCTAAATGCCTTATTGATGTTGCATCCAAATATTTTTCTGATTCCAGACATGAACCATGCATGTGAAATTTGCAAATAAAAGTACTCAAGACATTTGGAAACTTGTCAGAAAATGGAGTTAAAGCTCGTTTGCACACCTTTGCTTCGACATATTTCCAATTTACAAATAGTGTGTGCTTTTCCCCCCATCCATCTGAAAAAGGAAGCTCTGGGATGCTATCCTTGACCTGTTGAACAATATATCATATACTTAAGTGCAATAAGTTTAATGAATAGCTGTTTACTGCACAAAGAGAATGATAAGTATCATTTGAAGGAACAGTTTCATATGCTGATAGGCCCTTGAAAATAGGTCTGAGAAAAAGAAACACCTGTTGCCAATATTTGATCATCTCACAAGCTAAACGCCGTTTTACTGCTAAAGTGGCATTTGGATTATCAATTGCCAGCCCAAGTTGCATGTCAACTCCCTGTAGGATTTGAAGATGATAAGTCACTCCAACTCTCCAAGAACAAGAGCACTATAGTAAAGCACTGAGTATTCAGATTTAATTGCAATCAAATCATATGCAAGGGTAAAGATTAATGTTCTGTTTATTTTAGAATATATGAGTAAACAAGTGGATTCCTTTGAATATAGAACCTAAAATAAAACATTTCACTTCTCAAACAATACGAGAATAAAGAAAGAAAAGAGTATGAAAATGCATGTTTTGAATCAATGCTTTCAGCTTGACCAAGGTATAGACATATAGTCAAACATACGAAATCACAAGTATCACAAATTACAAAATGTAGGTCCTCTAAATTGGAATACTTCAGTTTGAGGAGCTTATATATTTCCAAAACAACGTTAGAGAAGCTTATGCTTGGCAAAGTAGATATGGATTTTTTTTATCACATATATTGATTTCAGAGGGTAGTACCTGACCAAGACCTTGCAAGCTAAGTGCTTTAAGATTCCCTTCAGCTAGATCTACTGGAAGTTCTCTTCTGAAATTAACATCAAACAGGATTATTCACTAGATGTTTTTGAAAAGTTTCTCTTTGAGATTCATATACTGAGATCACCAAGCATCAAACCTTTTTTCTGGTGGTATCTGTAAAAGTACATGATGAATTGCACAATCTAAGTACCCAGCTGCCTTCAAGAAAACATCAACAGTGGCTTGCCTACTCTCTGCGCAGGACCACATGTGTATTGTGTTTTTTTAGCATAATGCACATCATGAAAATTAACAATAGTCTTAATCCAAGAAGAATAGATACTAAGGTCATGATACCTCAAGTGTATCGTTTATATTGAATTACCAACCTTCAGATACTCTTGGTCCATAACCGTCACCATATGACCTAGGAAGGAGAAGGAATTGGCCTGCAGGAAGCACACCATGGCCATCAAATGCAGCACAGACAGCACCTCATACCAAGCATCTGCCATGGATGTCTCCTGCAATTAAGCCAGGAACAACTTTTAGCATTCAAAAAGACTCATCTTTACCTCAGCCTCATTTTTCAACATGGATGGATTCGTCCTTACCTCAGCCTCATCTTCTTGGTTTGCCCAAACAAACTGCACTTTGTTTCTCAGCTCACTGCCTGCAACATTATGAATGATAAATCAGGAAAGACACTAACATAAAAACAAATTCAGCAATATAGGATAAGTCCATCACTTTCTTTCACCAGTCCCAGCAGAACTGGCAGGTACTCTTCCAAAGCCTGGAGAAGATTAGCAGTACTAGACCCTCCTGAAAAGCAAAGACTACAATCAAAGCTAAACTTCTCATATTCACATGGAGTAGAAACAAGCAGGACACGATCGGACGCTGTAACAATCCTACACACCGTGCCGCGTTGCAACCCTTCGCCTTGGCTTCAAGGCCATCTCTGATTCCTGCACTGCCATTGCCACAACCCTTGCTCTTAGAGCTGACAGCCTCTCCACTATGCTCTTGTACAAGTGATCACCAAGAGACCGGGAGAAGTCTACTTTTCTTGGTACCCGGAGCCCCGGAAGAAACACAACCACCTCGCCGACACTTCCTGGCCTTCTCTGGCGTCCATCGGGATCCCACCATTTTGACGCCCCACAACCCATGGATGCTACCTATCTGCAATAATTTGTCGGAAAACCCAGCACTTGAATGTTGTGAAGGAACTTGTGAAGTGAAGCAAAAGTTCAGTATAGAAGTATCCTAACATATTCACAACAAAGAAACAAAGTGGCGAGGAAGCAAGCCTAAAGATTGAAGAGAACTGTGCAAAACAAGACAGGAACAAGAAAAGTAACAGAAAGATTCTTACCTTTATTCTTCCTTTATGGTGAAATTTTGGATCTTGTTCAATCAAAATCTGCACCGTTAGTAATCTAAGAAAAATCAGCACCTTTAACTCGGTTATTCTCTGCAAACAACCGCCCCACGTCAAATTTATTCAAGCAAACCCTGGAAGGACAAAAAGAAGTGATGTTTATCCTTTTAATGTTTGCACGGACCAACCACCATCAAAAGGAGAGTACAAATTGACCAAATGTAAAGCCAAATGATGGCAAGTTGGGGTTATCAGAAAATTTAAAAAGGCAAGTGCTTGTACTACTACTAGGAAAGAGTGCACCATCTGATGCATAGCACTAACATTTGATATTTGTGCCTATCTTACTAGTTCAATCTTTAAGCAGTGGAAGGTTCAATGAAACTTTCTTGTGAAATCGTTGCAAGGAGCTGAAAAATCAGAGAAAAATAAGAGCTATCTAACCTTTGCGAGGAAGTCACATATGCTGCTTCTTGTAGCAAAGATATGCTTCTAAAAAGGAAAATTTGAGGAGAGGAATTTGATTTTGGGTAGCAGAACTGGAAGGGAACGAAGGCCTGTTGGAGGTGATGAGCTGAAGGAAGAAGTCGAGACCGAGAGAGAGAGACAGAGAGAGAGATGAGGTGCCAAATGGTGACGTGTCCATTTAAGGTCTCGGCTCTTTAAATGCGTGGGGGCAACTGGCCAGCACGCCATACCCAACCGTGCCAACCGCGTGCGTCAATATTGAGAGAATTTTATTTAAGAAAAAACTCAGGTCGTCGGGTGTTTGAAAAAAATACCACTGTAACCATTTTTTTGTTAAACACTAGCTCCATGCACTTTTTTTTCTCCAAATATACTGCATTCAGTTCTGGGTTAAGATAACTAAGTTAGCTAAACTTAACCTAGCTAGATTAGTTTAACCAAATTTTATGCTTAGCAACCAACCGATTTAATCTAAATTACTTTTTGGAGAGATTGGGTGATTTAGCCAGGTTAGTAGTAGAAAGATAGAACTTGCAAGGTTAGTTGTGTTGGATTAGTTTATTCCATTAATTTGATTAGTTAACTTCTTAAATTAGGAGGCTTAAAAGAATTTGATTGGGTTAAATTAATCCTCCCTAAATGTTTGTCATATTTCCTTTAAATTTCTACTAGCAAACACTGAGATGTGGTGATCTCAATCCAAATGAAAACCATGGTTTCTCAGTCAGACAATAAGGGCATGTTTGACAACGGCTGCGGCTTATGGCTTTTGGCTGAAATTTTTGAATTTTGGTTGTTTACGGTACAGATTACGGAAAGATAGATACTCACTTACGATTTTAGATAGTACAGATGTTAAGCTTTTAACGTGTACATCGTTTAAGTTGTAGACCCTGTCTTAAAAAAATACTCCGTTTGAAAGTTAGATACTGTAACAAAAGTCAAAAACCGTTAGCTTCGGAGGAAAAGATCATACCCTAACATGAGCGGATGCATAACCAAGGTTAGGGGGGGCACAGGAAATTTTGTCTGGATTCACAGCACGGCCAATAAATTGGATTTTCACCTGGTACTCCTTCCAACCTTGTTCTACTTTCTGCTAGTAGTTTTTCTTCATAGGGCTAGGTCAAGTATTGGTGCCGTGCCAACTAACAGATACAAGGATGAGAAGCACACACATCCCACATTCCCCACAAACCAAACTTTCTTGACCGTCAAAAGGAAAAAAAAAAGCTTTCCGTCGCAAAAAAAGCATGATGTCCAAACAGGAAAAAATATGTCAGTTTAAAAAATTTATCGAATGATAGCAATAGAACCGGTAACTAGCGGTTACCGGATTTTTCAGGTGAAAATTTTGAATTGAAATTTGAGTTTTTTGGGTTTTTTATTTTTATTTTTAAATGAATTTTAGGTGAATCCAAAAATTTTTACCGGTTTAAAATTTTGCCGGCACTCACCGATAAAGCTAATAACCGTCGGTTACCGATGAAATTTCGGCAATAATTTTTTCCTACGCCTGAACCGGTTGGAATTTTTCACTCATTTCATGGAGGGGTCCAAGAAACCACAATAACTACTGGCCAAATAAACAACATAGTGTTAGGATTCAGGTGGGTTATACTAGCGCAGATTAAAATTTTCTACCGCGTAAATCAGAAAGTCACGAGTAAGAGGTCATAGATTGTTACCACTAGATGCGCAGTATAGCGGAAATAGAGTTGAAGTGGTCAGCTCAATATAGCACATGTCGGTGTAGTAAAAGTAGTCGATCGTTCTCTGGCCACCGTCTCCTCCTCACAATCATCCCGATCAACGTCACAGTTACGGCAGCACCTCTACTGAAGTTCCAATGTCTAAGGATGAAGCATCGTGCGTCAATGTGTTAGCACCAGCGCGCACGATAGGGGTTTCGAGAGGTGATGGCTAGGATTCCGATGTATGTATCTCGAGATGTCCCCTCAGCCCTACACCCCTCTTAATATATAGCCTTTAATCAGATCCTTATCCGATACGATTAGATATCGTATCTAGCTTGAAAAGCCTCTATTTGGATCTTTATCTAATACAAGTAGAGATCGTATTCCACTCGGAGAACCTCTAACCGGACCCTTATCGTTTCGACCCATTAAGTGTGTGATCCTGTAGGTTCATATATATTTGGCTATAGGTCAAAAACTCTTTGCCGACCCATAAATCGGTAGCGGTCCTTAGAAGAACATAACGACTCCCAAATATACATAAAGATCATATCGAATAAACCTATATAGTGCTTATGTACTGATTTTTTTCGCCTTATGATACCAGATCGATCTTAAGGCGAGAAACGTGCTATCCTATGATAGCCCGATTCTTCACTCGAATCTGTAGTGGATTATTTAGTTGTGATTGACTCCTTAACCACATTCAGCATGATCATACATTTCCTTAATCCAACCACATCAAGGAGCCTAGAGATATCTCTCCCATTATATTGGAGGGGCAAATTCCATCTTGATCGCTAACATTCCTCCGCATATTTCATAGTAAATCCAAAAGTTACCTTTATCACTATATAGTTATGGAGTAGTGTTTGGCAACCTCTAAGTAAACTATTACACATGTAATAAATTGTGATGATATCAGGTCTAAGAATCCTACATATACGATATATGAGACCAACAGATGACACTTAAGAATATAACAATTCTCGCAGTGTCTTATGATAAGTCAATTCAATAACATGTTTTATAACATGTGTCCATATTATTGATTTGATATCCCTATATCCGTGGTCCGTGAAACATGATCATAAATCAATATATATATATATATATATATATATATATATATATATATATATATATATATATTGATCTATAAATCATAATTATCCTACATGATAATATAAGATCAAAAATAATTTAGAATAACATCAAAGTATGAATAAAAAGTTTCATGAATAAGTCACATATTTATTGTTCAATATAAAAGCCATTTATTTAAGAGATAAAATAGCATATTATTTAAAAACTATAAATATAAAAATAATATAATCATCTTTATAATCTCGTCTAGAATATATCGCTAACACACAGCACATCGCTTTCGCAGGAGCATCGATCACCTGTTAGTTAGGTAGCAGTGCTGCTAATCAATAGGGCCGGCAAATTCAGCTTAGATCTGTTGCCTAATTAAAATTGTTGGGATTTGGATAAGCCGTATTAACTTCGCAATAGCAGCTCCGAGACGCTGGGTTCAGTTTAAAATGCGGCTGCCTACTGCATGAACAATTTGGACAGGTAAAATAGCATAATCCGTTTGTGATGCTGGCTAACATACAATGCAAATTGCGAAAACCTCGAGAAGCGGCAAGTGATTTCTGCATCGACCTTGACAGTTTTTTTTTCTCGGCGGAGGTGCTGCGTTCTGCTTGTGTGAGGTGTACACTGTCGCGGTAGTTAATTTAGCATAATATGTCCCATGCCTAACCCACCATATCACCTCGTGACTTTCTCGCTCTAAGTGATTTCAGCTTATAAGCTTATTAATATCGGGTTTTTTTTGCTTTTTCAGTTTTTTCTTTATTTCTTTATATTGTCTCAAGAGATATAGTGGTGCTTTTTAATTTTTTATTTCTGTAACTAAAAAAGTTAACAATAATCACTGTACAATTGACTACAAAAACAGAAGACAGGACTGCGAGCCGTTTGGAGCAAGCCATATCGTGTCTTGGACCACGGCACGGCATGACACCACTAGTATCATCCGGCGGAAACGGTCGTGTTGAAATCTGCACGGCGCCTGCCTCCGATGACTATCTGGTTATCCAGAGATTTGCTTTCTACCACTGGCTCTCAGTAAGTACTCATGCGCGACTAGCTTTCGGTCCGGCGGAGCTACTTTAACCAATTGATGAATCAGGGAAGAGGATTTGCTTCACACCATCACATTGATTTCCTGTACTTGTGTGTACTCTTCACCGTGGGATAGTGGGCTGGTAGCACCGCCACAAGGCCAATCTTCAGCAGCTAAAAGGGTCTGTTCGGTATTACAAAAATCGATCGGCTTTTAATTTTTGCTATAATATCTAACTTTTAAACGGAGTATTATCTCAATACGAGGTCTATAAGTTAAACCGAGTACACGTTAAAAGCCCAACATCTGTACCAGACAAAATCGTAAGTATCGATCTCTCCGTAATCTGTATCGTAAACAGTCAAAATTTAAAAATTTTAACTAAAAACTATAAACCGTAGCAAAAAAGAACAGGCTCGCTTGACAATTTCGTGCCAAAAGGGGAAGACAAAGTCCACGTTACAGTGTTTAGTTGCTGTAACGGGCTAACAGCTCTCGTCCTTTATTGATGGACATATAGCTAAGCATTCAGCGTCAACTTCCAGGTTGCAGCCAAAGCATAGGCTACTAAATAGCTAGACCGGGAACATGTGATTGTGAATGAGTCATAGGAAGAACTGGTACTCGAAACGCGACCAAGAGAGCTGTCGGTACGCCAGTGATGCCGACGATCACACGCGATACACGGGCGCCATTAGTACAGACTAAAGCAGTCGAAAAGCAACTGCGATTGCTACATTTTTCTCGTTTTGTGAGACGTCAGGCAGGAAAGATGAAACATATACACTTGAACAACGACAACATACCTATTACCGCATGGCTTTTCCTAGAACAGCTGCTGTGGAGTGCTACGGTCGTCGTGCTACGTGTGAAGCGCGAGAACCACACGCTAGAGCCACCGTGAAACGACCCAAAAAATTGAATTTGTTTGAATTTTCCTTGAATTTAAGAGTTTTTACCAAATCCAAAAGGTTTTCAAGACCACACCAATTCCCCTTTGAAAATGCGCTTTTCAAGCTCAAATGCGCACTTAAACCACTCCGCCACCGCCCCTGTTCCTGTTGCCGTGCGCCATGATGCTGTTCACGCCCGCACGCACCGCCTCACTTGCTTGTCGTCAATGTCTGCCGAAGTATACCAACACCACCCCACCTCATTCCACCACCTCGCGTTGGCATAAAACGTCGCCGCGCTAGCGCCGTCGATCCACACAACCAACTGCTCGATACGCACCGCAACGACCTACTCACACGCGCCACCTCCTGCGCCGCGCTAGTGAGAGGTAATGCCTCCTACACGCTTGCCAGCCTCACCGCTGCAGCACAAAACCCACATGCCTACCCATGTTGTCGTTCACGTGCTGAGTCCACCTCAGCACCACCGCCCTCACCGCCTATTTAGCTGAGCCCCGCGACTCCCTTACTCTTTTTTTTTCATACCACCCTACACCCACAGCCACACTAAGGTCAATGCCCAAATTTCAACCAGTGAGCCTAACCTCAATTCCTCGCCTCCACATCTATTCTAGTCCAATTGCTCACGTCCATAGCTTCGCCCCATCACCACGAAGCTAACCCCTAGTTTCTTGCCTAGCTCCACCGCCTCTATATCACTGCTGTTGTGCGCCATTACTCAGTCACCCATAGCCACCGTCGCCAACCCTTCTTAGACCATCCCAAGCCAAATCCAACACCACCACTACACTCCCATCACTCTCTAGATGCTTAAGCCATCGCTAATTTGGCCACATCACTGCTGTTTCAGCCAAGCTTCTCCACCGCCAACCACCTCCGTCCGTGCCAAAGCCCAAAATGAATTCCCCTCCCTTCCTAGATACCCACTGCACCACCACTCACCGTTGTCCATCATCTCTGTCGCCGAATTCGGCGCTACCATCATTCCCTGTCCTGGCCGCCATAGGAGTGACCGAGTAGAGACTAGAAAGGAAAAGGCGGTAAAATAGCCTTGTTACCTCAACTCATTCGCACACTATTATGTTGTGTGTCTATTGTATGGTATTATGAGTTTAATGTATCTTGTGGGTAAAACTAGGTAACTCTACAGAGTAAAAATATAATATTCGGATATATTATGCTTCTGATCAATGAAATTGTGTTTAATAGGTGATTCTAACAACAAGGCATAAGTAAGGTTTTGAATGGTTTCAAAGTGGTACGTACAGTTATTAAATTCCTTTTTCTCCTGATAAAATAATATTTTGTATTTCAAGTCTAAAGACCTTTGCAAACAAATATGCATTTACATCCATAATAATAGAATCTCCACACATTGTTCTATTGAAATTCTGGTAAGTTGTTAAATAGATATCCTTTTATGGCTTACTGAGTATGGTTGTATTCATACTTGCTTAAATATTATTAGAAGGAACTTGGGAAACTTCGATGACTCTCTAGAAGACGATGATTACTGGTTGTAAGTGTCGACAACGGTCAAACGTGCTTGTGGTTTATAGAGATCCTTGTCTTATATTATAAACTTTGAGCTTGGACGCTATTAATAATGTAAAGTTTGGTTGCTAAGTTATACTCACGTGTAATCAAAAGTTTAGCTTTTACGATTAAAATTACAGCAAACTTGATGTATACTCGTCTTTAGGGAAATTCGACGGCCTAAAAAAAGGAAGTAGTCACACACCGCCGGAGCTGGCTCGGCACCCCACGTGGCGAGCCAATCCCGCCTGTCCTGCCCAAATCTAGCTTCCCGTCGGACCAAGCCGCCTCCCCGTCGTTGGAAGCGACCGACAAGTCGTATGTTTGTCTGCTCGGGAAGGACACCACACCGGCCGTCTAAATTAAAATTCAATTACACGCTCGTGCGGGCGCGGTGGTGTCTTGTCCTCGGCCGCAGGCTAGCTAATGGCTTCATGCCACAAATCGGTCGACTTTTAACAGCTACTACAGTATCTAATTTTTAAATAGAGTATTTTTTTAAAATGGAGCCTATAAGTTAAACGTAGTACACGTTAAAAACTTAACATCTGTATCAGCCAAAATCGCAAATGAGTATCGATCTCTCCGTAATCTATATCGTAAACAGCTAAAATTCAAAAATTTCAATCAAAAATTATAAACCACAGCTAAAAAGAACAAACCTGTAGCTAGCGCACCTGGCACTGGCGGCGCGTGACGCGCATGGGCCGGTGGCGCACAAAAGCGCGGATTGGCCGTCGGTAGCACGCGATATCCATCGTCCGCCCGCGGCCCGCGGCTGATGGCAACCGGCGTTGGAACGGTCGAGCTCGGCCACGCACGCCGTGGCCAATGCTAGTCTTCCCGTGCCGCCGTGCGGACAGGGGAAGCGGCCGTTGGCGACGGCTGCGCTTGGAGGAGCGGTGGTTCGTGTGAAGCGCGCCGGTCGTGCGTGGAGAAAGTACGTAGTGATCGTACCAAAAGGCTCGTGCAATCGCGTTACGTGAGCGCTTCTACGCACAAGGGGTGAACGGATTGGTTGCTGGGCCGACCAATAATAGGCCCGCTTGATCTTCTCATCGCATCGCATGCCCCGGGCATAGAAAACTCCAAGATTATTATCCTTCTTTTTGGCGCAGAAAAAATATTCTTCTTTAGCGGTACTTCGACGAGTTTATGGCTTAAACTTATAATTAAAATTATACTATAGCAATTGTTAGCTTTCTTCAAAAAAAATCGTTATATCGTCACACACAATACAAAGTAATAAGAGGAAAAAAGAAAAGATAAAATAGCCAAAAAGATTGCATTAAATCATAATTAGAATTTAACATGTTCTAAATAACTTCTTAGTTAAATAAATCGAAAGCCAAAAATATCAATATATTGTAAATAACTTTAAATTTAAATAAATTGAAAGTCAAAATATCATAAACTAAAGAGGTCTGGCCCTGCTCATTTCGGCTCGAGCTTTTGGCTTCTGACTTATTTTTCACTATTCCTAAATTTCGTCCTTTTCTGACTTTTTGGCTTTTTTGAGTTTTTTTACTGGTTCTTTTTTCCCGTATTTATTTGTATTGTACGTAATGGGCTAACATGTTTGTTCCATTTTATTTTTTTTAAATTTAGTTACGCCAAATAAACCACCATCAGCTACAGTGTAATTTCAGCCAGCTACAGTGCAATTTCAGCCATAAGACAACTTATTTCAGCCCAACCGAGTGGCACCTTAATCTGCTTTGGCCCCGCTCTATGTTAGAATCTCTAAATGAAATGACATTGGTCCGCCCGCTACAACTGCAGACCAGTATGTGCTTAGTTGCAGCCTGATGAAACAAACACGACTGACATGCTAGGCAACAACTGTCCAAGTTAACAGGTATTTACCGTGATTGGTGTTGAGGAACCGTCGCTGGCGAGCCCAGTCCGATCGATTCCTCTGCTATGCAAAAGACAGATCAATCACAGAATCATGCAAATAATAGATTGAAATACGAAGATAGGGGGAGAACTCTTGTCTTCCTTTATTGCTTTTCTTTCACGTGTCTGTACAAAATAGCCAATAACATTCCCTATTTATAGCCTAGTGGTGAGGTGCCTACTATGGGCCAAGATTTCAAGCCTAGGCCCAGGTTTCCTAACACTCCCCCTTAGGCTATCATCTGACACTTCATGCCTCATCAAAACCCTATAAAACCGAAATTTGGAGAAAGAGTACATGATATATGTTATGCTGCGTTGCATGACTTGCCTCATTAATAACCTTGGCCGAGAAACTTTAGGAAAACTCGTTAAGGGAAAAAGAGTGCAATCCTCCCAATTTTATTTAATCTTTAGGATTTATTCTTTGGGTACTCGATCTTCGTGATCAAGTTTTAATAACGAGTTTGAGAAAAATCTCCACCTGAATTCTGCACCTCTCTAAGTCTTATCATTTCAATTCCTCATACGTATTTTTCAAAACTAGATGTTAGGAGTGACTTAGTGAATAAATCTGCAAGATTTTCACATTACTTAATATGCAATACCTTAATTTCGTCCATATTTTACAATTCATGAGTATAGAAGAACTTGTATTTGATATGCTTCCTTTATGTCTTCCATGATCAC
Organism: Bonia amplexicaulis; assembly: GCA_036346245.1. Lineage (NCBI taxonomy): Eukaryota > Viridiplantae > Streptophyta > Magnoliopsida > Poales > Poaceae > Bonia > Bonia amplexicaulis. The sequence goes on from CM070740.1 coordinate 5,124,444, forward strand.
GATGATATTCAGATCATCTACATATACCGAGATTATACAAAATCTATTCTGGGATCGTCGTATAAATACACAGGGACAATCTTCATTGTTCGTGTTGCCTTTCTTACATAGAAAGTCGCTTAAGCGATTACACCACATCCTGCCTGATTGCTTATGTCCGTACAGTGATTTCCTGAGTTTTACACTGTATAAATTTATATTTGCTCTGTCTTGGTTCGGGACATAAATACCATCAAGTAGCTTCATATAAATTTCCGAATTCAAGTTTTCATAAAGGTATGCAGTTACCACATCCATCAATTTTATTTGTAAGTTCAGGTTTACTGCCATTGAGATTAAGTATCTAAAGGTGATTCCACTCATGACCGGGGAATATGTTTCTTCATAATCAACTCCTAGACGTTGAGTGAAACTTTGTACAACAAGTCTTGCTTTATATCTTACAACTTCATTTTTTCATTTCTCTTTCGAACAAATACCCACTTATGTCCTGCAAGGTGCACATAGGAGACGTACGGCTTACAGGTCCAAACACCTCTCATTTGTTCAGAGATAATAATTCAGTTTCTATTGCCATTTTCTAATCATCCCAATCTGATCTTTTCTTACATTCAGCGAGCGATGCGGGCTCTGGATCAAGATCGATGATTGTGGCAATTTTCTTTGCAAAGTAGATATCAACATTGGCTGTAGTCCAATTCATGGATTCTTCCGTGGGGAGGCGTGACGGCACGGTGGTTCAGACGTGCAGGCGCTCACGTCGCGCGACCGTACAAGGCCGGCCGTGCAAGACTTTTTTTCAATCTACAATGCAATCAACATCTGCTCTTTCGTGTAATCTACCGATCGACATTGTGTCGGCGACTTTAAGTCTGCTCGCGGTATATTAGAGTGGATTTGCACCGTAGAAAATAATCTAGAAAGAAAAATCTATAGAATTTAGAGCGAGCTAGATATAGACAATTTAATCTACTAATGCTCTAATGCTTCGATGATTACCTTTCGATTCACCGGAGCAATTCGTGCTGATAATGTGTTGAGGAACCATCACTAGTGAGCCCAGTCCGATGGATTCCTCTGCTATGCAATAGACAGATCAATCACAGAGTAATGCAAATAGTAGATTGAAACTCAGAGATAGGGGAGATAACTCTTGGTCTTTATTTATTGCTTTTCTTTCACATGTCTGTACAAAATAACTAATAGCACTCCCTTTTATAGCCTAGTGGTGATATGCCCACCATGGACCAAGGCTTCAAGCTCAGGCCTAGGTTTCCTAACAATTGGCACATCATCAGTTGCAGCAACAAAACACAAACCGAACACAAAGATTATGTGACAATTGTCTCTTCGCTGGGTTTAAGCAGGAGCATTCCTAGCCCTGCTCATTTCGGTTTGAGCTTCTGATTTCTGTCTTATTTTTTACTATTCGTAAATTTCATATTTTTTTTCTAGTTTTTAGCTTTTTTGAGCTTTTTTGCGTGTTCTTTTTTCCCGTATTCGTTTGTATTGTCCGTAATGTGCTAGCTTGTTTTTTCTATTTTTATTTTTTAAAAATTTGGTTATGTCAAAAAAACTACTATTAGCTATAGTATAATTTTAATTAGCTACTATGTAATTTTATTTATAAACTAATTTATTTGAGCGTAGCCGAGAGGCACCCTGGTTTGAGCAATTTATCTTGTTCGAGAATATGACCCTTTCTTGGGAAGACAAATCTAGGCCTCAACAAATCCAGGACGCAGACCAGCCCAAATAAAGTGGAGCCCATCGTCATCTGAGCCCACCGTGTACAATCCCGTGCCTAATGCTGAGAAGCAGATCCGTCGTGTCGTGCTTCTCCTGTACAACACGGTACAATGCGTTTTGTTGCTTTCGTCGCAGGCACAAGCACAGCACATTTCCAAATACGGGCCTGTTCTTAAGACTTTCAAAAACGGTTTTTTATTTTTATTATAGTATCTAACTTTTAAACAGAGTATTTTCTTAAGATAAAATGCACAAGTTAATTGTAGTACACGTTAAAACTCAACATCTGTATCAACCAAAATCACAAACAAGTATATCTCTCTCCGTAATCTCTATCATAAACAATTAAAATTTAAAATTTTCAGTCAAAAACCATAAACCGTAAGCATAGCCTACGTGCCACGCGGTGCTTGTACACCTCATCTCCAGCTCCGGACGGTAGGATACATCGACCGACGGGAAGAGAGCCAATCAACCGAGATGGAAGCATTTGTCGCGTTGCCGAGGAGAACAACCGTATTCTCTTCCACAGCACCTGGCGTGACCGGAACCTGAAGAAGGAAAGGAAGCGAATGAGAATCCTAACAGCAACCTTTTGCTAACCTCTTACCAATCCCTCCCAAGAAAATGAACCTTTTCCAATGCAAAGAACGTTTGTAAAGGGGAAAAAAAAGAGATACGGGTTTTACTCAACCAACGAGGGCCGTTGATCTTGATCTGCTCATACAGTGGTCCGTGACAGGTGGTAAAGAGGCATGTTTCCCGCTCGGTTAGGTTGAAAAACTGTGATGTATAGCTGAAATTACACTATAACGGCTGAAATTTTACTGCAGCGGAAGGTAACTTATGTGACGTAATTAAATTTAAAAAATTTTAAAAATAGAAAAATATGCTAGCTCATCACAGACAACGCAAACAAATACAGGAAAAAAAAGAACCGGCAAAAAGCGAAAAAAAGCCAACAGTTTAGAAAAAAACAAAATTTATAAATAATAGAAAATAAACTAGTAGTCAGAAGCTAAATTCGAAACGAGTATTTGGTTGTTTGGGAGCGGGTCGATCGATGGAAGGGCGATCCAGATCTCGGGCTGGGCCCGGTTTCCGACTTGTCTAGGTGGCGTCGCAGCGCAGGGCGCCCACCCGAGCCAAGGCCACGGCCGGCCTTAAAAAGCAGAGATATTTTTTCCTGCCCCCGTCGCCGCTGTTCTCCGGGCATGGCGGACGAGCCGAAGTGCCAAACCGAGCCCCGATCCCGTCCGCTCCGTACCGCCGCCGTCGTCATCGCGCGGCGATGCTTGCGCCGACCGATTTGACGTTTACCGGCCCATGTCCTTCGCATTGCATGCGCCGTTGGGCCCTAGCGCTACTCCTGGCTTGCTTCCTTTCCCTGCTTTTGTTCTCGCGATTCTTTTCTCTCCATGATGTGTTCCTTGATCCTGAGTTATATAATACGCCCTTTCTTTTCCTTCGCAGCTTTGTTCTTTTCTCCACCCATTTTATCATTTCACAGAGGACGGGAGGGAACATGATCCTTCCACCATCGAAAGGTTCGAACGCACCAGGAGGACAAGATCATCATCGTGTGTTTCCCTAAAAGCATCTCGACTGATCCATGCTTTTTCCAAACGACCACAATGATATAAGGCAGGCTTAGGCTCTGCTCGGTTAGACTAAAAAATAGTGTTTTGTAGCTGAAATTGTACTGTAGCTGGCTAAAATTATACTGTAGCTGAATATGACTTATTTATCGTAATTAAATTTAAAAATTTTAAAAAAAGAAAAAATATGTTAGATCATCACGGACAACGTAAATGAATACGAAAAAAGAACCGAAAAAGCTAAAAAATCAAAAGTTTAGAAAAGACGAAATTTATAAATAGTAAAAAATAAGTCGGAAATTAAAAATTCAAACCGAAATGAATGAGACGTAAAAAGAAAAGAAACTCCAAATGGAGAAAGCTACGCACATTGGAGTGTGTTGGAATGACCTGAAAACTCGATGAAGGAATATTATCTGAAGAATTACTTAACATACAGTACTGAGTTACATGTTTCATAAAAAAAAAGCTTATTGGTGAGGAAAGACAACCAATAAACTTCGCAATCTTTCATGCCCAATACATGGACTAGAAGAAGATAGTAAATATTTTTTAAAAATATTGTGTTAGCTGCACGCATCAGACAGATCACTTCAAAACTTAAGCTAATGAGAAAAAACAGACAATACATATCAACATACCTCTGGAACTAGGACATGGACTAGAGGCAGGCCGCAAATATTTTTTAAAAAAATTGAGTTAGCTGGACCTTGAACTCAAGACCTTAAAGCTTTGATACCATATTGAATTACATGTACCAATCAGCTCACCTAAAAGTTTATAGTATCAGAGACAAGAAATCATAAGTTCAAAATCTAGCTAACGTAATATTTAATAAAAATAATTACGGCTTACTTCTAGTGCATGTTTTAAATCTGGTGTAGCTAGACATGAGAGACAGTGTCGAAGTATGGTCCTGTTCTTTTTGATCGAAGCTAGCGGTTTTTGACTTTTGCTATAGTACCTAACTTTCAAACGAGATATTTTCTCAAGACGGGGTCTGTAAGTTAGTTATAGTATATGTTAAAAACTCAATATATGTATCAATCAAAATCGCAAGCGAATATTTCTCTCCATAATCTCTGTCGCAAACAGCTAAAATTCAAAAATTTCAACCAAAAGCAATAAGTCGCAGCCATACCAAACAAGCCCTATATTATCTACTTTTTTTTAGCAATTTAAAGTTTTTGGTGGAATGAAACTCAGTATATAGAAATAGTGGCTCCCGCGAAGAGACTTGGCTGTGGAATCTTCTTTTTCCCTTCCTTGCGAAGGGAGGAACACTATTCCCTCAAATTGAAGTCAGAATAACAATGATCACTTTATTTGATTGCAAAGAGAGCCTTCAAGTACTCCTCCACTTTGTTTTGTGTTGAATTTGCTTGGCCGTTTGGTATGCCCTCGACTGGTTTCTTTTTCTTTATGATTGTACTAGGTCGATGAAACAATATTGTTCGGGATCTTCGTAGTATAGTAGTCTCTCTTGTTTATTCACTCCATGCTCAATTTGTATTCCAGAGATGATCCTACTTATGGAAGATCGGAAGGCCAGACTCTTTCCCCAGTTCCCCTAGAGCCGCCAAGCCAACTTCTACACTATAGAAAACAATATAAAATCCAATGAACAGCAATCCAGCGTCCATTGAGAAGGATTATCAAACCACACTCAATTATCAAAGTAGGCTGAGAGCAACCCTACCAATCAGTACACGGCAGGGCAGAACTGCACAGGATGGATGCAGTTCGATTTTACTGCCGATTCTTCAATTGTGAACTGTTCTGGCTCTATCTATCTATCAATACGAGCTAGCGCAGGCAATTAAGGGAAAGCAAGCAGTCGAGGTCACTGCTCACTTTTTTTTAAAAAAAAAACTGCTCACTCACTCCTGCGGTTCTGCTCCCAAAGGCCTGCAGTGATCACGGACGAGTCCACCATTGGTAAGCTCTTTCTTTAGAATTTCCATGGCAGGAGTCTACGAAGGCTGATGGCGACATCAAAATGCAAGCACGCTAGCCCAAGAATCCAAGCGGCAGAGGGCGAGGGGGAGAGAGGAATTCCCCAAGAAATTCTCGCCAGTTCACACCCGACGCGGTCTCAGTGCGCCCATGTGACCCACAGCAATAGTTCATCCCGCACTGTCCCAAAATCCAACTCTTCCATCTCCCGGCCCCACTGCATGTTCCTGCGCTCAGCCTACAGCTGAACATGCGCTCAGCCTACGGCTGAATACAAGCAAGCAGACTACGCTTACCAACAAGTCTCACGAGCTCTTTCTTTTTGGCCCAGAGTTTCCGATTCTGTATTCTAATTTTTTTGCTTGTAATTCCTTACTTTTGTCTTTTTTTTTCTGACGATACAGGTTTTTTTGTCTTCTTATACCTTTTCACTGTTGGTGATGGTATAACTTTTTTATTTTTTAAATTTAATTACGCTAAAAGCTACTAGCAACTATAGTACATTTCCAACCACTATAATATAAAATAAGCTATAAGATAGATCTTTTCAACCCAAATAAGCATCACCTTAGAGAAGCCCACATTGACTGAGCTTATGGGCTGGTTTTTGTCTGTAGCTTATGGTTTTTTTTGACTAAAAATAAATAGCAATAGCTGAAAAAATTGGATTTTACAAAAAGAGAGCGAGCGGTGAAAAAAGTAAAAAAGAGATGCGTGCACATGATAGGAGCGAGAGGAGTGCATGATACATCCGTGATCCTCTATCTTATCCTCGGAGCGAGACGGTAGCGAGAGGAGTAGAGAAGCCGTTTCGAAAGGCTGGATGTTCGTATTGCCTTTTGGCTTTTCTAAACAGAAGTTAAAAGCAGAAACCAATACGAAAAGTGTCTATATTGAAAGCAAAGATAAATGACTTTTTTCAACTTATGTCTTATAGTTTTTTTCCGAATAAATAAATATGAGGACTTTTTCGTCGTTTTTCAAATCGACTTATCGGTATTCGGTTCATTCATGCACGTGCTAATGTCAAAAGCTATTAGCCATGCCATAAGCCATTAGGTGCAGCCAAAAAGCACCCACCCAAAATAAAAGAGCGTACTACTAGGAATACCAAGAGGAGCGCAAAGAGCCTAAAAATACAGAAAGAGATTACGTCTCTCTTCCTTTAGGCTTATGGATTGACTTTATACATTAACTAGTTTTTAAACGAAGTATCTTTTCAAAACGGGGTCTACAAGTTAATTATAGTAAACGCGGGCGGCGGCGCCAGTTTGTGGGGAAGGAGAGGCGGGCGGCGGCGCCATCAGTCTACGGGGGCGGAAAGGCGGCTAACGTAGGTTCGTGGGGGAGGAGAGACGGGCGGACGGCGGTGTGGGAGTGGGACTGTGGGAGGAGGACCGAAGGGCGAACCGGCGAGGCGGCGGAGGATGGAAGGAGTAGACGAAGACGAAGCCGCTCGATCTGATTTTTTGGGCGCCGCAGCTGCCGCTCCCTAGCTAGGGTTAAGTTAACTGGGCGCCGCTCCCGCTCGCTAATCGGCTAATTTTGGTGTCCGCTTATTGGCTATTGCTATTTGCTCGGTGTTTACCGGATAGTAACCGGATAATAATCCGGTAACTATCCGAAAAAATACTGGGATAGTCCGTATCCGTCGGATAATGTCTTTTTTGAATCTTTTTTCATATCCGGCAAAAAATATCTAAATCCGTTTTCATATCTGACAAAACCTTCAGATATCTAAAAATATATTCTAAATTATATCTAAATTAAAACAGATGGATGATAGATAAAAAAAATATACACTCCGTTTGCACCCTACAGATCACTCCCACGGCCCACACCATTAACCGATTCAAGCAGCGGCGTAGAAAATGCGACTTCCCCGCTCCACCACCGGTGTCCTCTGCCCCCTCTGCCTAAGCAAAGGCCCAACCTACCACTGCACAGTACAGCGCAGAGTGGAGTAGTAGTAGAGAGTAGAGGCTAGAACAGAGCAGAGCACACGCGCAACGCAGGCCTCCACGGCTCCACTGTACTGTATGCCTCTCTAGTTGTTTCTCCCTCCGTCGAGCTGTGCAAGTAAGATATGGCGGCTGTGGTGGCTGCGGTGGAGGCGGGGTGGTGGCGGTGGCGGGCGGGAGGAGCAGCAAGCTGGTGCGGAGCCTGTACTGGCGCCTGCGTGCCGGGATCCGTCGGCTGCAGTCGGAGCGGGGCAGGCGGGAGCGGTTCAGCTTCCATTACGACGCTCTCAGCTACGCCCTCAACTTCGACGACGGCCGCGCCGCCGACTTCGTCCTAGTATGAAGCAACGCAACGCGCGGCGGCGCTTGATTCGGTCTTGTGTTCGGTGTTCCTTTGGGGGTGGGTTTTGCTAGAGGATTGTGTAATGGAAGCTGATTGGGTGGAGGTTGTGTGGTGTACTGTGCTTCTTGGTGCTTCATTAGGAGCTGCTATTTTTGGTGACAATTTCTCTAGTGTGCTAGCCGTGCTATGCTTTCTTGCTACTACTTTTTAACACTTTGATTTGCAAGGGGAAATACTTCGTTGCCATCTTTGCTTGTTTGCTTGTTCCTTCTACATTGCCTTCTGTTCGTGGAGTGCCGATGCATCTACATCACGATTGGGGAATTTGTTCAGCGAGATCGTTGAAGAGTCTTGATTACTAAATGGACAAAAGCTGGCTTACATTCCCGTTTTTCCTTTCTGACATAACGGTGAAATTACCAAGGATACAGGAAAGAGTAGACATGTGACATGTCTGCAAGCCTAGGGCCTGAAACACCCAAGTTGACCTCTGTTTCTATACCCTACAAATCAGTATGAGAAGCTCACTGCAAGCTTTGTCATGAACAAACAGTAGTTTGTTCGGTCATGAAAATTTTCCTTCGGCTAAACTACATATCGTACTATTGTACTGTAGTTTACTAGACTACAGCCCTACCAAAATATGTCCAGTTTTTTTTTCTGTAGTTCGATTGGTGCCTAAACTAGTATTTGATATTTATCATGAGCCATGACCATGAACAAACAACAGTTACGGAATACTCTAGGGAGAGCGGCAATCTTGAAAGAATGCAACACCAACGAGCTCGAAGAAAATGACAATGTGGTTACTGCGGTTGGAAGGAAGGCGAGGCAAAGTAGGTCTGAAATGAGCTGATGGGAGTTGATACGGCGACGACTGACGAGTCACCGGAAGGAAGGAAGGAAGAGGACGTTGCGGGTTGTTACTGCAGGGTAGGGGAGGAAGCTATCGTCCCATCCATCGATTCCTCCGCAAGCTCCTCCCTTTCTGATGTCAAAAATCAGGGCGAAAAGATCTTACGAGTGCCAATGGGCAATGCCTACCGTTCGGATTGCGTTGTCCAATCGTTCGTGGCAGGGCTACGGAAGTTTAAGGGGATTTGATTATTTGTTTTATATTTGGTAAAATGTTCTGTAATATATCATTTATATGTAGTTTTTTGATCTACATGTAAATAAGATTTTACAAGGTATTTTATCAAATGCATATGAAATATGAGATAAATAATTAAATATTTCAAAGTTTAACTACTCCAAATGACGTGAAGAATAGCGACTAGTACGATTTTTCTGTTCTGGAATGAAACATTGGGTGGACTCGAATTTCATCGATGATTGGTTCCGATTGCGTTGTCCAATCGTTCTTGGCAGGGCTACTGAAGTTAACTGCTCCAAATGACGTGAAGAATAGGAGCTAGTACCGTACTTCTGCTACTATCACAAAAAAAATGGTATCCCGTTTGTACGATAAAAAGAAGACTTGTCACACACTACAGAGTAGGAAGAATTGGGTGTGGTCCTGCGGGCTGAGCTGGGACTTTGCCGGCCGGCATGCTTCGGACCGCGTCAGACGGTGCCATACCAGCCTGCCTCGCCTTCGGCAGGATTTAGACAAGGTTCAAAGCACGATAGACTAGTCTCTGCCGTGCCGGTACTAGTTTAGTCCTGCTTAACTGTAGATGTGGTGTGCAATGCCTGTTTTTTTACTGTGGCTTATGATTTTTGGTTGAAATTTTTAAATTTTGGCTGTTTGCAACAGAGATTATGAAAAAAGAGATATTCATTTGCGATTTTGATTGATATATATGTTGTAAAAAAAACTGAGGGCATTTTCGAAATTTCCCAATTGAGGGGAAATAAGCAATGGGGCCCACCTGTCGGTGGCACCATGAGGAGATAAGGGGGAGACGCTTCGTCTCCTCCCGAGCGTCTTGATTCGAGCAATGCGATTGGATCTGGCGATTCTCGCATGGCGTTGGCGGGCCGGGTCTCATGAGCGGCAGCGGCCGGGTCTTGGGGCAATGGCGACGGAGGCGGCGTCGGCATGGCGCTTGGCGCCACCCACCACCCTGACCTTTGTCCCTCCTCGGCTCGCTATAAAGCCCGGCCTCTCCTCCTCTTCTAGCACCAAAATCGAGTGAGTTCTTCCTTCCTACTTCAATCCACACAGGCGATTCTCGGTCTTTGGGTCATCGTACCGTTGCTCGTGCTTCGCAGCGGTGAGAGGTTTCACCCCGGGTTAGGGTTCTTGATTTGACCTTGGATCGAGACATTTGCTGAGGGATTTGAAGTGTTGATTTGTGATTTGGGTGTGGTTCTTGGCCGGAATCACCGAGCGGTCTTGTGCGGCATCCCTGAACCTCGTCTTCCTTCTTGGCTTCGGCTGAGAAAGGGAGAGCGGTATTGTATCTCCGTGAACCATCTCCCTGCTTGCAATAGTGGGTTGATAGGTTTTCGGGACAATAATTGATCGTGCCTTGCCTTCATTCGGTTTCTTCCAGTGATTTCGAATATCACTACCCTGTGAGTTGTTTATCTCTGTTCTTCAGAAATATTGCTGTAGAAAGAGATGATTTGTGGGCTGTAATTGCTTGCTCTGTGAAGAAATTGTCGCATACTGAGATTAGTCTAAGATAACTAGATTGGATTTGAGCTCATTTGGTTGTTTTCTGGATAGTGCTATAGCTGGTTAGATTTCGGTTGAATAGAATTGTTATACGCTATGCAATCTGATAGTCTTTTATATACTCAGATTATGTCCTTTGCTTTGCTTTGTTCATCCTGATGTTATAATCTGCTAGACTGTTGATTCCTGCTTGTTATTCATTTGCATGTTAACACTTAAACTGAAATCTAACTACTGTTATCATACTGTCTGGCACTGTTTTGGTAGAGAAAACATAAAGAGGAGCTCAAATCTTAGAGTCTAGTTATTAGAACTTTTGTTAAGAGTATCGACATCAACATGAGAAGGCCAAGATGTATGATCTTGAGCAACCATGTTCTTAGAGCAATACTAAAATCATTAACCTGTTATATGTTGTTTTTAGTCATGTTCTATTGGCTTTATTTGGAGGCAGCATGCTATTACCTTGGATCTGTTTACATTCTTGTGATATTCATATATGCCATGTTTACAAAAAGATTAGCATGTGAATACATTAATGTTATGAATGACATGCTTTTGTTGAATATGTCATATATGATATTCATTTTGAGTATTCACTCATTTTGCAATGACATGATTGATTCCTATGGCAATATATTGTTTATGTCATTCTTATGCCATGCTTGGGTGATTACTATTATCATAATTATTATTGGAATTAAAATAGAAAATATGCTTATACCGCAATATTTACAACAATCCAGAAAACCTATACTTGAAAGAATGGCTTCCTCATCGACGTCAGAAGCTCAAGTCTTTGACGGTGTCAACTTCAAACATTGGCAGGCGAGGGCTAAGCTTTGGCTGACTGACCTTAGGCTCTTCTGGGTCATTTCAAGTCCTCCGGTGTTTCCGCTAGAGATACCTGAAACGATGCGTTGGGAAGAGGCCAATAATGCAGTCTTAGCCCGTTTGCTAGCCATCCTGTCTAACCGTTTGTTTGACGTCTACGTCAACTTCACGAATGCCAAGCAATTGTGGGACGAGCTTGATGAGAAGTACTCAAGGAGATAACGGAACGAGTCCTTTGTAACGCCAATTACTTGAACTATAAGATGGTGGAAGGACGGTCGGTGATGGAGCGACTCCACGAGCTTCAACTCCATGTACGTGACTTAAGTCGACGATTGTGTCCTACCGAGAAGTTCCAAGTAAACGTCATCTGGCGGTTACCGCCCTCGTGGCGTGACTTTGTGACCGCCAGACATATAAAGGAGCGCTTGACGCTCAATGAGTCGTCACCGCTATTAATGTCAAGAGCGTGCCGTCGGTGACGGTATGGGAAAGGCTCAAGTCCAAGCTCATCAAGTGGAAGTCAAAAGAACTGGAGGCCACAGGAAACCCAAATTCAAGAGTCGCCCCAATACAAGCTCCAACCAAAGAAAATGAAGAAGAAAAGGAAGACATTGTCTGCTTTTGTTTATGGAGAGGTCGCCATAAGGCCAATCATTGTCGCAATCGAAAGGGCAAGGGTCCCGCTCTGTCGACACAAAGGCCATAAGGCCGAAGCAAATGTCGTGCTGGCAAGCTCCAGCTTGGAAGAGTATGTACCTCATGCCTTTATGGCAAATCCATCTATTGATTGGTGGATTGATACAGGTGCTACTAGACATATATGTGCTGATCGATCTTGTTTCTCTTCATTTCGGGGTGAAGGTGGTGGATCCGTCCTAATGGGCAACGGAGCCACAACAAGATGCGTGGGATTGGACAGGTTTGCCTGAAGCTCACTTCGGGCAAGACACTCATCCTAAGAGACGTGCTGTATGTGCCTGCGATGACTCGCAACCTGCTTAGCGGGTCAATGTTATGTAGGCAAGGAATAAAGCTTGTATTTGGGTCCAATAAGGTCATCTTGACCAAATTTGGTAATTTTGTGGGCAAAGGCTATGATAGCGGAGGCATGTTCCGCTTATCAACTCTTGATTTGAATAATGTAAACATCTTTTATGTTTCTCATTGCAATAAAGTTCATGATATTTGGTATTCACGGTTGTGTCACGTTAATTTTGAAGCCATTATGCGGTTAAGTAAAATGAGTTTAATTCCTAGCTATAATTATGAGAATGGTTCAAAATGTGAAGTGTGTGTGCAAGCTAAGCAGTCCCGAAAACCTTTTCATAGCGTCGAAGGGCGAAGCACTTCTCCACTTGAACTAATCCATTCTGATATTTGTGAGATGAATGGAATATTAACTAAAGGTGGCAAACGATACTTCTTAACTCTCATAGATGATGCAACTAAGTATTGTTATATCTATCTACTTAAAACGAAAGATGAAGCACTTGAACACTTTAAAATCTATAAAGCTGAAGTTGAAAATCAACTAGAAAAGAGAATCAAACGGTTAAGATCGGACCGAGGAGGTGAATACGTTTCACATGAGTTCTCCCAATTCTGTGAAGAAAGTGGAATAATTCATGAAGTTACTCCACCATACTCACCCCAATCAAATGGAATAGCCGAAAGGAAGAACCGAACTCTATGTGACTTGGTTAACGCCATGCTTGAGTTCGGTATGCTTGGGACTATTGATGGGGTGAGGCGGTTCTCACTGACTAACTATATCCTAAATAGGGTTCCACCGCAACTGTGAGGAAACACCCTATGAAGGATGGAAGGAGAAAACCCAACTTATCATTTCTTCTGACTTGGGGATGCCTTGCAAAGGTTCATGTACCTCATCAAGAAAAGGAAGATTGGTCCAAAGACCGTTGATTGTGTCTTTCTAGGATATGCTTTTCATAGCACCGCTTATAGATTCTTAGTGGTCAAATCCGAGGTGGTTGACATCACTACTAATATAGTGATGGAATCTCGTGATGCGACGTTCTTTGAGCAAGTGTTTCCTATGAGACCAAAGGAAGTTAGTGACCATTCTGGTTTAGATGATCTCTCTATTCTTCCTAATGTGGATAACACTACTTCAGATTTGGAGTTGAGGAGGAGTAAGAGACAGAGAACCGAAAAGTCACTTGGTGAAAACTTTGTCACCTATGTCGTGGATGATGAGCCACGAACACTTTCAGAGGCATACGCATCTCCGGATGTGGATTACTGGAAGGAAGCAGTCCGTAGCGAGATGAATTCCATCATAGCTAGCGGAACTTGGGAAATTTCATATCTCCCGCCTGGTTGTAAGCCGGTAGGCTGCAAATGGATCTTCAAAAGAAAGTGTAGACCTGATGGTACTATTGAAAAGTACAAGGCTCGTTTAGTGGCTAAAGGTTTCACGCAAAAGGAAGGAGAAGACTATTTTGACACATACTCTCCTGTGGCTTGTTTACCCACAATCCGAGTGCTTTTAGCAATAGTCTGCGATACAAGCTCCTAGTACATCAAATGGATGTAAAGACCGCTTTCCTAAATGGAGAATTGGATGAGGAGATTTATATGCAACAGCCTGAAGGATTTGTGGTTGAAGGGCAAGAAAAGAAAGTATGTCGATTGATCAAATCCCTGTATGGTCTAAAGCAAGCTCCTAAGCAATGGCATGAGAAATTTGATAGTACGATGACGTCGGTCGGCTTTTGTGTAAGCGAAGCCGATAAATGTGTCTACTATCGGTTTAGTGGAGGCGAATGTGTCATTCTATGTCTTTATGTAGATGACATATTGCTTTTTGGGACCAACATGGATGTGATTAATAATACAAAGTCTTTCCTTTCCCAGAACTTTGATATGAAAGATCTGGGTGAAGCTGATGTTATTCTAAACATCAAGCTTATAAAGGGTGAAAATGGGATTACTCTTTCGCAATCCCATTATGTGGATAAAGTCCTAACCAGATTTGGATTTATGGACTGCAAGCCAGTATCCACACCCTATGATCCAAATGCAAAGCTGCATAAGAACATTGGGCATGGGAAAGATCAAATTAGATATTCTCAAATTATAGGATCTCTGATGTACTTAACTAGTGCAACGAGGCCAGACATCTCGTATGCTGTTTGCAGATTGAGTCGTTATATGTCCAATCCAGGAGATGATCATTGGATAGCACTAGAAAGAGTACTCAGATATTTGAAGGGAACCTCTAAATTGGGAATACACTATTCTGGTCATCCGGCAGTCTTGGAAGGATTCAGTGATTCTAACTGGATCAGTGACTCGGATGATATGAAGGCTACGAGTGGTTATGTATTCACTCTAGCAGGTGGGGCCGTTTCGTGGAAGTCTTCAAAACAGACTATCCTTACACGGTCCACCATGGAGGCTGAGTTAGTTGCACTTGATTCGGTATCAGAGAGCGAGAATGGATTCGAGAACTCCTTCGACCTACATCTTGCCGGAAAACCCATTCCACTATATTGATCTCTGCGATAACCAAACCGCTCGGTTAAGGCGAAGAGTAGAAAGGACAATATGAAGTCCTCAAAACACAAAAAGAGACGACTTAAGTCGGTACGGCATGCCAGAGAGACGGGTGTTATTTCTGTCGAATACATCCAGTCTGAAAGGAACTTGGCAGATCCTTTCACTAAAGGATTGGCTCAAAAGGTCATCCTAGCAGCATCTCAGGGAATGGGGCTTATACCTATATGAAGGTTCACATCGGTAGTAACCTATCCTAGGAGATCGGAGATCCCGTGAACTAGGCTCTAGGACAACAAACTGTGTGAAATTAGAGAGCACATCTAACGGGTCCCATTAGCTGCAGTGCTCTGTCTGTATGGAATGTTGAGCAATGGCTCTTAATGAACTCGAGGTCTATGTATGACTTATGGAGTCGTCCTACAGGACTCCCAGAAGGGTTCACCTACGTGAGTGTGATTGTGAGGTCGCAATCAAAGGAAGATAAGGGTATACTTCTTTAAGCACTCATGAGCTAGATACGGGGACATGACCGGAACGTCCCAACCCGAGAGGGAAAGGGCAAGCCGCCCAGTACAGAATGTGACTTGAGCGAAAGCTCTCACACCAAGGCATTGGATCAAGGCGTAGTCCTCCTTTGTCTGTGCTGAGTCGAAGTTCTTGTCTCTAGGCATTGGGTTCAAACCCGAAAGGTACCCATAGTCGAACAGCTGTATATTAACAAGACATTGAGAATTTCTTATCAATTGGTAAATTGGTGGGGACTGTTGTAAAAAAAAACTGAGGGCATTTTTGGAATTTCCCAATTGAGGGGAAATAAGCAATGGGGCCCACCTGTCGGTGGCACCATGAGGAGATAAGGGGAGACGCCGTCTCCTCCCGAGCGTCTTGATTCTGACAGCGCGATTGGATCCGGGCGATTCTCTCGGGGCGTTGGCGCGGCCGGGTCTCATGAGCGGCGGCGGCCGGGTCTTGGGGCAATGGCGACGGAGGCGGCGTCGGCGCGGCGCTTGGCGCCACCACCATGACCCTTTGTCCCTCCCTCGGCTCCGCTATAAAGCCCCGGCCTCTCCTCCTCTTCTAGCACCCGAAAATCGAGTGAGTTCTTCCCCTTCCTACTTCAATCCACACAGGCGATTCTCGGTCTTTGGGCTGTCGGCCGTTGCTCCGTGCTTCGCAGGCAGCCGAGAGGTTTCACCCCGGGTTAGGGTTCTTGATTTGACCTTGGATCGAGACATTTGCTGAGGGATTTGAAGTGTTGATTTGTGATTTGGGTGTGGTTCTTGGCCGGAATCACCGAGCGGTCTTGTCGGCATCCACGAACCTCGTCTTCCTTCTTGGCTTCGGCTGAGAAAGGGAGAGCGGCATTGTATCTCCGTGAACCATCTCCCTGCTTGCAATAGTGGGTTGATAGGTTTTCGGGACAATAATTGATCGTGCCTTGCCTTCATTCGGTTTCTTCCGGTGATTTGAATATCACTACCACGTGAGTTGTTTATCTCTGTTCTTGAAATATTCTTTGTAGAAAGAGATGATTTGTGGTTGTAATTGCTTGCTCTGTGAAGAAATTGTCGCATACTGAGATTAGTCTAAGATAACTAGATTGGATTTGAGCTCATTTGGTTGTTTTCTGGATAGTGCTATGGCTGGTTAGATTTCGGTTGAATAGAATTGTTATATGCTATGCAATCTGATAGTCTTTTATATACTCAGATTATGTCCTTTGCTTTGCTCTGTTCATCCTGATGTTATAATCTGCTAGACTGTTGATTCCTGCTTGTTATTCATTTGCATGTTAACACTTAAACTGAAATCTAACTCATCATTATCATCTTGTCGCACTTTGTTTTGGTAGAGAAAACATAAAGAGGAGCTCAAATTTTAGAGTCTAGTTATTAGAACTTTTGTTAAGAGTATCGACATCAACATGAGAAGGCCAAGATGTATGATCTTGAGCAACCATGTTCTGAGAGCAATACTAAAATCATTAACCTGTTATATGCTGTTTTTAGTCATGTTCTATTGGCTTTATTTGGAGGCAGCATGCTATTACCTTAGATCTGTTTACATTCTTGTGATATTCATATATGCCATGTTTACAAAAAGATTAGCATGTGAATATATTAATGTTATGAATGACATGCTTTTGTTGAATATGTCATATATGATATTCATTTTGAGTATTCACTCATTTTGCAATGACATGATTGATTCCTATGGCAATATATTGTTTATGTCATTCTTATGCCATGCTTGGGTGATTATTATTATCATAATTATTATTGGAATTAAAATAGAAAATATGCTTATACCGTAATATTTACAACAATAGATGTTAGGTTTTTAACATGTACTACAATTAACTTGTAAATTCCGTCTTGAAAAAATATTCTATTTGAAAGTTAGGTACTGTAGCAAAAGCTAAAAACCGCTTTTAGAAGCTGTAAAGAACATGCCATTGTTGATGGATGAATACCATGATGTGTTGTGCTGTAATATTCGTGCTTTGCTTGGGTTCTACCGAGACACCGTTTTCTTCATTTTAGACTGGCTATCCCAGTAGGGTTGGAGCCACCGACTGGGCTTCGTTAGGTTTTAGCCTATCCTCTGGCTCGCTCCGAACACCCCCCAAACTAGGCCAGTTAGTAGAGATGAGGGCATCACTCATCCACCCTAGAACCAGACGACGCAGTCCGCAGTCAACACGCTCCACGCATAGACATACCACATCCATAGACGCACACGCACAGGAGAAAAGAGAGGGGCTGCACACGCACCTAGCGGCGGTGATGGCTGGTGGAGAGCAGATCCGATGGCGCTTTCTGGCTTCCTACGCATCGACTGAGCAGATTCGAGCAATGGCGTGTCGGCGGGCAAGGTGCTAAGCAGATCTTGGCCGACCGATGTGCAATGAGGCTAGCAAGGGCAGCAGGTTAGCAAGTGGAGGCCGAGGAGCCGCCACATGTGCGCATTGGGGGGGAGCCGAAGGGCTGAACAGATCTACTGAAGTTTGAAGACCGAAGAAGACAAGTTGTCAATCGTCGGGCGTCGCTGTGTGTCGTAAACCTCTAGTTTTAGTTGATTACTTGATTAGTTCTGCATTATTTATATTGAGTATTTGAGTTATCGACATTGATAGGCCAGTTAGCCTAAATTATTAGAGTTAAGATTATATGTATGTTGTATCATTGCCATTGACCAACTTAAATTATTAGAGATTAAAATTAAAATTATGATTTATGTGCTCCGATTAGAATTGGTGTGTCATATTTTACTAGTGTACTTTCGTTGTAGTTCTCTCTTTTTTTGCCTTGTTTCTCTTTTATTTATATATAAATTTGAATTATATAAGAGTAAAATACTATATTTGTGGTAGTCTAGCTTAATGTCTTAGTCTATCCTAGATTTTGCTTGGCTTCGCCGTGTGACCGAAACTCCCTATTTGCCTTTTTTATATGTGAATGGATGTGGTTTTTCAGCTTTTTATGTTTTGCCATATTAGACTAACTGAGCCACCAGTGAATCCTGGGATATGCCTTTTTTAAGGCTACCACTTATAGTTTTATAGCTTTTAAATTTTGAATGTTCACGAGAGAGTATGAAGAGAGAGACAATTATATACGATTTTTATCAGTATAGCTGAAGTCATGCCCGTCAGGCCGAATTGGCCTCAACATAGCACGCTATATTGAATCAGACCTTCTAACGGGCTGATTTTTAGGTTTGACCTGGCTCTCCATCCCTTCCATGCTAGCCTAGCCCGTCATGTAGCAGGCCTGTGCTGTGCCGGGCTAGCTGAGCCTAGGGCTGACCAAAAAAGCCCGGTCTGACTCCTTCCTCTACTACAGAGTTTGCATATCACGCTGGCATCCTCAGCCATGCACAGACATGAAGAATGCCATTTGAAATGGAGCACCTGTGCTAAATATTTATATTGACTTTTGTTGATAGATTGTAGCTGTGACTTAGAGTTTTTGGCTTAAAATGAATTGTAGTAGATAAAAGTAGTTTTTAGAAGGAGTGTTCAAGTGGTATAAAAGTGAAGGAGAGATATGTGTGTGTGACTGGAGTGAGAGGGGTAGAGTGTGTGATGAACTCGTGACATCTGTCTTATCCTCAGAGCGAGACGGTAGCGAGAGAAGTAAAGAACCTATTTCGAGAAGCTGGATGTTTATACTGATTTTTGATTTTTCTAATTAGAAGTTAGAAATAAAAATCAACACAAACATGGCATTATGTATTTCGTTATTGGGTGCAAGTGAAATGATTTATCACGCGGGAGCACGATAGCTCTGAATCTCATTTTGGAGTGCCACAAAAGCACGTAGCGAAGCAACAGATACGGCTAGATGGGCCCCATCCAAAATCGTCAGGAAGTCCAAATCTGTCTAGATGGGCCGCATACAGAAGACCAGAGCGGGCTTGCAAATACGTTTAAGTTTAGTAGGCAAAATTGAACGTAGGCTAGAACAAGAGAGGGAGAGTAGATAGCAGGAGCTATTTCATAGTAATCCAGAGGCTTGTATTCGTCGGGAATCTGGTAAGGACGGCCCAGTGGCCTCGTAAGTTGTGACCCAGATTTGATTAGTAGGATGTGTATTACTCGTTCTGTTCTTCTTTTTACCTGTATTACTAGAATTTGTACCGTCGAATTTTCTAAATTTTAATTATTAATAAATTTAATATTATTTATATTAGCTATATAAAAATTATATTACTAGATTAGTAGTCAAAACACTTTCTTAATATAACAATTTTATTTATATATATTAGTGTAAAGTTATAAAAAATAGTGGTTAAAGTTGTATCTCGAAAATCATAAAAAATAAAAAATCAAGAAAAAAGAACATAGAGGGTATTAATAAAAGTAAGACACGTGGTTTAGTTAAACGTGTGCCTATGCTCCATGATATTCTGGACCTCGACAAGCTGTGCTATGTGTAGTCGAATGCGCGCGCGCACACACACACAAGTAATCAACTTCTACCGCTATATATATATATGCGCTATATGTGGGTGTACGTTCTTCCTCTACTTCTACCGCTATATCATCGTCTCCAACACCCCTGCCCCACCAATGATCTCCCCCGCCCTGTCGTCTCCCCGCCAAGAGTTTCGGCATGGCTATAATGCTTCTTCGTTCCTCTTTTTGAAAATTTCAAACGGGAAATCGGAGCTTTCCACTGGAAAGTTAGGTTTCCAACTAGAAATAAATTAAGAACCTAACAACTGAAATTGTGAAATTTCCTTCCCATTGCTTTGGATCTTCCTTCGGCAAAGGGCGACGGGGCGACGGTGGCAAAAATCAGTGAGTCTTGTCTGCAGCGATGTGCCAGCGGGTATAGTTGAGGAGTGTTGCTGAGGTTTTGGATTCGCTCTTTTAGACTATGACTTATAATTTTTAATTATGATTTATTAGTCTAATGTATAGTAATTACTAGTTAGAGGTCCGTGCGTTACAACGGGATCATAAAAAATAGCGAGACAGAACTTACTGTCCGGCCAACTTCACACATCAAACATTGGAGAGCAAGCGACAGAGAGAGAAGAGTGACCAGGATGCGCGAGGAGATGAGAAAAGTGAAGAGGGTGGACGGTTGTATCCTGAGAGAGAGAGGAGGAGGAGGAGAGAGATGCATCGTCTAGATCAAATCGGATGGTTGTAGAGAGAGGAGAGGAGAACACACCGACGACCATTAACTTCTCTTTATATAATAGTAGAGATTAAGAGAAATTAAAAACCGTTGAAAATAAAAAAGAATAGACTTCGCAAGGAGGATAGGATAGGGAAATGAAGTGTCGAGAAGAAGGAAGAAAATAAAGTAGCGGACATGCATGGCGCTAGGTCACAAAGTAGGGTTCGGGCGGCCGAGGTCAAAAGCAGCGCACAGATGATATGCATCGCTCCTGCGGCCATCGGCACGATAAGTTACATGCAACGCTCGCAAATTACCAACTCCGATTGATTATTGTGTCAAGAGTATGCAGTTGTATTACTACATGTGACAGCTGCACTCAATAATTAATCGACGTACGTCTTTAATTAATCCACTAGAAGTGAAAAATGGTTGAGAAAATTGAAGATACAGGCCATGCGTCGGCCGTCGAAGACCAGAAACGCAAAATAATCGTGCAAGAGGCTAGACATGCAACAAAGCACCACCAAGGATTAGAAAGTAGAAAATTCGAAATTCGAAATGTTGGTTTGCTTGTATGATTAGAGCTAGGCTTTTTTACATCGAAGATGAACAATCGAATCCACCTAAAAACGAAAAGTATAAGATTAGAACTACTACAATTTAGAAGGGGTCAAGGAGTCAAGGGAATATCAACTTCACAGAAGTGAAAGTGGTTGAGAAAATTGGAGATAAAGGCCACGCATCGGTCGTGGAAGAATCCGCGCTTCGGAGGAGGAGGTCAGAAACATAAAATAACCGCGCAAAAAACGAGACATGTAAAAAGTGCAACCAGGGGCTAGAAAATTGGAGATGCGGGGGATCGAACCCCGTGCCTCTCGCATGCAAAGCGAGCGCTCTACCATTTGAGCTACATCCCCCATTGACGACAGCTGATGACACAATCTATATGAAGTAATTATATCTGTAGTCCGTGCACGGTACACTTGCAGTCCGTGCAATCGAGGTGGATCTGTGGATTTCGGCAGAGGGCGCGGCCGCGACATTGACGAGCTGCTCGCTCGCTCGAGGTGTGAATTGGGGATGGCGGACAGGCTGAGCAATGACGTTCGGCGCAGGGGAGGGAGACCAGCCGCACGTGATGCCAGTCCACTGTCCACCGGACGGATGCGGATCCTCTTATGTTAAAGAGCAAAATCAGACCGCAACAATGTTGAAGAGCAAAATCAGATGACAACAGTGGTGCACAGCAAGAACGGGTGCAAATCGCTGTAGCGATTCCACTGCTCGCGAGCATTGCAGCAAATTCACTAGTACTGGTACTATTTTTATTCTGTAGCATCTGATGTGATCCATATGAAATAACTTATGATCACCCAAAATCACATTATTATTCACTCTCTGATTCCCCTTCTCACATGCATACGACCCTCTTTCCCCACCAAACCACGACTCCTCACCGTTACAGCCACAGGACGGGATGACAATTTGATTGGGGTGCATGGCGGTTTGGGGTTTTCTTTATGTCTTCATTGTCCAATAAGAACTTGTTTCCTTTATGTCTTCCATGATCTCGATGATATTCAGATCACCTACATATACTGAGATTATACAAAATCCATTCTGGGACCATCGTATAAATAGACATGAACAATCTTTATTGTTCGTGTAGCCTTTCTTGCATAGAAAGTCGCTTAAGCGATTATACCACATCCCGTCTGATTGCTTAAGTCCATACAATGATTTTCTGAGTTTCACAATGTACAGATTTCTATTTGCTCTGTCTTGGTTCGGAACAGGGATACCTTCAGGTACCTTCATATAAATATCTGAATCAAAGTTTCCATAAATGTATGCAGTCACCACATCCATCAATTTCATTTCTAAGTTCAGGTTCACCACATCATGGTCGTAGACTTCGTCCGACCACCTCCTAGTCGTAGACTTTATCCGAGCACCTCATGGTCGTAGACTCGTCGGACCACCTTGTGGTCACGACCGTCTGACCACCTTGTGGTTGTAGACTTCGTCCGACCACCTCGTGGTCGTAGATGCCCGTCTGACCACCTTGTGATCACAGACTTCGCCTGACCACCTCGCAGTCATAGACGCATGTCTAACTACCTCGTGGTTGTAGACGCCCGTCTGACCTCCTCGTGGTCATACACAAGGCTACGTCCCGCCGGCGTCTTCGTCGACGCCAAGTCCGAACGGTGAGGGGACGGAGCACGCGCTTTGTGGCTTCGTCCTACTGCCACATTCATCGACGCCAAGTCCGATCGGTGAGGGGACAGAGCGCACGCTTCAAGGCTTCATCTCGCCGTTGCCTTCGTCGACATCAAGTGCAAACCGTGGGGGACGCTCCGTCATCTATGACCACGTCGTGGTCAAGTCTAAGCCGATGGCTACGACCACCTTACGGTTGAGAGTTCGTCGGTGCCAATCCAAAGGGTAGGAGATGGAGCGCGCATTTCAAGCCTTCGTCCCTCCACCGACTTCGCCCGACCACCTCGTGGTCGTAGACTTGTCGAACCACCTCATGGCCGCGACTTCATCCAACCACCTCATGTTCCTCGGCACATCATCCTCATATATACGCTGCTCGGATATCACACATTGAGAAGCACTGCTGGAACTGGCCGTCCCAACTCCGGACATATATATACAGTTGTTGCTTAACAACGGCGAAAAGATCTAGAGCCCTACAACTGCGAGACTGTGCGTCGCATGTGGACGAGGAAGGCACGAACAAACAACAAAGCCTAGATGCACGTAAAGCAGCAACAGTTTAGTTCATAGCTGAATCAGCGGTGACACCACCATCAGTGTCGGTAATGCAACGCGATAAGCTTTTCCATTGGCTCGTTGTTAATTGGCAGCGACCATATGCTTTCCACTGGAACGCACAAACCTAACGAAAAGCCTATGTTTTTTTGTTAATCGCAAGCATTAGCACATGACATTGCATTACATTACACAGAAATCCATCCTTATCTGCCGCAGGGGTGGAGCCCCCACGCACGCATGAGTGCATGATTTCCCTGCTTTCTGCCGTGCTTTGAGCCCCTTTACAACCGAGGAGTCAGTCAGTGGAGGTCAATTCAAAAGCTTCTTCTTTAGATCGATCTGCACAAGCATTTGGATCAGGGGGGAGTTGCTAGCTAGGCCGACCAGTAGGAGTCGAGCCCATGCATGCTTTCTATGGATCGCTTGCACCTTCTGATTAAGGAAAGAACAGTGAGAAAGGATGGTCAGTGTTCCTAGAGAGATCCCATGGGTCATAGTGTTTCCTACTTATCGCTGATTGATAATTCAGCCACTTTATCTTGATAGTGCCGGAGTATAACTTTATATATAGGTTATAGGGAATATAAAGCTATTACAGATTAAAAATATGATGCGTGATAATGATTGCGTACTTCTGGATTTGTAGGAGTGCAATGATAACAGAGGAGGTGAATAGTGTCTCAAATTTTCCCTTAAGTATTCTCAAATTCTTCACTCTAATAGTTACAGAGATATAAATATCATAATTAGAAGTCTAGAACAAAGCAATAACTCCAAAAGCCAAAGATGCTAACTCTTGCACCTAGGCGGTCTGACTGGCCACAGAGCTACGGTCTGACTGGCTAGCGGCCTGACCGCAAGGCAAGCTGGTGGTCTGATCGGCGATTGATCTAACTAGGCCAAGGAGTGGTCTGACCACTCCCCTGTTCCTAGAATAGAAAAATCAATTCTAGTCCAAAACACTTTTGGTACAACTCACAAAATCCATAGCAAAATAAGATAAAACTTTACACACACTTTACTTAGAGTCTCAGAAACATATTCCTTTTAAGGATCACATGAATCCTTATCAAGGTTCCTATCTTTCCCAAAGATAAGCAATGCTGCACCAAAATCGAGCAAAAACCAAAAACTCGAAAAATGACAATGAATAGTTAAATCCAACCAATGAAAAACCTAGTCATACTCTTGTTTCCATATTCATCTCGACAAACATAAGTGTTATTATAATATAAAATTACCCTGTTGGTAATTGGTAGGTAGGTTAGAAAAAATATATAAATATTTTGCAAGCACCGTTATGGATTATCTAGCCTAGTGTTGGTAGATTTTGAAATAAAGCCGAATATGAGGATTCTTGATAGGCAACCATTAGTTGGTTAGGACCCACGACGTCACCCAAAAATTGAGACTTTGGTTTAGATATGGTGGTGTAGTGTCGGTGTGTACTTGGTATATGAATGATAGCTTTATAAGGACTAGACCTTTGTGCCAAGTAAATAACATAGAATTCACTTAACCACAAACTTAACTTGTCAGCATGATCTAGTACACTTGTCGATTCGATTGAACATCTATAGGGTGATGGTTATCCTAGGATCATCTGGATAGCCCATGGGAAAAAGGTGAGATGGAAGTTGGGCTTTTATGCCACTTGCCAATTTGCACAACGGTAGGTTAACTCAACGTCCGGCCCTGATTTCCACACTGGCTAGTGAATTCCCAATGATGGATGAATGGTTCTGAGTCTACTAGATAGAAACTAGAACAAAACGAGCAGTGAAACGATCTTGTTATTCTCCGCTCAATCACACACTATTATGTTGTGTGTTTATAGCTTGATATTAAGAGTTTGAGATATCTTGTAGATAAAGTTGAAAAACTCTGCAAAGTATAATAAATGATATTTGAATACGCCTTGCTCCTAGTTAATGGAGCTGTCTTTCATGGGTGATTCCAACAACAAGACATAAGTAGAATTTAGAGGATTTTAATATGAAAATTGCAGATGTGAAAACCCCTTTCTAATTAAATAATATTTTTACTGTTTTAAGTGTGTAGGATTGGTATGGCAACTAAAGGGGGTAAATGGTGCCTCTGAATTTTTTCGAAGTATTCGTCGATCTTCACTCCAATATCTATTAGAAGCTATGAAGATAGGAGACTAATCACCACACGAAAAAATCCAAGCGAAAACTGAGCAAGATCATTATCTACATGCCCAGAGGTTAGACCAGATGAACAGCACCCAGTTAGACCATGAACAATACTTGGTCAGACAACTACAGTGAAATCAGCTATTGAATAAAAATAGCAATGTTTCAAAACAAAAAAAAATTATAAAACTTTTAATTTGTAAATGACTTAAAACTTGGCATATACATTCACTAGGATATCACAAACCTATTCTAACCAACGATTTAGATAATTGGTGTCAAAGTTATGATCGTTTTCAATTTGAAGGAAGGCTGCAACAAAACTAGCCGAAAACAAAAAACGATGAATATGACTTGCTCGTGAGTGGAAGATGACCAAAATGGCTATAGATGTATTTTCACATATCATAGCAAGCAAGAACAGCAAATATAAGCAAAAACGGATAACTTCAAGAACTTGTCAAATCTGATGCCTAGATGGATAGAGATTAATTTTCATAGAACATCTCCATGACTACTCATCCTTGGTATCCAGCAGGATTAAGAAGGGGGAGAGAGAAGATCAAAACAAACTAAATCAAGAACAAATAAACCAAAACAAGAGAGATCCATAGGAGATAAACAAAGATGATATATTGCTACTTGAGTTTAAAGGTTTTACATCCACTCCACCTGGAGGATAAGAGAGCAACCACAACACTCACCCTTCTCAAACCGTAATTCTAAAACACTTGGCTTCAATGAGCAAAGTTGGATGGTTAACTAACTAGTCTCTATCCCAACTTGTTAAATAGATAGCCAACCATCACCTATCTAACCCTAGTGGATATTATCCACTTAGCACAAATAGAAAAAATCCGTTAATTTCACACAACACAGGTTTTACTAACACACTACACTTATGCATGCTTTTCAAAGCACATAAACCCTAATTTGCTAAGTCTTTAGCCTTTAATCCACTTGATCATCTCAGTTTCTCCTTGAATTAAACCACCTTCCCAATAACTACAGTTTTGATCCAAGATAGTTTTTGATATTTTGGTTAACTTTTTAAAATATCCTTTCTTGACCTGGTCTTCACCTTATGCTTGCCATTTATAGGTCCACCATTGTCTTGTCATATGTCGGTAGGTTTCTCCTGTTCTGGTTCTACCGGACCACGTCTCACTTGGACCAACCACGCCACATGGTGCAACCCATCATTCGACCTTCCCTTCAATAATTCCCACCTTCCGTGTGCCATGCTTAAGCTCGGCTATCTCACCCGACATCTTTGATCATTTTGAGCCTTGGCTCCTCTATGAGCGTAGCTCCAATCTATACCATTGACCATGGTTGACTCTAACAACTCTACACATCCAAAGACCTTACATGACAGTTAAATAACCTTCTTATATGGTTTGTTGAGTACCTAGTGTACTTAAACTTGCTTATTTTCATTAGAACAAAGACTTGAAGAAGGAAGAATTCGTCAACTAATGTATTAAGGTTATGACCGCACTCAAGTGGTCATGTGGAATTGTATCGGTTCTTCAGAATGTAAGTTAATTTTGGGCTTAGACGCCCATAAAGCTGTTGTAGTTTAGCTATTAGGTTATATTTTAATCAAGCTAATCATTTTTAAATACTCGTTAGTAGGCATGATATTCTTTATGTCCGTAACTGAACTCTTGGGTTGTTGCAGGAATATGACAGTCCTATTTTTAAAATGGGGTCGTTACAATTTCACTATTCACTATTTTGGGGGGAGAGGAGTGAATGGGAATGGCATGGTGCGTAGTTGCTTATAGGTTTGGGTCGACCTGAGAGTTGATTGAGATCTGGCCACAGTTGGCCCTAATATTTTGAGGACTGACCTACTACCGATTGTGCCCAAATTTTAGGGGCGTGCCAGTGGGCCAACGGGCTGACCTGCCCTCTTTGTACCCCTAAATTAACACACAGTCACAAAAGCCATGGGGACCATGTTTTCCTACAATTAGGTAGCCACCAAACTTATTAGCGCAAAGCCTTTTATCATGATGAGGGGATGAGGATTGTTCCATCTATTCCACATTTCGAAGTACTGAATTAGACTAGGGAAAACAATTTCAGTTTAGAACAATTTTCGGATCCCTCCGAGGAAACTGAATTTCAAAAAATTCGGGTTTTTCATGGAATTTCGGTCGAAATATTCAAAATAACAAATCAAATTCAAGAAATTTAAATATATTTAAAAATTATGAAATTTCGGCGAAATAGATGATGGTCGCCTCCTTGCCGGCGCCATGTCCGCTTCCCTTGCTGACGCCGTCTCCCCCTCCCTTGCTGGCACCGCTTCCCCCTCCCTTGGCGGCGCCATGTTCGCCGCTGCTTCCTCCTCCCTTGCCGGCGCCGCTTCCCCCTCCCTTGGCGGTGCCATATTTGCCGCCGCTTCCTCCTCCCTTGCCGGCACCGCTTCCCCCCTCTCTTGCCGGCGCTGATGCCAATTTTGGAGGATGGGGAATGAGAGGGGAGATGGGGAATGGGCAAATGGCACCATGGGGAGGTGGGGGATGGCTTGGTGTATTGACGATTTGGCATGTGGGTTGAGTTGAGTTAGGTGGGCCAAATTTTTGGCCGATTTAAGCTTTTTGGGGAAGGGCCGAGAAAACCAAGACATATTTAAATTTATAAATTTCGACCCCAAAATGTATTTGCTGAGTTAGATAGCCACCGAGAAATTTGGATCTTTCTGGGGTGAAAAGATAGGCACCAACCCTATAAAAGAGGCTTTCCTTTTGCCATTTGGAGCTAAGCTTACCATCTACAACCACCACGCATTAGGGACCGATCGAGGCGGGAGCAGAGCACCGCGCGAAGTCTTCCCTTCCTCGCGAGGATCGCTAATGGAGGGGTCAACGAGTCAAGAGCATGTGGTTGGGATCCCAGTGAGCAGCAGGGCTTATGGCATAGAGGAGCCTGACTTCCCAGCAGAGGAGACAACCCCCGATCATGGCGGATTCGTTGGTTCCTTCCAATCCAACAACGGTAAGAATCACCTCTACTTCATCTGTTCAATTGCAGTTCATGGCAAGGTGTGGAGGAAACCAAGAAAATCATGTATTGATCAGCATATCGTTCCTTTTCAGATGGGAATAGTGCAAGGACAACCGATCGGACGCGCAAATCTGGAAAGAAGGGGGACAAGATTGCTCAGGGCATCAAAGAACACCGTAATGATCTTTTTCAACATGGAACATTAATCGGAAAGTTGGAAGATAGTAGTGCATATTTTCTTGGTCATCGTTTTGAGAAGTAGACTGAACTCGTCCTTGTTCCAATGTTTGCAGTGACTCTCGGGCCAAAGCTATCAGAGACGGTCAAGGGGAAGCTAACGCTGGGCGCAAGAATCCTTCAGGCCGGCGGCGTGGAGAAGGTGTTCCGGCAGTGCTTCTCCGTGGACAAGATCGAGAAGCTGATCAAGGCCTCGCAGTGCTACCTCTCGACGACGGCGGGCCCGATCGTCGGCATGCTCTTCGTATCGACGGAGCGGATCGCCTTCCGCAGCGACCGGTCGCTGGAGGTGACCACCCCCCACGGCGACAAGATGCGCGTGCCGTACAAGGTGACCATACCGCTGCGGAAGGTGAAGCGGGCCAAGCCGAGCGAGAACAGGCACAAGCCGGAGCAGAAGTACATCGAGGTCGTGACCAACGACGGCTTCGAGTTCTGGTTCATGGGGTTCGTCAGCTACCACCGGTCGCTGCACCACCTAGAGCAGGCCATCGCGCAGGCACGATGACACGCGCGCACGACGGAGCTTGCTCTTCGGCCTCGTCGTGTACGCCTTTTGTTTTGTGCTGGTTTAGCTGGGGTTAGGATTTGTGCATGTGTAGATTAAATTGCAACATGTCGTTGTATATTGCTGGTTTCCTTGCCCGGTGGATCGATCGATCGTCAGTTTGGAAACTGGAGCAACTGGAATGGAATTGTACGACTAGCGAAACCTTAAATCAACCTTCTTTTTGATGGCATACACAACTGGCATCTCATCACGTTAATTCCAAAATCGTACCGTGCAGTTGGGAATTAGGATCTTCCATTCCAGTCCATTGTGAGATAGAACGCACTGGCAGCTTCAGCTTGGCCTGCAGCTCTGCAAGGCAGCGATTTCATGTGTATGAGTGGTATCTGTAGTTCAATGAAGTTCTGATATAAATTTATATCAAGGACTATATCAAGAGGCGATTTGTAGTTATGATAGTAATTTATTGCTTTGAGTTGATG
This sequence comes from Bonia amplexicaulis, assembly GCA_036346245.1. NCBI lineage: Eukaryota > Viridiplantae > Streptophyta > Magnoliopsida > Poales > Poaceae > Bonia > Bonia amplexicaulis. The sequence goes on from CM070740.1 coordinate 5,153,860, forward strand.
TCTGAAGAATTCTGACATTGGGCGTGTTCATAACATATCGATTAACTGTTGAAGTAGCATTTATATACCGATCCCTACAGATGGGGCATATCTGACTGAAAGAGACTGAATTCAATCCTCTGCTTTCTTAGAAAACGCAGTCTGATTTAACCAGGTCGCTAGACTGTTGTAACAAATAAATAGTCCAGCCTTGTTAGCAAACACATGAGAAAATCATTTATCATTAGGTAGGACAATCTTTTCATGTCAGACAGACATGCAGAATATTAGCAACCAAATCGATCGCTGACCTGCGCAATCGATTAGCTTGCAAACTAAGTTTTCCATTGTCAGTACCAAACATTCTTCTGCTGCCATTTGGTACCACTGAGTCATACATATTTCAGAAGCATCCTAACAAGAAATCAGTCAAGGTTCTGGAGCCTTGATTCCGTCCAAGCCTGTAATGCATTGTCAATGCACATCCAATGCAGTGTTCAAGCCTTAGCAACGAAGCGCCCAAAGGCGATCTTTTGTTTCGAGGCCAAGGAGATTATGCACTTTCGCGCTTGTTTTCCCCCACTTTTTTTTTTCTGAAAAGACAGCATTGTTGGATTGAAATCGGTTCCATTACGGATATTCCGACAAAAACTTGGAGATCCCACTACCTAGCTAGTGACACATTTCTATCGGCATGTTCTTTTTAGCTGCGGCTTATGGCTTTTGGCTAAATTTTTTGAATTTTAGCTGTTGCGATAGAGATTACGGAGAGAGATACTCGTTTGCGATTTTGGTTGATATAGATGTTAGGCTTTTAACGTATACTACAATCAACTTGTATATCCTGTCTTGAAAAAATACTCTATTTAAAAGTTATGTATTATAGTAAAAGCCAAAAGTCGCATTTAGAAGCCGAAAATAACAGGCCCCTAATCAACAACACGTACGCCATAGCTAAGATATGCCGCCGTCGATGCTGGAACGAGCCAGCTCACCGCTGGGCTTTCCATATCAGGTTCTCGACGCAAGAGAATGTACCACTCAGGAACAGAGCTTTCTTTGCAGACGCAGAAATGGCGATGCAAGGCGATCCCTGCAGGCCAGAGCGCCTCGATACATCTCTGCAGGTGTAACTGCGAACAAAGACAGTCGAGCCGCTGGCCTGCTGCACGCGTCCGCGTGGGACACCGAGACGGGGACGCGGCTAGGCGGAGAGGCCGTGCTGACTCGGTGCCGCGCGGGACGCGATGCCGACTCGGCGACTTCTTCCGTTGGCCGAGGCCAAGAGGAATGTCACGCACTTGCGCACCCCAAAAACCTGAGATTTTTTCGCCGGAAAGGTCGTTGTTTTACACATTGGACTGTCCTTCTTCCACGTCTCCCCGTGGGCCATCGAAACCGGTTTTGAATTTTTACCGGGGTCCATAACACCGGTAGCACCTATTAAAAAAATAGCTTTTAGACTGAAAATTTCAGTGAAAATCAAATTTCAAATAAAAATAAATCAAAATCGGTCTAAATCGCAGTAAATTGGAAAAAACTCAGAGTATATCATATTAAATCGGTGTAACTCTGAGATAAACGAAATTTTGAGACTAGTTTGTCCTCTAACCTTGGTGCCCAATAACTCTGATTTTGCACCGAGTTTCACCTATTTCCGGCCGATTTTTGTAACACCGGTGGCGCCTCGCTGTCCATCTCCTATGGTTGCAGCCGATGGAGCATTTCGTATGATACGTCCGATCATATGATCTATCTGACACATTTCAACCGTAAATCGTATACTAGCTAGCTTGTCAAACATATTTTTTTAGATTCGATGTCAAGAAAATTCTGGTTAGAAGAAAAAATAAGACTTGAGGGACCTTCACTTACATAGTTACATTTGGTCTCAGCTCAGAAACACCCAACAGTAAGCAGTACGGAAGCTGCCTCCATAGTTGATACCGCTAGCAGAAATTTACAAACACAACTACCCTGTGCAAACCATCCACCGCGCCGAGCCACCTGGCCATGCGACGCCCGTAGACAAACCAAGAGCTAGCTCGCGAAGCAAGGCCTCCCCTCCCGTCCCGCTCCCGGCGTCGAAAGAATATATCCTGCGCTGCGTAAAGCGAACGTGGACCGCTGCTTTCTGGCGCCGATGAGCCGGTGCTGACTCCGCGAATCCAACGCCTTTCGCTAAAGATTCGTCAACCCGCGGCTTATAAAACCTGCCCCCCGGCCATGCCGTCCGGAGCCAGCCACCTAGGCTTACTCTCTCCCTCTCGCCCCCCCTCTCTCTCTCTTCAGACGCACGCGAAGGAATAAGTCGTCACTTAGCTAGCTAGACGGGGAGAGCCATGAGGAAGTCCAGCGGCGGCCATGTGACCGGAGTGCCCGTCACCTCCAAGGCGTACGCCGTAGAGGAGGCGACGAGGGACGGGGCGGTCAAGAAGGCGGACGGCGATCGCCTTGCCGTCTCGTTGACGCACCCCAGCCCGTACACGTCCTTGGGTTACAAGCACAGTACGTCTTTGATCTCCCCAAGATTTTTCCCTGTTGAAACGTCTCGTCTGTTGCAAAATTACGTACCTGATGCTAATAAGTTCGTACATACGCTATGATCTCAGGTAGTAAGGGTAAGGTGATCCACTGGGTGAACAAGCTGGGTAGACGGGCTCAGGGCTTCAGGGACCTTGGTGAGTCGACATTCAGAGAATCACAAAGGTTTCGTTAGGGGAAACGGATAGCGTACGTGTACTAATCTGTATTCTATCTTCCCGTGCGTGCAGTGACCTTGGGGCCGAAGCTGTCGGAGACGGTGAAGGGGAAGCTGAGCCTGGGTGCCAGGATCCTGCAGGCCGGCGGCGTGGAGCGGGTTTTCCGGCAGGCCTTCTCGACCGACAAGGGCGAGAGGCTGGTGAAGGCCCTCCAGTGCTACCTCTCCACCACCAGCGGCCCCATCGCCGGGATGCTCTTCGTGTCCACCCGGAAGATCGCCTTCCGCAGCGACCGGTCCCTCACCGTCACCTCCCCAGCCGGCGACGTCGCCCGAGTGCCCTACAAGGTGGTGGTCCCCCTGAGGAGGATCAAGAGGGTCAAGCCGAGCGAGAACGCCGAGAATCCGGAGCAGAAGTACATACACATGGTGACCGTGGACGGGTTCGAGTTCTGGTTCATGGGGTTCGTCAGCTACCAGAGATGCTGCAAGTACATGCAGCAGGTGATCTCCGAGCTGTAATGGCGCGGCGCGTGAGGTCTCTGTCCGGTCGCCGTGAGAGGTCCATGCGTGCGTCTAATTCTCCGGCACTAGCTAGAAGTGAAGTTTGTGGGCTACGGCAAAGTCTTGTGGGAACGCGCGTAGCCCTGAACTGCTCCACCAATTTTTGGATGAGAGCACGTTCCTTCCTCTTGCGATTTGGATCGACTGATGTGTGGTCTTGCAACTTCTATTTGTAGGATTGATGGACCAAGGAACTTGGTTTTACTGAATGCAAAAATATTTTATTTCCTCTCAAAACGACGTCGAGAATTGATTACTTTGCATCTCTCTGAAATTTCTACGTAGTATACGACTTCTGACAACAATCAAACTAATTAGGACCAATGTGAAGTTGTGAACACAGCAATACGAAAACATATACATGATTTTTTTTCGCGAGAGACATATACATAGGAATCATTCAAGGTCATGTCTAGTGGAGTACGGAGTACCGTAGGAATACAATATATAAATTGCATAAAAGAAGGTACTTACTTTGCTATAAAACAAACTATACTTGACGTCTCATCACAGACGGTTCATATGTTTTGTGTTTCATATGCTTCTTCTTCGACTTTTGTAGTTGGAGGATCAACCACTAAGTTCTCGAATACCATGAAGATTGTCCTTGCCTTATGCACTTCCTCCTTCAACCTGGGCAAATCATTAGCACGATCCATAATCTCATAGACGATGACATGATAAGCTTCCTCAAAATCGGCCGCTTCTGCTTGATCGGCAATGTTATCCATGTGCCTCCCACTGCCACAAGAGTTTTTCCCGCTTTGTGCACATTGCAGAGAAGAACGAGACTGAGGGCGGTTTCCCTTTGCTGACGGATGGAAGCGAGTCGAGGAAGGAGAGCAGGGCGTGAGCGGAGGAGCTGCTCCAGACGTAAATTGTTGGCCACCTATATACGGTTGTGGCCGAACAACTCATGATGGATAGATGAGAGGAAGGAGATCAAAAGAGTATTAGATGCTATTATTAAGAAATCTAGTGAAGAAGATGAGAGGTCAGTTTAGAAGAGCTGGATTAGGACGTGCATATTTAAGCGTTATCACAGATAGTTCGTATACCAAATCGTCTCTGATATTAATATCACAGACAGTTCGTATAACAAACCGTCTCTGATATGTGCCTTATCAGAGACGGTTTGTTATACGATCCGTTTCTAATATTGATTATCACAGACGATACTTCCGATTTTCCTGATTTTTTAGTGATTTGGCTCCAACGGCTAGTTTTCTTGTGTGTGATGTAAATACTCCCTTGTGGCCGGTTGGAGAGGTTGTTGAATGTTGCTTCACTCATTCCTGTGTTCTTGAGCTAGTGTGAGGCTCTCCACTCAATTGTGCATGTGTTGCACTTTATGAGAAGGGAGAGAGGTTCTAGATTGCATGTGTTGCATCTAAAGGTGGACTTGGTGTCCAAATTGAGCTAGTGCATTCGTTGCACGTGGTGAGAGTCAAGTGAGAGACTTGACTTGTTACTCTTAGAGTTTACTGACTCCTAGACTGCATTGGAGGCGTCGTGCGCGGTGATCTTCTCAAAGAGGGTTGTGAGAAGACCCGGCGAAGTGTGAAGGTTGGAGCTCACCTACCCGGAGCAGGAAAGAGCTATCACTAGTGGAATTGAGGTGAAAGGCTTAATTCGTGGAGCCGGTCAGATTAGTTTAGGCTTACCTCAACGTGGACTAAGAGAGATCGGTAAGTCTCCGAACACCACGGTAAAAAGAGAACGTGTCAATTGTGGTTTGTTTCGTTGTGCTCAATTTATATTCAAGCAATTTACATTCATAGATCCAAATTGATTGGTTGTCGTACTAGGATTGCAAACTTTGACCTAGGCTAGAATTATTGGTGCACTTAGGTAAATTTATTTGTTCTAGGCGCTATTTAAGCTAAACCAATTGATTTAAGCTTCCGCATTGTTTATTTAGTTTAGGCAAATAGAAAGGGTCTTGAATTAATATTAATAATTTGAAGAGAATTTTTAGACTGCCTATTCACCCCCCTCTAGTCGGCCTCCTCGATCTTACACATGGCCAACTCTTGAGGCCTCCATGATGGCGTTGCGGCCAAAGGCCCCTTGGTGATGGAGCTGAGAGAGGGGGTCTTCCTTTGACCCGCACTCTCTCAAGCTACACCCGAAGCTCCCCTGCCTGACGAGCCTCGGCCGTGGATCATAGAGCTTTAGCCTACGATTCCCTCAATTGCCTACGGAGATCTTCTAAGTCCTGCTCAACCTCTACATGTGCACTCGAGGGCCCGACTTCCCTAGAGGCCGCGGCCTCACCGGTGACCTGATCCTCAGTGGAGGGATCTTGTGGGGCCTCGTGGGCTCGAGTGGTGCAGGCTACGATTCGACCTGACTTTGGCCTTAGAGGGGGCTCATGCTTCCCACCTTAGTGACTTTCTGTGCTTTCACCTTCCTAGGTGGCATGATTTCTCGCTCAAATCTCCATGGACAGCGCTAACTATCATCAATATGAGATCAGTTAATAAAATTTGTAGGCACACTCGATCGGATGTCTAGACTGCCGAGGATGCGAGGGGGGAGTCCAACGAGAAACTAGCTCTAGAAGAGGTATCGATGTATTGCACAAGTGTAGTTCAGATTACAAGTGGCCTCTGGCTCCTCATTTACCAGGGATCCTATTTATAGAGTGTATTGGAAACACCTAAAGGTACACTTTGCCCTTGGATCTTAGCTTGCACCAAGGGGTTTTTTTGTCCATCATGTCAAGTGGGTCCCTCCACATTCGAGATTCGCAACGTCATCGGCTTTCCTTCTACAAGGGTGTTGATAGGGCCTCGGTGCGTGGGTACTTTAGACCTCATCCTGATGTGACTACCTTGGACCTCATCCGAGATGGATCCCCCAATGTGGCTATCTTGGACCTCGTCCGGGGTTGGTCCCCAGACCTTGTCCAAGGTTCATCCCCCGATGCAGCTACATCAGACCTCATTCGGGGTAGTTGGCCTTCGGACCTCCTCTGGGGTGGATCGCCCGATGTGGCTACCTCGAACCTTGTCCAGGGTGGATGTCCCGATACATCTACCTCGGATCTCATCCGGGATTGTCTTCGGACCTCGTTTAGAGTGGATCTCCGTTGCATCACGCCTCACTGAAGTTATCGTAGCATACTTCGACATATTTTACTTTCCCAAAGTTATCGTCAGCTTGAGGTAGCACAGGACCCTCCCTCAAGAGAAATGGACGGAACAACAAAAATATAGGAGGTGCTAACACCTTCAGCATATCTCACCCCAGCTTCTTATTCCTGTCGTGACCATGATCACCTATTGAGAAAGGCAGTCTGTGCAGCGGAAAGCTGGGAATGATCAGCGTCAGCAAGGAAGTAGAGTGCACCAGACAGAATGTGAAGTGGAGGTGTTGCCGGCAGTTTCCAGTCCAGGAGCAACAAAAAATCCTGGGAAAATGAGTACAGGAAAAGCCAACACAATACGAATGTAAATGAATTTCGTGTCCAAAGGTTAATTAGGCCTAGAATTTGTGAAATTTACGCTCTGCGACGATGCACCGGATCTGAATTTTGAGGTGTTTTTGTGCTTACCTGTGCGCAGATGTTAGGCCAGTTGTAAGGTTTACGCGTGGAAAAACCATTTGTAGAGTTGGAACTTCTTGATGATTTGCTCTTAGCAAGCTGAGCAACAAGTGCAAGATAGAGGGCATGGAATCGGAAGTGTTACTCCACTAATAACAACACTACTTTAGGTGCGCTTTATTTTTTTTTTCGGAGAGCATAGTTAGAAGCGCTCTTTGTGAAGCAACAAACTGGATGAACCGTAAATAAGGCCAAATTTGGAGAAGACCGGTAGTATTTTGCTAGACTGGCGCATCTTTCATCTTTGAGCGGTAGAAAATCAATTTTCTCGAATTAGAAATACAAAATCCTTTTGCAGTATATTGGGTCTAAGTGTTTTTTTTTTAAGTAAGAACATGGGGGGCCTAGGTAATTGAGTGAGAAAAAGAAGCGCCCGTAGCCCATTCCATCCATTTCCACGTCTACACTACGCAGTTTACACTACACCTCACACTTTCACGGCGCGTATTCTCTGACTTCACGTAGTAAAGTCACAGCGTGATTTTACTGCGTGAAGTCCCTCCATCGCCAGATCAAGGGCCCAGATTAGTCTAGAATTTTTTGTTTTTTTGATTTCTAGTTTTTAGTTTTTTTTATTTTTCTAGTTTTTTCTTTTTATATATATTTCTTTATATTATCTGTGTTAAAATAACCTATTTTTTAAATAAAAAATAACCTATTTTTATTTAAAAAATAGGTTATTTTAACACAGATAATATAAAGAAATATATAAAAAAGAAAAAAACTAAAAAAAGATAAAAATAAAAAAACTAAAAACTAGAAATCAAAAAATCAAAAAATTCTAGACTAATCTGGGCCCTTGATCTGGCGATGGAGGGACTTCACGTAGTAAAGTCACGCTGTGACTTTACGTGAAGTCAGAGAATCCCGTTCGACACTTTCAGGCTTTCAGCTTCACGAAAAGAAACTGAAAAGGAAAAAAAAAAAGGGAAAAGCACTCTCCGAACTCCGCCACTCCGGCCATGTCGGCACCACCGTCGGGAGGCGGCGGCGGCGGTGGGGCCCTCATCAACGAGGTGCTCACCGACGACGAGCTCTGCGCGGTGCTCGCGCGGCTGGGGCCCGAGGGGGAGCGCGACGCGTTCGGGCTAGTGTGCCGCCGCTGGCTCCGGATTCAGAGCTCCGAGCGGCGGCGCCTGCGCGCGCGCGCCGGCCCGGACATGCTGCGCCGCCTCGCGGCGCGCTTCCCGGGCGTCCTCGAGCTCGACCTCTCCCAGTCGCCGTCCCGCTCCTTCTACCCTGGCGTCATCGACGACGACCTGGACGTCATCGCCGGGGCTTCCGCAATCTCCGGGTCCTCACCCTGCAGAATTGCAAAGGTGATACCTTCTTTGTCGGCGCGATCCATCTGTGCAGCTTGTGTGTGTGAATTGGCATAGAAAAATCTGGTCTTTTTTGTGGATAAGATCTGTGACTTCTTGTTTCTTACCATACAAAGATCGGAAAGAGTAGATCTTTATTAGCTTCCGAGGAACGTGTTTGTTGCATCATTTCAGTTTTGTGAATTTAGAACCGTTTAATCACATACATGTGAACCAAGAAATTTAATCACTTACAAACTGGTAAACCACACCTGATGCATATTCGAATCCTACGAAATTACCCAGACTGGTACTTCTCTAATTTGAAGCGAGAAGTAATGAAGTATAGACTGGAGAACTCGATTCTAGTGGAGATGTTGGTCTCCTATGGGATCATAGAGATATCTGTAACCCTGGTTATGCTATGTTTGATTCCATATGAGGCAGATGAAAATGGTCAGTTATCCTTAATTTTGCTTGTAGAACTAGAGCATGCTTGTCCTTGCGAAGAGGAATCCCATTTGTACTACTTTTACAGCTCTGAGGAAAAGTTATGTTCAATATTTTGTTACGGTTATAGTTCCATCAGTTCAATGTGGACAGTTTGGCTAGGGAAAGCTGAACTGGGCAAATGTGATTTGGATAAACAATTTTATTCATCCAAGTTGTGGTCCTTTGTGATGTACTCTGACATAGTTGTAAATATTGCTAATTTTCTACACCATAAAGTTATGATTGTTGCTAGAGGTTGTGGGTCTTGGTTTTGATGCATTGATGCAAGTCATAACTCAGAACTGAAACCAACATCTTTCAGTGTCATTTTGGATATAGGCATACAATTTTAAGCATGAGCTGAAGCCTTTAATTTTTATGTTCTCTTGAACCTAAACGGTTGTTTGAGAAATGAAGCATGTAATCCATAGTTAATACTTGGCTTTTCGTTTGATAAATTACACATTCGTAAGTCATACTTCAAACTTCAGTTGATAAATGGAACAAGTAATATCTGATTTGGGTGTGAAATTCTTGCTATTTCCTTAATATAATGATAACCCATTGACATTTGCCACTATTCATGTATCTTATAGGTATCACCGATGTAGGAATGGTCAAATTAGGAGATGGACTGCCATCTCTACAATCCCTAGATGTCTCTAACTGCAGAAAGCTTAGTGACAAAGGTTTAAAGGCGGTTGCATTGGGATGCCAAAATTTGAGGCAGTTGCACATCACAGGTTGCAGATTAACAACTGATAATTCATTGCTTGCTCTATCAAAGAGCTGTTTAAACTTGGAAGAGCTTGGAGCTGCAGGGTGTAACAGCATAACAGATGCTGGAATCTCAGCTCTAGCTGATGGTTGTCATAATATAAAGTCACTAGACATAAGCAAATGCAATAAAGTTGGCGATCCTGGACTTTGCAAAATTGCTGAGGTCTCTTCGTCATCTTTGGTATCATTAAAGCTGTTGGATTGCAACAAAGTGGGTGATAATTCCATCTATTCACTAGCTAAGTTCTGCCGTAACCTGGAGACTCTAGTCATTGGTGGATGCCGGGATGTTAGTGATGAGTCCATAGAAGCACTAGCTCTTGCCTGCTGTAGCAGCCTGAGGAGGTTAAGGATGCACTGGTGCATGAAAATAACAGACACCTCATTGAGAAGCCTGCTGTCTAACTGTAAACTTCTTGTGGCTATTGATGTGGGGTGCTGTGACCAAATAACTGATGCAGCATTTCAGGGCATGGAAGCAAACGAATTTCAGTTTGAATTGAGAGTTCTAAAGATCAGCAGCTGTGTTAAGCTCACAGTTGCGGGAGTCAGCAATGTGATCGAATCCTTCAAGGCTCTTGAGTATCTGGATGTCCGGTCATGTCCTCAGGTTACAAGGCAGAGCTGCGAGCAAGCTGGGTTGCAGTTCCCTGGTGGCTGTAAGGTGAACTTTGAAGGCAGCCTGGTGGAGTCTGATCCATCTGTTGATAGGTTCTTCTAGGATCAGCCATGAACTCAGTACCCCCCAAGATTGGTAGCTTAGACTTCAGAAGAGTGCTGCATCATCATGTAGATGTGTGCTCGACATCGTGGTCGATTGTGCATTGTCAAACCCGTTCTGGAACTGGAGGATGCCATGGATGCAAACAGTGAGCAGCTGTGACGGCTCAATTCATATGGCCTGTAGAAAGTAGCGCCAGTGCCCGTGCAATAAGCTTGTCTTGAATAAGAACGTGTACGCTTTTGTGTAAACTGGAGCAATTTCTTCAATTCAACTGCATGTACATTCTAATGCCGCCTAGGGTCGAGATACGCTTGTCCTGTTTTTCTCTAGCACCTGCCGATCGTTGTCGAGTGGTGTGGTATTCCAGCATCACCGTAGCCGGACTGTTTTTCCGTCCTGCCAGGTGCTGACAGGTCTGGAATGGATAAAAACCGCGTCGTAATAGTCACCTTTTTTTTAGGGTTTAGTGGTGTGCTAGTCATCTTAAAATCTTGTTCTGGTGTAAACCGAAGCAATGTACGTAAATTTCATCTTAACAGAAGCTCTCGAAACCAACAATATGTACGAGAACAAGAAGTCAAAAGTAGTGAAACGATCGCTTGAAATGGCTGATTCACCGTCAGGCGGCGCCAACTTCTAGAGGCCGGGTGTTGTGCCAAGTTAAATGGGCTGCGCCGGCTCTGGCCCCAGTCCGACTCCCCGTTGCAACTCCAATGGTATTTCCTCGCGGTTCGCTCGTCCTCTCCCCCCAGTCCGGCTATCCTGCGAGCATGACGTGGTGATCCTGTCATATACTGGCTCGGGGAAAACACTTGCGTACCTTCAGAAATAGGCCCCCCTGAAGAGGCCTACGGAACGAGATAATTCTGACGAGAAATCAGGTATAGAAGCAGTTATTGTTGCTCCTTCAAGAGAATTACGAATGCAGATAGTGCGAGAAGTGGAGAAGATTTTGGGTCCAGATGACAAGAGGCTCGTCCAGCAACTTGTTGGCGGTGCTAACCGTTCGAGGCAAGAAGAAGCATTGAAGACGAACAAGCCAATTATTGCTGTTGGAACACCTGGCCGTATTTCAGAAATTTCAGCAGCGGGTAAGCTACACACTCATGGCTGCCGCATTCTTGTACTGGATGAAGTCGACCAGCTTTTGTCTTTTAATTACCGTGAGGATATGCATAGAGTACTGGAGCATGTTGGAAGGAAATCTGGTACTTCATCTACTGACATTCTTGGCCCGCTTGCTACTATCTTGGTTTCAGCAACAATACCGTTTTCAGTTATGCGTGCAGCCAGGAGTTGGGGCCATGAGCCAGTTCTTGTTAGAGCTAGGAGTGTTGTTCCTCTCGACTCGATCACTGTTCCAAGACCCATGCTGTCCCAGACTGAAGCCAACTCCAGTTCTCCATCAAACTCAGTGAATCAAGCTGCAGTTGACAGCTTACCACCGTCTTTGGAACATTACTATTGTACATCCAAGGCTCAACACAAAATTGACACTTTAAGGAGATTCATCCGTGCTCTGGAAGCACAGACAGTGATTGCATTTATGAACAACACCAAGCCACTGAAGGATGTTGTATTTAAGTTGGAGGCCCGTGGGATGAAAGCTGCCGAGCTACATGGAGATCTTGGGAAGCTTGCAAGGTCAACGGTCTTTAAAAAGTTCAGGGACGGTGAGTTCAGAGTTCTAGTGACAAATGAGTTGTCTGCCAGAGGACTGGACGTGCCAGAATGCGACCTTGTGGTTAATCTGGATCTTCCAACAGACTCTACACATTATGCCCACAGAGCTGGTCGTACTGGATTAGCTGTGGCCATCAAACCGTGTGAATTCACTGAAGGCGAGCTTGTTGTTCATAAGGAGGAAGATGTGGAATAAACTCTCCATTGTGCACATGACTACTCACTTTTGTTATGTACTTTTAATTTCTCCAAATGTTATTGCTTTCCATGGGCAGTTTCTCATATTGTATTTTCTGAAAATGTTGTCAGTTAATACTTATTTGCTCAGTACAGAGATTCAGATTGATGGTAAAATGTTTGACTTTCCTGGTAGCATTTAGCTTTTTTTCGATGGAGGATTGGTATTCAACTCTATTTCCTGTTTCATTGTCGCCGACTTACGGAGGCGTACTGTAATGTGAATTGCCTGTGTTAAACTATGTGAAAAAACCAGGCTGCCTGCAGCTAAGTCAAAAGCTTAGTTACACTTACAGGGAGCAATGGGAAAGATCAATGAACATCTGAAGAGGCAGATGGCTCCAAACGGGTTCAGTTTCTGTCTTATTTTGGCTTTCGGCTTATTTAAGTCAAAAGTCATTTGAAACACGTCGGTTTCTAATTTCGACTTATTTTAACTTTTTTGGAGTTTTTTTTGCTTTTCTTTTCCCCTTATTCTTTTGCATTGTCCGTGACGATATAACGATTTTCTTCTCTTTTTTTCTTTATTTTTTCTCAAAAAAAGCTAACAGCCATTATAGTGCAATTTCAATCATAATCTAAAAACCACAGCCAGAAGCTTAAGTCGTAAGCTACTTGGAGCGGGGCGCTGAGATGCTGGCAACAGATGAATTATATACAGTGAATGTGTGGGTGTAAGTTGAGCTATTCTTGTTGCTTTGTATTCATTTTCCAGAAAGCTATCCCTTCTGCGAGATCAGATGCATTTGCTCCTGGAAGGTTGATTCCAGTCCATTTTGGTGCGACTTGAGCTATTCTTGGTGCTAATTGAAATTACCACTGGTGCAAGGTCCAATAGATCAAACCCAGCCCCTATAGCTCAGTGGTAGTGCGTCAGTCTTGTGAACTTAAGGTCCTGTAGTTCGATGGGGGCAAAATTTTTGACATTTCGGCCTTGCGTTTTTCCCAGACGAAGCGTGGATGCGGCGAGTGAAGCTAGCAACAGGGGAACCAGCTCTGCAGGCTGTACCAGTTTAGTCTTTAGACAGTCAGAACGGGTAAAAAAGGGTTTGCCGATAACTGTTACAAAGGCACCAGTAGCAGTAGCAGCAGCAGCAGCAGCAGATTGGCCAGCAATCTGCATTCCTGCTCATGCTCATGGTTTCTCTAGCAAGTAGCAACCAAAAGCACTGTTTGCAATAGTCTTGCAGCTTTGCCAAAGCCTGGCCACATACCCTCATCAAGTGATACATTATGGCAGAGAGAGCCAGCCAAGTGGCCCAGACAAAAAAAAAAAAGTAAGCTCCAACTGGAATTTTTCAAAGCTTGAAATTTTGAATTCCTCAAAATTTAGATAATGCTTAAAACATTGCAGATAATGGTAAGATCAGTGGTGAAGACATTACCATTGCAACCTTAAAAGAGATTCTGTGAAAAAGCAGTCGATGCTGTATTCACACCAGATGATGCATAAAAATGCAGCTGGACATCCTTTTGGTCGACAGACAATTCATGGCTGAATAGGCTCAGCCACAAAATTGCTTAACATGCTTTAGCTATTCTGGTTTTGCACTCTAGACTAAGGTCAGAGTCAAAGTCAACTATCAGAATTAGGAAAAAATTGCTTAGCAGTGATTTCAATCACCAGGGGGAGGTTGTCAAAGGCTTCCAACAGTACCAGAAAGAAAAAACATCGTCTGATGACCATGAAGAATAAAAGAAGTGAATTTGGTACTCACTATAATTTCCATAAATTACATGCCCACAGGCAATCTACAGCAAAAAAATCCGCACTTCAATCTAATGTGAACACATGGTCTTCATCATGAAAGAAACATGTCATAACATTGTTTTAACAATCGATTCATGGCTACATGATATTGCATTATTGCTGCAATCAACTTATTTTGAAACAAGCACAAGTCAACGTTTTTGTGACATTCAGGATCCTGATTCTTTTGGAGTTTTTGCAACAATGAAGATAGCATGAAGGCCCGAGTTCAACTCATCCGTCAAGAGATCATACACCATCCTGTGACGTTTCACAAGGCTCTGGCTCTTAAAACTTTGATGAAATTACCCTGATGTTAAAATGCGTCTCATTTGCATTGCCCTTGACAGCTGCATGCCCGGCATGTTGATAAGAAACATCTTCAATATCTAGCGCACTGGCCTCCAAAGCAGACTGCAGCTTTTGCCTCATCCGAGCAGCTCTTGAAAGCACAGCACTGGTACCTCGTGAACCCATCATTGGTAGTCTGTCTCACAGCAACAATGCCTAGCAGAAAATTTTACTGGTTATGCAAGATAATCACTATTACAAGATCTATGCTTGATCAGTGGGAATGTAGACATAATCAGGACAAATAGTGTAATGGACCATTACAGAATTCGCATTCGCAAACATAGATGAAGCACAGCCCATCTCAGAATTTATACTAAAATACACTTGGTGGGGAACATGAACCAACAACAAGGCCACAATTGCTAAGACAAATGAAAAAAAATGCCTTGGCCTAAGGCCTAGCCTAATCTCAAATGTTTGTTGCCTTAAGTCATGAATACAACATGTTACGGATTGCAGATTTTTTTTCCCCGAAACACATGGCAAACACCCTGGTTCCATTTTTCATTTGCAGATTCTAATTTCTGAACAACTAATATGAATTCAAAGGCACAAACAACTGAACAAATATAATTTATCTTCTCTCGACCTACGAAGTCCCCACCCGACTGGAATAGATCGAAAACAGCCTAACAAGTAAAACGCAAACGATCCTAATTCAGTAATTTGTGGCCCAATTCGGTCAATCATGCCACATCTCACCTCTTCATAAGCAGGCAAGAAAGAGTTTCAGACTTTCAAACAATTCCCTTCTATCTTGTGAAGAACCAGCAGCGAACTTTAAGCGCCACTTACAACATCAAAACCTCGATGGTGATGAAATTAGTCTGGTCTTGTAGATCAGATGGAGGAGAAAATAAACCCGGAAAAGGCTGCTATCTCTGACTAGAAGTTTACAAGAAAAAGAAGTTTTACGGTCGCTATGACCTAGCTTGTTTCTTGCTAATGAAGAGGAGATTAAAGCTGCAAAAAAATTTTTTTGATGGAATCGCGATGGAGCAGGATGCAATAAACAAGTAAAAAAAGCTAGGACTTACGTCCTAGCTCGAGGTTCTGGTGTCTTGTACTCTTGTTGCGGTAGGATTCGGAGTTGCAGAAGGAAAGAAGGACGGCGGCTGGGTGAGGAAGGGAAACCTGCGGAAGAAACGGATAGTTTTTTTTAATAAATACCCTTGCTTTTTTATTTTTTTTTACAGAAATAACCTCCAGTCACCTAACCATTAAACGGGTGGATCATATCACTCAATGACCGAGTGATAGACAGACAGTAGCTCTACCGCTGGACGATAAGGATACAGTTGTCTAACAATCGGATGACAGGTATGTGATCGAACCGACGTGGTCAAAGCAATATGGTCGAAACAACGTGGTGGATCAGCGAAGCAACGTGGTTGACATAACGTGGTCGAAGAGAACAACGAGGTCGAGCTAACATGGCTGAAATATTATGATCGAAATATTATGGTTGAAGATTAGTGAGTGGTCGAAGTAAACAACATGATCGAAGATTAGTGATTGGTTGAAGCAGAAACGTGATCAAAGATCAGTGATTGGTTGAAGTAAAAACGTGGTCAAAGATTAGTGATCGGCGATAGTGCCTATCGCACAACCGTTAAGCCATTGGCTTGCATGCCGTTTAGTCGCTTGGCGAAAGGGTCCAGTTGCATAACGATGGGTGACAATAGGTTGTTTTTATAAAAAATTAAAACACAGATATAATTCTGTGTTTTTGAATAAAAAATTATTTTAAAAAATCAAGGAACGGAACCCATGCTAGATACCTGAAAATTTGGACGGGGAAAAATTTGCAGTGAGCTGTATCGAACACGCGACCTTCAAAACATTTATACAGAAATGAAAAGAAAAAAAAGACTACTTGTAGGGAAAATTCCTTATCCAAATCCGCAACCTTTCTGACTCAGTTGAATAACTAAACATCCCACCTTCGAAAAAACGGATAAACATCGGCAACTCCGCCAATTTAACGAGCAAAAATCCAGCACTGGCATTGCAGTAAGTATATGTCAGATTGCACTTAATTTTCTTCGTTCGTTGCCTTTTGTTTTCGAGGTTTTGATAAGGGGACACCGGGTCTATTTGATATAGCCAATTTTTTTTGAATTTTAGTTATTTATGACAGAGACTATAGAGAGATATTTATTTACTATTTTAGTTAATACAGATATTGAACTTTTAATATGTATTATAATTAATTTGTAGATTTTATTTTTAAAAAATACTTTGTTTAAAATTAGATACTATAATAAAAACTAAAAAATATTTTTAGAAGCAAAAAAAAGAACAGGGACACCAGCTGAAAAACCGCTCCTCTCGAGGTCATGCATGTGATGCACAGGGTCAAGGAGAGTTAAAACCGCACGATAGCGTCAAACCATTAGACGCCGTACATGCCGCGGTAAAAAGATGACTAGCCCAGCGCCACGCATAGCCCCGCCCCACGTGCCGATCAGGCTCACGTTTTCACACGGAGACCCTGTTCTTTTCACCTTTGGGGTGGTTTTTTTATTGGTTACTTATAGTTTATGATTTACCTATGATAATTAGTTTTAAATGAAATAACTTCTTAAGATAGTTTTATAAATTAATTATAGTAGATACTATATCAACTTTAGCTATATCAGTTAAAATCATATATAAATATCATTCTATACTTTTTTTTTACAAACAGACATAATTTAAAATTTTCCAATTAGAAACTATCAGCCCAAAATAACGACTACTTGCTACCGCATCTTCCTAGCTTATCCACTGCCGCGCGCAAGGCGATCGGCTCTGCACGGCAGAAAGCCCGAGCCCGAGACCGCGCGCGGCGACGACGACGACATCGGCGACCTGTGCGTACGTGCGTGCACCGATGGATCGATGCACGGCACGAGCCGCTCTCAAATTTACCACGATTTGACCAAACGAAGAAAGGCTAGAGTAGCTAGTGGTTGCAACGCTTGCACAGTGCGCACGCTGCGGCGGCACGTGCTTTGTACCGTCCAGTAGCAAAGGAGGAAGGTGCAGAGCGGCCGCGCGAGGCAGCAGAGCTGGCCGCCACCAACCAGACGGCAAAGGACGGGCGCCGGTGGCGATCTAGGATTCAAGTCTGCCCCCATGCACCCAAATCTGCCCCTGCCAGTCTGAGCTCTATCAGACTTGTGCTCTGAGATCTGCGCGAACAGCGATTTCCCCGGACGGGTCTCAGTCACGCCGGCCTACGCTTCCGCTCGCTTACACGCACACATATCTGCGTCTCGCTGGCTGCCTGCCTGGGACGCAGAGATATGTGCACGTACGTACGAACTAGCTTGCAGGCGCAAGGTGAACAGGAGGCAGCACTGTTTGGGTCGGGTCCATGCATCCCTAGCTGCCAGCCGACTAGCTCCTGCTATCGTATTTACCAGTACCTGTATCCTACCGACGAAACTGTAGAACAAGTACTCCATACTGAGTTCAGAGAGGTAGGTAGATAGGACGCAGTCTTGCTCGACCAGAACCCTAAGCCAAGTTTTTCAGAGCTAGTAGAACTGAGCACACTAAGTACATACCTGGAAACTGGGGAGAATTACCGGGGATCGCTGCAAGCAGTATCCCTGTACGTACCCGGGGAGCTAGGTACGTCTGTACGCTAGGAGTTTTTTTTATACTTTTAACACTTTTTAAACCTATATTTATAAAAATAACAGTAATCACATAAAAATAGCAAAAATAGCACTTCTACTGCCTGGTCACTAGACGGCAAAGCAGTGAAGTCGACATGTGGGCGTGAGCCCTATGGTCGTCTGGCTCCACCTGCCGCCACGCCATCGATTTGACGGTAATTGCTTGGCTAATTAGTAGTTTTGGTCGCAGGCGCTTTCCCAACTTTCGACCACCGACGACATTATCCTGACCACTGCCATATTCGACCATGGTTGTTCACGACCATAGCCACTCCGACAGCTCTCGATCACTCTTGAGTCCCGACCACTCTTTGCACTCAATAGCTTTCAACCACCTAAAGTCTATTGATCAGCTACTATCTCCGACCACTGTAGATTTGACAACCTCGTCTATTCAATCACTTCAGCCGTCCGACCATGGCCATTCGACCACCTTGACCATTTTAGTCGCTTGACCACAGCCATTCGACTACCACGGCTATTCGACCACCTCAACCACCCGATCACGGCCATTCGACCACTTTGACTATTCGACCACTCCAGCTGTCTGACCACGGCTATTCGACTACTTCAGCCATCGACTACGCACGACCGTGGCTATTCGTCCATTTTAGCCATTGACTAATTAAGACAGGTAATTAAGTCGTCTTAATTACCTGCTGTCTGGTAGTAGAGCGGGGCAGAGAGCTGTACGGTGGCCAAATGATAGACCTATGTGTCAGCTCCACACTATCATTTTTGCCATTTTCTATGTGATTATGGTTTTTTTTATAAATACAGATTTAAAACATATCAAAAATGCCAAAAAAAAAAATTCACACTAGCTACTGAGTACTAACACGCTGCATGTCATGTACGTGGTGAGTGGTTACTACCAACCGACAGGTTCCAACGTCCCTCTTACTGGTATCTTCTCACAATTTTACCACTTTTTGCAGCCCTCCCTAACTTACTGCCCAGTAACTCCAGTTAATTTACCAGCTGATGCGTGGATGTTACTTTCATGTCCTTCAGTGTACAGTGTACAATGCAGCACGAAGGACGCTCATTTCGGCTAAAATAAGTTAATTTATAGTTTACTTTGTATTTAGTTAGTTTATTTTATATTGTAATTGATGATGATTTTTTTGACGTAATTAAATTTTAAAAATAATAAAATATGTTAATACATCACAAATAATATAAAACGAATACGAAAAAAGAAAAAAACAAAAAAACTCAAAAATCCAAAAATCAGACAAAAAACGAAATTAAAGAATAGTAGACTACAAGTGAGAAGCTAAAGCCGAAATAAACGGGCCTAATCAGTCTACCATGCATCACCGCCAGTCAATCTGCCATGTTCTATGTAGCTTCTGCTTTTTGCTTTTAAAAACCTGTTTTTAAACAAGTCGTTTCTTAATATAGATTTTATAAATTATTTATAGGAGTCACCATAGAAACTACTTTCAACGGAATAATTTCTTAACACAAGTATTTCTTATCCTTTTAATCTCTCATAATGAGCCAAAAATAAAAAACTATAACAAAAACTAAAAAGCTATAGCTAAAAATAAGAAACGACGTCTCTTTGGAACGTGACCAACTGCGAGTTTGTACGAAAGGTAGGGCACCTTTACAGTTCAGAGCTCGAGAAGTTGCCTCTAGCTTCGACACGAATCCAGTCTACATGCACACAACGGCCTCAGCCTTTCAGGGCCAAAGGGCTCAGACGCGGCAGGAGCGCGACTGTGCAGCTGTAGCGCCGCAGCTTTCCCTCCCCCTTCCCCCTCGGAGACCAGGGAAAGCGAATTCTCGTGCGAAAAAAAGGAACGGAGGGAAGACGGACATTTTCCCAGTGCTATCATTGGTGTAATCTGCAGCCATAGATGGATAACTGAAGATTTTTCAGCAGGGTCTGAATTGAGCTCATGAACATTTCATGCTTCCAAACGAGCGATGAAAGTCTAGTTACATGATTAACACTGCAATCTTTGCAGAGAACCCGGTGATAAGAAATGAAATGAACCAGACGGAATGACAGACAGGTCAATGCAACGTTGTGTTGTAACTGTTAAATGACTTGGCCTGATCGTAGATGCAGATACTAAATTGAAACAGGTTCCATGGACTCTCGTTACACAAAAACAAACGATAAACACTGACACATGCAGCTGGAATGTAATTAAGATCTAAGGACTCGTATTTACAGTTAGCGCTTAGCACCACAGCAAATCTTCACCAATTAAAACGGCAGACAGAACACAAAACGATCGACAGGTAGCGAAGCACACCTCAAGTCTCCAATCAAGAACACTCCCAAGAAGCAGACAGGCACCAATGCACGCACATTTAACACACGTGTCAGGACTCGTAAGCTGTGGAGTCACCGGGACTCCTCCTCGGCGCGCCTGGCGGCGCCGGAGAGCGCGGCGAGCAGGTTGAGATGGTGGTGGTGGGCCTGCGCCATCGGCACGTACGCCGCCTGCGCCTCCAGCGGCGAGAAGCCCCACGCGTCCGGACGCGGTGCCGGCACCGCCGCCCAGAACGAGGACGCGGCGGCCGCCGCGCCGGCGGCTTCGCTGTCCTGGCGCGGGCGCTTGCCGAGGAGGGTGTGCTGTTGGGAGGAGGAGGTGGATGGCGCGGAGGAGGAGACGAAGGCCGCGGGGGTGGTGCCGGACCCCGTGGCTGCGAGGATGGAGGGCTCGGCCTGGCGGAGCAGCCACTCGATGGTCTGGCCGTCGGACTTGAGCCCCAGCTCGCGGGTGAGCTGGAACACGCGCGCCGCGCACACGATCGGCATGCGCACGCGCCGCCCTCGCCCGTTCACTTTGCTGTGCCGGTCCTTGCCGCCGCCGCCCTGCGCCCCGGCCGTGATAGCCTTCTTGCTCGGCGCGGGAGCCAAGCCGGCGTAGGCCGCAGCGGCGGGCGCCACCGTGGACGTCGGCATCGGCAAGGGCTGGTAGACGTGGAAAGTGGCGGCGGCGGCACCGGCAACGTCGCGGGAGGCCATGGCGTCCGTTGCGTTGTTGGAGAGAGAGACAGACGGTGGTGGACCGGTGGGGTTTGAGAGGTTTTGAGGTGATGGGGAGAGGGACACCCGGATAGATTTATAATGGAGTTGATGTAGACTTGCACAGTTTTATTCTGCGTATTTACCATAGTATTTCTTTTCCTACGTAGCAACAGTATACATAAATACAGGTGTGATTGGTATTCTGTAATGCATATCTCTGAAAGGATGTAGCATGTTTCATGCACCCATACAAGTACGGCACAAGTGTTAGACCAGACAGGTTCCATGCAATTATCTACGAATTCATATATAAATAAAATATACAGTATACATCGGTCGTATTTTGGTCGTCCGTGTATGTAATGTAAGCACTAATCTAGAGTGAGAAAAACGATCATGGATGAGAGGACGAGGCCAAGAGAAGAGGCAGTGAGGACGCGGTACTACTGTACCCATTGGGGGGCACGGCACATGGGAATCTGGGTCCAGTAGCTCTCACTTTGCTGGAATCTGCAGGTCTTTTACAAATGAGAAAAAATATTCCCGTATGCATAACAAATCTAACCTAAATTTTGATTTGACTCTGAAAATATGGTTCCTTCTGTGCTACTGAGTTTCAACTTTTATCCCTTTTATACTATTATCATCAAATCTGTTAGTTCAAGGTGTCATTAAGTCTTTGCAAGTTATCATATTTCTTCCCAAATAATAGTCATAACCCCCACAAAATAATCAACGTCCCACTTTGTCACTGCAAGCTGCTTCTTCTTCTTCTCTTCCTAGTTCATCCTCCCCTCCGAATGCCCACCACCGGTGGCCGCTCTCCATCCCCTCCCACGGGCGACGCATGTTGACCCCGCACCGTCCTTCTCAACTTCCTCTCTGTAACGCTTTCCTCCTCCTCCACCGCCAACCATGGAGGTCGTCATCCCCATGCGTTCTTCCTAGCATCCTGCTCATGACAACAGGAGGTGCGGCAGAGCTCCCGTCTATCAACATGGCGCAGTTGCAGCTGAAGCGACAACACCCAATGCCCAACGCGTCACCTCAAAAGATGCTTCCTTCTGCCGGCCTTGTCGCAGCTACAGGTGTGTTCGTGCCCCCCCTAAACAAGGAGGCCGCAAGCGACGACACTATTGCGATGGTGGACTAGCTCATCGAGGCAGCCAAACTGTAACACCACGGTCCCTCCCTGAGCCTAAAGTGCTACCACCTACTCTATAATACTATCAATTCTAACTTTTGCCGCTGGTCTTGCGAAGCAATTTCTCTATTTAAATGTCAACTAAACGACAAAAGTCGATACACTTGACACTAAGCGCAGTAGAGATATAAATTTGCTAATTACCAAATAGATATTCAGGCTACTCAAGGCTAAATATGTCAACTATAGATGATATGTGAATTACTGTTGCACGTGAAATAGCTGTGCTACTCCCGTCCGTACATGTCGCCTTCAACAGAAACCTAAAAACAACAATAAAGCAAGGGTGAGTCCGAAAACTCAGCAAGCACACGATAAAACAGTGGGATTGATACAGTAATCATTAAATCACATTTATGAACTGTAACCCAGAATCTCTGGATTTCCTCCCTGTCTCCTGTTCATTTCCTACAAATGCAATGCAATACGATACACCTCTGTATGCAGCTTATACCAATATAGTAGAGTTGCTTCACCCGTCGGTGAAACCCCTCTGCCTCCATCTCTGGAGGTGCCTACTGAAGTTACTCTTGATCTCCCCACCGTCGTGGGAGGCCTACCATCGTAGGTCCTTCGTATGAGTGTAATACATAATATATCTTTGTATGCCGCTTATACCGGTATAGTGGAGTTGTTTCACCCGTCGGTGAAACCCCTCTGCCTCCATCCTTGGAGGTGCCTACCAAAGTAGGTCCTGATATTCCCACAGTGTGGGATGCTAGGGCTTTTATGATGCTCATGGTGCAATGCAAACACAACATTCTTCAAATGTTGATATTCAATCATAAGCATCTCTCGTTGCAGTATAATCAACAGATAAGCCGGGATATCATTTCATAACACAACATAAATCATGGCGTAAAACAAATACCAGTCATTCATCACAATCTACTATTCTACCATGCATTTGCCTGATTACTCCCGTGAACGATGCATGGAGGAGCGCCAAACCAAAACCTCCACCTGAAAGCATCACCCGAACTCTCAACTCAACATTGCAATTCACACAAGCATGCAAACAAACATTAGTCCTATGCGTATAGACAACCGACAATGTTCCTACGCACAAACCCAATACCGACAATCTCTCTCTCACCGGACACCTCTCAGATGCCCCGGTGCCCAAATAACCATAATTTTAGGAATCACGTCGTCTATACTTGCGAATAAATCCTATTTATACGCACTTAATCTTTTCTCCTCTTTTTTTTTCTTTTCCTCTCTCCTCTTCCCCTTTTATTTTCTTCTTTTTCCTTCCTCTCACTTTTCTTTTCTTTTTTCTGACCCGGCTGGCTCCCTCATTCCTCACCTTTTTTTCTCTCCTGGCTCCTCCACTCCCAAACCAAATCGGATCTTGGCGCCGCGCCTCCGGCTCCCCAGCGTCTCGCCGCCTTGGCGCTTATCCGGCCCTGGCGCGTCCGCCTCCAGCTCCCGCTTGGTGTCTTCTCCCCTCGCTCCGCTTCGGCATGGTTCTGCCACTCCATGTCGTCTCATGGCGCCCCCACCGCCGGTGCCTCGCCTCGGCCGTCCTCTCGACTAGTGCTACGAGTTTCCCTCTACTCCTCCTCTGGCCTCTCCCGACTCTGGCTCTTTAACACCTGAGCTCCTTGCGCCATTACCAGTAACCCTAGGTCGATCCTAGGTTTGATGCTATTGCACGTCAGCTCCGATCCACTCTTCTTTTCCCCTCTCTATCTATTTGATTTTATACTAGATTTTGATTTGCCACTTTTGATTTTTGGATATACTCGAATGTGGTCGTTCGGTGGCTCCGACGGGCTCGAGGTCATGCCATGCGCCGGGGGAGAATGTCATGGCCATCAGGCGCGTGGCATTTTCCCTACACCACGATGGCTCACCTCCTCAGTACTCTTGCTTCCTCTACGCTATTTCCCTACTTTCGGTTGGTGCTCTATGTGATGCTTTCATGATTCCCTAGTGATGCTATGTCATTTCGTTGATTGCTGGTTGGCTATAGGTCTACATGATTTCATCTTAAGAACTTGCTGCTATTACTGAGAAGGGTTGGTGGGCTACCTATGTCGAGTGATTGCCGGGTTGTTTTGGGAAGGAATTGGGAATTGCTTGTGGCGGTCACTTTCTTGGTCGCTTTGTGTGCCGACTGGTGGTGACCTCCTCCTAGGGTTGATGGTCTTGTGGCCCACGGTTTGGCTTCTTGCTCCTGGTCGGCTTGCCCTAACTATCTTGCTATGGCTGGTGCTTTGTGGCTATGGAGTTTGAGGGTTTGGGAATGGAAATGAAAGAAGAAGACGACTTGCTGGTGTCATGGGCTTTCTTCTCCCTTCTCCTCTACCCAGCTGGCTTTGTTGCCCTGTGGTGCTGTGTTGGGAGCCGTGCGATGATTTCTCCATGGCCTTGCTGTCTCTCTATGACTAGGGCACCCAGAAGGGTCTTGCTGGCTCTCCTGTTGCCGATTGGATGTATGAGGGCTATTTTGGTAATTGGGGATAGTTGGCTAGTGGCTCTGGTATTTTAAATATACCTCAGGTTTGTTTACGCCGAGTGATAAAACTATGGTTGTGAGAGGTGCCAATTGGCCCCCGGACGGTCAGATATCTCTGTGAACGGAGTACCCTGCCTGACATTAACCTCTAGAGTTCTGACGGCAATTTCTTCGCTTTCCTTTCCTTTTCTTTCCCACGGGTATTACACAAACTTACCGGCTCTCCACCGCTCTCATGGCCGGTCACCTCTGCACCACTGGCGACGCCTCCTCAGTCCGAGTTTTGGCTCCAGCAAAGTGGATTTGACCAGATCTGATCGGATCTGGAGATGAGGGGAGGGAGAGGAGAGTCCAGCGTAGGGATGAGGGAGGCAAAGCTGAATTACGATGACGAGCTCAGTGGTTGAGTGAGGAGAGGGATAAGAGAGAGGGGACGACGAGAGGAAGAAGTTATCGATGAGGAGCCATGAGAGAGAAGAGAGGGAATGGAAAGAAAAGGGAAAATGAGAGAAAGAGGAGGAAGAGCGCATTGAAGGCAGTGGCTAGGGCTGCAGTTGGGCGCAAAATCAGCGTTGGTGTCACTGAGGGGTCGTTTACCATGGAGGCCAGTCAATGGAACAAGCAGAGGAAGAGAAAGGAGAGGAAATAGGTACGGGAGACGAAGGGCATTTCAATCTTTTTGCAACCTACTTGATGGGAGGCTAACAACACATGGACGGAAGTGGCACAAACGAACACAAAAATTTGATTCAGTGGCATAGAAAGAACCATATTTTTTCAATGACAAATCAGAGATTGGGTTAACTTTTAGTGGCATACCAATAATTTGCCTTTTACAAATAGCAAGCCTACCATTGTATCACATCACACATGATACGATATTAGACATGTACGAGCAGTGGTGAAGCTAGGATGAAAATGAAGAGCGGGTTCAAATGACTAAGCTAAATTGACACAAACATAGTTTTGTACACTTTGGTTGAGTTGTGCTCTCATCGATTGGAGGGGTACTAATTGAATTGCTTGTGAAATAGTTACGTAAAATTTGTTTCCCCACCGTTGCAAATCTATAAACAAAAATAATTATACAAGTATTAAAGTATCACGTATATAACTAAATTACTGGAGTATATGACTGCTATATGCTAAATAGTAAAAGGGAAAGAATGAAGGAAAATAAGAAAGAAAGATTCAAGAATGCACACACACATACGGTATACTAGCGCATGATCCGCACTAGGCCACCAAGCGGTCAAGCACCAGCCGCACGAGCACACGGTCGGACCATAGCACTAGTCTAGTGAAGCACCCCAACAGTAGGCCCGTAGCAGGCATGTTGCCACTCCTCGGCCTCAGCTCCTCCATTGTTGGTTTGTCGTGCCACCGGATCATCAATAATTTCATTGGAATTGGTTGAGTTATGATCTCATCATTTCTCCATTATTGCAAATCTATCAACAAATTGTAAAATACACCACTACACAAAATACTACTAGATAGTCTAGATTTTACTTCCTAATTGTCTATACAATTTTACAATACAAATATACAACATTAACATTAATAAAAAAGTCTAGAAGAATAGGACCATAACTTCATATTTTAGTATTTTACCTCCCCGCTCGTTGGCTCGGCTAGTCCGCCTTCCCCTCCTTGACCTCGAGTCCTCACTAGTCGCTCCTTGGCTCCGCCATTTGCCATTGACCGCCCCACTGCTGCACCACCACTCCTTGTCTCCTCTGGTTTCAGCCTTTCCCCTCGTCGAGTCCTCCCCCCTTTGCTTCACCGCTCACCCTTGGCCTCCCCACTACGCCACTGTCCCAGCCTCTGCTACCGGCCACCCCACCGTGGCATGGGCCATGACGCCGTTGCCTCACGGTCATGGTTCGCTGTAGAGCTACCGCCCACCGGCTTGCTCAGCCGCTCAGATATGATTGCGCTCAGATGTGTCGCCCGCACTCCTCTCTCCCGTTGATTTGGATTTTTGGATTGAGGTAAGGTAGGATACAGTGAATTTGGATGTGATGAGTAAGTGATAATGTGCCTTGTGTTGTGAGGCAACCTATTTCCTTCCTCCTCCGCTACTCTGAGAGTCACATCTATTTGTTTCTCTGTCCATGACGCCATTGCCTATGTTGTTTTGTCCATAGCACCTATCTAGCGACGCGACCAAAGGGTGAGTGATTGTGGCTAGCGAAGGGTAGGTTAGAGTCTGATGAAGCGTTCATTGGCTCCGCCTCTGGTATGTGCTTATAATATCTTTTCTTACATGGGCGGTGAAACAAATCAACTGTGGAGACACAGCGACCTGAGATCTTGGGTTTCGTCACTGCGTGTCTTTCCCTTCTCATACTCGGCAGCAAAAGAAATCGACGGTTTTGTATGGGCAAAGAATGCCTAATAAGCGCATAACATTAGGAATCGTTTTCAATCGAAAGTTCAACGACGGTAGGCACCGGATGATGGAGGCTACTGCTGAACCTGCAGAAAATTAGCAAAAGTCGTTGTCATGCGTGTCATGTGCACAGATGTTCCATTCAACTTGCGCTTGTATGGACATGTACATTGGCCAGTTTCTTGGGGGTTTAATGTTAACTTATATTTGTGTTGTCTATAATAACTAGCTTTTAAATAGTATATTTTTTAAATGATATATTTTTAAAGGCGGGTTAATAGAAAAATTACAGTAAAAAATGTACTGAGTTCAGCTGTACCGATCAAAATCGTATGTGATCATTTTTCTCTACGTACCGCCTCTCGTAAACAGCTAGAATTTAAATATTTAAACCATGAGTTATAAGTTATCAGTTCAAAAAAACCCGCACACACGGTACAAAAGCTGCACGGTACTGTGCACTCCTGACATGGGGTTAGGGGCGTTGGTGCAGTAGGGGCCAGGATTGGGCATCAGCCGGATCATGACCGCGACGGCGAAAACGTACAGTTGGATGGCAGAGGGGGTGGAGGGATTGACGCGACTTGCTGCACCAGCTGGAGGTCGTTTCGCCTCTCTGTGCAAACCCTCGTCGGAGAAGGGGCAGAGCCGCATCTAGCCAACACCCTCCAGGTGTCTATGGCGAACACGACAACGCATTACGAGAGAATTACACCATTGTTTCCGCAGGATTTGCCCCCCGTCGTCATCAATCTCTAGCTCCGTCCCTGAAGACGGTTTCTATCGAAGTGAACCATGCTGCTATGTGCATGAAAACGCCGAAAACGGTATGGCGCCAGCACGACTTTTCTACGCTGCCTGCACTGCAGTAGTTAGTTGACTTCGACGAGGGTGAGAGCGTTTTTCAACGTAGATGACTGAAGATGGACGTCGATCGAGCGAGGAGAGGGGAAGAGTCAAGAGGAGGTCCTCCAGCGTGATGATGAAAGGGAAGGCGAATGGGGGCTGGCTACCATCCTTCCCGGTTTTGGATGTGCATGCGTCGATCGGTCGCCTGCTCGCTTTCCGCGTATAATTGGAGCCCCGGCCGGCAAAGCCTTCATGGCTTCGTTGGCTAAAGAGGGGCTTTGTCGGCGAACTCTTCCGCCAGTCGATTTTAACGCACTCGGATCTTTCTTATCAGGGAAATGAAATGGTATGAGATAGAATTTACACTGAAGCTACCTTCTCTCAGCTTTGATTTTCTTGCGCAAGGTGTATTGGTAGTACTATCAGTTACTAGCTGTTGTCATTATCACTACTGAACTATTCCTCAACGAATATCGTCCTAGCCTAGGACATTGACGTAGTTAATTCGTCAGTTTCAGGCTGCAAGCGCCCTGGAAGACACTCTAGTCCCTGTTCTTTTCAGCTTCTAAAAACTATTTTTAACTTTTCTACAGTACCTAACTTTTAAACAAAGTATCTTTTTAAAATAAGATCTACTAGTTAATTGTAGTACATACTACACCGACTTCATTTATATCGGCAAAAACCACATGTGAGTTTCTGTTACTCTGTAATCTCTCGCACGAACAGCCAAAAAGTCACAAGCCGCAGCTAAAAGTCATAAACCGCAGCCACAAAGAACAACACATTCCTTATGTTCATCAGGACATGCCAAGCTACTGCTATAACCACTCTGCAAAGTAGCTTCTTTTACTCAAATTTTTGGAAGTGCAAATCAGTTTACATGATCACTGCCATTTGGGACCTGGTTGTCACACTATTGACATATACACGCCTCATATATATGATGTACTCATCACGGATTAGGCATTAGAAATCACAATTTCCTTAGTTTTATGGTAATTTCACAAACCGAAGAGCTGATATGGCAAATAGAGTAGGGAGACCCATTCAAAAATTTCTAGTTTCTACTACATAAAAGAGCAATAGCAAAATTAAATAAAACATGATACTCATACTACCTGAGTAACTCGACTGGTTATAGATAAACTAACGGTACAAAAGTAAAAGCAACTACAAGACCCATACTACTACAGTGTCTTTGGATCGACAAACAACTCTACAGGAACGATTCGCTGAACACATCACACGGTTCAGGAGTTACTAGGAATGACATTAAAGAAGTGGTAAACTTCATCTTCATCAAACACTCCAACCTCAGTTGAGCAGACCTCGCAACAAACAGGGTGATAAACTGGCCCCTTGTTTTCACCTTCTGATGTAGTAGTAGAATCAGTAGCCCTTCCCTTGCGGTTTTTCCGTTTGCCTTTCCCCTCCCGTAGAATCTGATCAGTCTTGACCTTGCAGTTGCGCACAAACATTGCACGGTACTGGTTTACATACTTTTCATGCCTGAACATCAACAAAGGCCATCCACAATTAAGCACTGGAAATTCTACTGATCACCAGTACCAGTATAGTGTTTAATAATCAGCAACATAAATGATAGGAGAAGATTTGAAGCATTCAAAGTTACAAAGTAAGGACTTTCTGAACGTTGTGTAAAACCAAACAACAGCATCATGTTTTCAGAGATATTCATGTCTCAAGACTTTGCAATACAAAACAATTACTCAGAGCACTGCAAACAAATTGTACTAAACTAGGCCTGCAGATTTTTTTCACATCTGGTGTTCTCATTCTTGTTGGAACAATCAGATAGCGTGTTCAATAGAAACAAATCCTACAGTTGCATATTCAGGAGGAGGAAATACGAAGGCACAATTAACAATCGATGCATTTATACAGTCAACATTCCATCACAGAATAATTTTATGAAGGTTAGTATTTATTAAATGCCCCTTACTAGTTTGCAATAGTGGCTTCCACTTCCAGGAGTGTTTCTCCCATACAAGCAAAACCACAGCATGACGCCTTGGACTGGTGGGTAGACAACATCAACAGCATTGGGGCTTTAACGGTACAGAAGGGCCTAAATTCCGTCATCCAGGCTACCTTTTGGGGGCTTTGGAAGGAGAGAAACAATAGAGTTCTCAATCAACAACACAAGACTTCCAGTGACCTTGTCCGTGAAATTAAAGACATTCTAAATCCCTGGATGTTAGCCGGCGCGAAGCACCTCCCATCTGTAATTCCTTGCTATGACCCTCTTCCCTGGCTACCCTGTGTAGCCCTGTATAGTTTTTCTTTCTTCCTTTCATTTTTGTTTGTGTACTGCTCTTCTGCTTAATGAAATGAATTATGGCAGTTCTCCTGCCATCTGTTAAAAAAAAACTTAAGAAAAGAAAATTTCAGGAACAACCCACCTGCACCATACAGTAAGAAATTCCATTGTTTGTCCCAACCACTTTAACCAATCGAATTTGATCACTGTAAACTCTGAGTGAATTGATCAACTGATGATAATTGTCCTAGACATCTATTGCACAACGGTAGTAACACCACACCCGCGATTTGAGTAATGGTAACAGACAGCTTCTTCACCATCAGGGCCTAACAGTAAGGAAAACAACATCGACTAATCTAAAAAAAGAATCATGCATCTTACAATCCAAGAGTCCCCTCTCCTCCTTGAGTCGACACTATGTGAAGCAGTAAAGGATTACCTCTGACAATCCAGGCACAAGGTAGTGAAACACGCGGGGCAGCTGAGCACGGCGTCAGAAGTCCGGCCTTTTCTCTGCTTGTTCACCCACCGCTCGTCAACATCATCCAGGTCGGGATCGTAGAACTCGGGCTCGACGGAGTAGTCTATCTCATCGTCGCTGGACACTACCAAATTAGAGACAGCAAAAACCAAAAAGGCGAATAAGAGGCATTGCTTCAGCGCATTAATTAGAACAGAACAAGCACCCGCTGTTTCTTGCACAAATTGCAGACGTCTTGGTTCTTGGAAGAAGAAAGGTTTACACGAAAGATTAGCCATCTAAAGCAGAAGTAAGGGGGGGTTAGCAAGCTACCTAGTTCGCGGGGATCTGCTGGGTCTCCGGTCTCCGCCTCCATCGGCTGCTTCGCCGCCTCCTTGGATTTCTCGGGCTCCATACCCTTCTCGGCGCTCTCTCCCTGCTTCTTTCCGACCTTCTCGATCTTCCCTGTTCCTTTCTTCTCTTGTCGCCCCTGCTTTCCCCAGTGGCTGCAGGGAGGACGGATAGGCCCAAAAGGTATTGGGCCAAACCGACAGTCTGGTGTCGGCCCAATTACATAAAATTTGTAAGGACCTGTTTGATTTGTAGTCAAATCTTGCCAAACTTTGCTATAATCTCAGTGGAGCAAGTTTAACTGAGTTAGACGTCTATTTGGTTTAGCCACACCATTGGCAAGATTCTTTTTCTGCCATCCGTATCCCACGCGCTAATGACTCAAAAAAAAAAAGAAGCGTGGCGCCGATTTTTAATGAGAAATCCCTGTTGCTTTTGAATTGCTTTATTTTGTTTTACGTTTGAAAAGCACATGCATCCGCGAATGGTTCTTGGAAATTCAAGATACACGTCACAGTGGAAGCACTCGGCATATCTTCTGTCTTCACGTTCTTCTCCTTAAGCAAGTGCGATTTCGATCGCATGCAGCTCCTTGATGATATCTTTGGTCCACATTCTACTCGACGGCATTTCCTCAGAGCAGAATATCCCAAGTTTAATGTCCCGCTCATTCGGTTTCAGTTTCTGGCTTCTAGTTTATTTTTCACTACTCATAAATTTCATCTTTTTTTTAAATTTTTGGTTTTTTTTGAGCTTTTCTGTTGGTTCTTTTTTTCGCATTCGTTTGCATTGTCCGTGATGAGCTAGTATATTTTTTCTATTTTTATTTTTTTAATTTAATTACGTCAAATAAGC
The DNA here is from genome assembly GCA_036346245.1 of Bonia amplexicaulis. NCBI lineage: Eukaryota > Viridiplantae > Streptophyta > Magnoliopsida > Poales > Poaceae > Bonia > Bonia amplexicaulis. The sequence continues at coordinate 5,185,563 of CM070740.1, forward strand.
CATCTTTAACTACAGTGAAATTTCAGCCGCTACGATGTAATTTCAGCCATAAGTCACAGCTTTTCGGTCCAACCGAGTGAGGCCTAAGTAGAGAGATCAAAGGGACCATGCAGATAATGTCCGTAACTCCAGTGTTCAAGGCCATCTTAACGTACATGCGAAGGCTTAATCCTTGCTCAAATGTGTTATCCGTGGGCCTCTTTCCAGTTAACATTTCAAGAACTCCGTAGCTATAATATAAATGACTCCATGAGCAGAAACCATATCTCCAGCACCATAGTCCGTTGCATTAAACAGTGATGCCATGATAACTAACAGTTAATGAACATTTTTTTTCTTCCTCGTGTGCAAGCATTTTGACTGCTGTGCGCAAATTAGCAACTTCAGGTACAAGCAAATTAAGTAAAATACGGTTTCCATAAGTACTGCATTAGGCTGGAAGCATTTGGCCATAGCTATTCTTCTTTGTAATATGCTTGATTACATAAATAAGTGAAGAAATACAGAATAGAAAATATTACACTAACCTGGAGGAGCGTAAACAATTGTCCCTCTGAATCCCATCGAGCTCGTTGGGGGCTGGAAAGATGAGCATCCCTCTGCAAGAATCCTGGCTAGTCCAAAATCTCCAACGTGTGCCACCACGTCAACATCCAAAAGCACGTTACTTGGCTTAAGATCACAATGCACAATTGGTGCAGAACCATGGAAATGGAGATAATCCAATGCATAAGCTGTTAGAAATAGGCCCATATGAGTAAGGCGTATTTTTTTTTAAAATTCCAAGCATGCATAATTTAGTAACATATTGCTAAGGTAAGATAGAGGAGACTAATTTATAAGGTAGAGTCATCACCACTCATTGAATATAAATAGAAATGACATGAAGAGGGCTTTGGCTAATCACACATGCGCGCGTATTCGCATGTTTTCGTGTGAAAATTACGTGACTTGTGACTTGCGACGCACGACCGTGTTGTGACGTGGCGCGCCACTTGGCAGACCAAGTCCACCTTATTTTTGCTAAATCGTGCATCATCTCTCATATTTTAACTGGTTATAGTACCGCTTAAATATCATAATGCGATTTGATGAGGCAGTTACCAACGCCCTATAATGCAAACATTAAGCTTCGAAAAAACTAAGGGGTAGGAAAAGATTAATTGAGACATTCGCAAATTATTAGATCACTCATGTATTTAGCTGGTGCCACAAGACTTGACATTTCATTTGCTCTGATCAAATTAAGTCGGTTTACTTCTAATCCAGGAGATGATCAATGGGAGACACTTGAAAGAGTGTTGCGCTACTTAAGGGCACAACATCTTTTGGAATTTATTATACCGGATATCTTTTTGTATTAGAATGATACAATTATTCCAATTGGATCTCTGATGCGGGTGAGATCAAAGCTACAAGTGGCTATGTGTTTAATTTAGCTGGTGTTGCAGTTCATAGAGGTTTTGGAAACAGACTATATCGATAAGGTCAACTATGGAAGCAGAACCTGTACCACCTGACATAGCCACTGTTGAGGCTGAATGGCTGAGAGAGCTTCTGTTGGACTTACCATTGGTTGAGAAACTAATACCGACAATCCTGATGTACTGTAATAATCAAACAGTGTTGGTCAAAGTCACAAGTACAAAGGATAATATGAACTCCTCTAGACATGTGAAGTGTAGGTTTAAATCTGTCAGAAAATTGAGACACTTCGGAGTGATTATTGTGAACTATATTCATACTGAGAAAAATCTGACAGACCCTTTTACAAAGGGGTTACACCGGAAAGCACTTTCCGTTGCATCTATGGACATAGGAATGATGCCCAATGGAGTTACATCACAATAGTAACCTATACCTTCTTAATCGGAGTTCTCGTGACTTAGGCAATGGGAAAAATAAGTTGATGTTGTAACAAGAGAGTACATATTCATTGTATCCATGTCCTAATAAACAAAGTATTCTCGACTGTATGAAAGGTTTCCATAAAGTATTAATGTATTATGTTGTCCAAATAAGGAAAATGTATCAGCCTGCAGGATACCTAGAAAGAATACACCTACTTGAGTCTAACTGTGTGGTCGCAGTTCACGAGAACGGAGCATTCTCTAGAAAGCTCATGAGAAGATAAGGGAGCATGACCATATAATGCTCCGTTTAGACATGATTCATTGGCAACCTAGTAATAATTGATATTTCAAGTGAAATCTGATCACAAAAATCTATGAATTCAAGATATAGTCTATTCATCAATTGTGAAAAGATGAATCTTGTCATTCTAGGTGCAAGTTCAACCCTTACGGGACATACACTAAAAGACTGGTATATTAACAGTACATCAGCACAATATCTTTGATATTTTCTTGCTTCTTGCTTTGGAATTAGTAGGGGATTGTTAGAAATAGACCCATATGAGTGAGATCCATTTTTTTATAATTCCAAAGCATGCATGATTTAGTACCATAGTGCTAAGCCAAGGTGGAGGAGACCAATTTATAAGGTAGAGTTCTCGCCACTCCTTGAATATAGATAGGGATGATATGAGGAGGCCTTTGGCTAATCACGCATGCACACATATTCACGTATTTTTATGTGATAATCGTGTGACTTGTGACTGTGACCGTGCCGTAACGTGGCATGCCACTTGGCAGACCAAATCTATCTTATTTTTGCTAAACCGTGCATCATCTCTCACATTTTAACTGGTCATAATACTGCTTAAATATCATAATGTGATTTGATGAGGCAGTTACCAGTGAGTTAAAACTGCTTAGTCTGTGATTTGATGAGGCAGTGACTAGTGAATAATTCTGTTTAATCGCAGTAGTTACTAGTGAATAATTGCAGCGCCTATAAAAGGGCCTGGAGACATCCAGGAAAACACAGGGAAATTTAACCTCCATTCTTCCTCTACTTTCTCCCCTGCTATTCTGTGCTAGTGTGTTGTGCTACCGAACCACTCCGGCCTTTCTTCTCGGCGTGCACCTGGAAGGAGGGAGTGCAACTATCTCCGAGCCATTACCCCAGAGAGTATCTACACGGGGCGACAATAAGGTTTCTGGGCAGTGCATTTGTGCGACCTCTCCTGCTCTACTTCATCTACGTCCTGCAATGCATCGAGTCTGCATTGCTTACTGTTCTTCATCAAGCCCAATAGTAAGTCATTCACGCGTTCGATTGACTTTGATACTATTTTTCGTTGCGTATTTTTTGAAGTACAATGAGTAGCACCGATTTATGCATCATTAGTTATTTACGATATTTATCTCCTAGTAAAATTTGAAATTAAAATATTACCCACATATCCAATATTCTAGAAACCTTATTGTGAACTTTGTTGCAATACAACAATGGCGGGTGCTTTTGATGCGGTGAAACTTGAGAGGTTTTCCGATCAGAACTTTCGTAAATGGCAGACTAGAGACAAGTTTTGGCTCATGTCTTTAGGGCTGTGGTGGGTTATCCACCCGTAGTATCTATTTATGATTGAGCAGTTCATGCAATTTGAAAATGCAAACAACACTGTTCTTGGCTGCATTCTGACTGTTCTGGCAGATTAGCACTATGATGTGTACATGGACTACAAGTCTATCATAGAGTTGTGGGATGCACTAGAGCACAATATGCAGAGGTAGAGGCAAGTCGTTGTCTCTACATGTGTGAGCAATTTTTTGAGTTTAGCATAGATGATGCTAAGTCTATAGTTGGACAAGCTCATGACCTCCAGCTACTAGTCGGTGAGATTGCGCACTTGGGCTGTGTGTTGCCTCCTAAGTTTGTGACTGCGGGCATTATTGCTAAACTCCTTGCTTCTTGGCAGGATTTTACCACTGGTTTGAAACACAAGAGGGAAGAGATTTCTGTTGAGGATCTCATTGCTTCCCTCGATGTGGAAGAACAAGTAAGAGCAAAAGATGCACCCAATACCTCTGGTTAGAACAATGCAAATTTCATAGAGAAAAAGACTGCTGTAAAGAATTACAAATCCAATAAACCGAACAAAACAACTAGCTTTAAGAGGAACAAAACTGAGGAAAAGGATTTGAGAGACATCGCCTGCTTTGTGTGCGGAAAAGACGGTCATATGGCGAAGGATTGTCGCTTCCGTAAGAGCAGAGATGGTGAACAGCCAAAGAAGAAGGCTGTCAACATGATCATAGGCGAGGCCTCGACTTTAGGAGGGTATGGTAATTCACCTATTGTCTTTTCAGCATGTCAATCAACTGATTAGTGGGTTGATACTAGTGTCAATGTTCATGTATGTTATGATATTTTCTTATTTGCTTCTTATTAGGTAGTAGGGGCTTCTTCCATCCTAATGAGAAATATGTTGCATGCTTCTGTTCTTGGTGTTAGCACTGTGGATCTAAAGCTTACTTCAGGAAAGATTGTCCACTTGAAGAACATGCAAACATGCCTGCTTATTTTACACTGTGCAGGTTTGTGCCAATGTATCCATGGCTACTCTGAGCTCTCTTGAAACTAGGTATCATGTATTTTCTTTGATGCAGTGCCAAGTCCAGAGTAAAGAATATTTTCTATGTTACGTTATTAAATCTCCACCTAGCTATTCTTAGTCGGTGACCTAGAGTGGTTTCTCACCCTCACCCAGCACCCACCAACCTCAAATAGATGTTGGTTGGGCTGGTTATCCCTTCACCCAACACTCCACCAGTGCTAATATATGCGCATTGGATCCCCCACTTTCGGACTCTCTACCGGTCGTAGGTTTCTCCACTAATTATACTACTTACACATTCTGGAGAGAAATAGCAATGTAACAAGTTAGCATTTTTGGCACGTCAAAAATGGAAATATGGCTGACACTTATGTATGTCCCCTTTTCGAGCAAAAGTTTGTTTGTCCTTATGTTACAACCATATGTAAAGGGCCACTCTCTCTCCTAACGACAACACCATTTACCCTCCTAGTAATTATCTCATACAACTCAGCTGCTCCTCTCAGCTAGAATGCTCTTTTTCTCTATTCTCATTCTTTCATCTCTTCATCCAATTTGATTTTGAAATATATTCTATAGCACATAAATAATATATGCTATAGGAATTTAGTTTTTACTAATTAAGATAACTAGGTCAGTAATCAAAGAATAAGCTTGCCTTTGTAATCATAGAAAATCTCCCCATCAACTGTGGCTTGATCCGCTACTTCTGTCTGTGTCGATTCACCTTCTACATTATAAAGTAGACTTATGATTTAAAATATTTAATAATTGGTCAATTCTTAATTTTATATAGTTAGATTCCCCCTTTTGGGTGGATTTTATCGGGTTTTATTTTATTAAATTCCATTGGTCATTTGTTTGATTTTGCGCCTACCTCGTTGTTATTTCCTCCCGATTGGTTAGTTCTACTGGAGTGGTCATATAACTTATGCTTGCGTTTGTTGTCTTGCACGCTTGTCATGCTAACACTACCCCACACACGTACACAAAACACCACACTCCACAAAACACCACACACCACACCACACAAAACATAAAACACCCCAAACACAGAACACCACACCCACACTAAATCCACACAACCAAACACCAAACACACACACACAACAAACACCAAACACACATGCACACAACCATCCCCATCCGACCATTACACTCGCACACCTCCCCATGGAGCCCTCTCTCCTCCTGCCCAAAATGTGCCACTGCCATCTCTCGGGTGTGCCTTGGGCACGCTGGCTTAGCCTCATGGTCGGTCGGTGGCTCACTGTTGTGGCTCCCCTGCCAAATCCTTGTGCGCCGCCCCCGATCCCCCACCATTCCCGGTTCCTCTATGGCTTGACCTCGATCTCGGCTAGGTTTTCATGGCTCAGGTGGTGCCGTGGGCGTGCTAGCCTTAGCCCGCCGCTAGTGACTTCCTCGGCACTTCCCCCGGTTTTCCCTTTTGTTTTCCCTCTCGATTCCGTTGGCTTGGCTCCGCACCGACCTTGGCAACTCCTCCTCTATGTCCGCTCAGGTGACCTTAGGTGCCTCGGCTGTGACTTGTTGGCTTGGCTGCCAGTGACCTCCTCGTTGGTGACTTCTCCACTAGTAATCTCCCTTGGCCCCTCTCCAATTCCCCCTCGGTTCTACCTGGTTGTACCCAGCCGTCGGCTCAATCTATTCTTTATTTTATATACTTTTGTGATTAATTGTCAATTTTAGCTTCTTTATACACATGAATACGCAATGGCTTGGGAATGTCAGAGGTCTCACCTCCTCCTCCCCCACTCCTCCGCTCCACCCTCACCTCCTCCTCCCCAACTCCTCCGCTCCACTGCCGCCTCCTCGCTCCTCCGCTCCACCCTCGCCTCCTCCTTCCCACCCTGCGCTGCCACTGCCTTCTCCCCACCTCACGCTGCCGTCTCTTCCTCCTCACCTGCCCCTACTGCCTCCAAGATACTACCTCCCTTTAGCCGTCAGATCCGCGCCGTCGCCGCCTCCTTCTCACTTGCCCCTACTGCCTCCGGGCTACTACCTCCCTTTAGCCGCCAGATCCGCGCCGCCGCCGCCTCCTCCTTACCTGCCTCTACTGCCTCTGGGCTACTACCTCCCTTTAGCCGCCAGATCCACGCCGCTGTCGCCTCCTCCTCACCTGCCCCTACTGCCTCCGGGCTACTACCTCCCTTTAGCCGTCAGATCCACTCTCTTGGCAGTGGCAATGCAGTGGTGGCCGGATGATGACGAGATGGGGTGCACGACAGTCAGATTCAAGCAAGACGGGGTGCACGGTGGCCCAATCGGGTGTACTGTACACCGTCAGCGTCGAGGGTCTCCACGGTGTACATCCACGAGCTGCTGGACATGGAAGCTGAGGCCGATGAGAGGATGCGGAGTCCTGCTGCCGTGCATGGTGGCCCAATCGGGCAGCCTCCGTCAGCGTCGAGGGTCTCCACGGTGTACATCCACGAGCTACTCGACATGGAAGCTGAGGCCGGTGAGAGGATGCAGAGTCCTGCTGCCGTGGTTACGGATTGAGCCCAGGTTAGGTTGTGGTTGCAAGCACGATTGTGTGAACGAAAGTGCTCAGAAAACGGTTCCTCCTCCTACCATGAAAGAGGTACAACTACTACTCATATTTTCGGTCGCGTCTCCTTTCCTACCCTTCCACTTCTCCTTCTCCTACCCTTCTACATCTCCTCCTCGGGCCGATTGGATTCCTTGCACACAAATTGGTTCTCAGGTTAAGAAAAATACACTCTTTTTGATCTTCTTTTCCTATTCATGTGTGAGTGCAATGCTTGTCATTTGTGTTTTCCAGTGCAGACTTATGCTTGTAATTTTGTGTTATCAAATGCAATCTTGGTGAATAAATGTAGAAGTTTCTGACTAGATGGTATATTGAGAGCTAGGATATAGTAGGCTTTGTGTAGTTTCATTTTTTTTCCCCGCTCAGCAGCTCGGCAACCTGAGAGCAGCTCCACTGTTTAAGATACTAGCTGTGTGTTGTTTATTGAAGGAGAATTGTATTGTACAATTGCTTCTAACTTCAGTTGTATCTGACCAGATGGTATATTGAGAGCTAGGATATAGTAGGCTTTGGGTAATTTCATATTTTTTTCCCGCTAAACAGCTTAGTGAATGAATGGTCTGGTTATATTACAATGCTCATAAGCTTGTATGTCTCATGCCAATTTCCCATTTATTCTTGGTAGTAACTGTCTAACTGATATGACATTATGGCCCTGTTCTTTTCAGCTTTTAAAAGCTGCTTTTCGGTTTTTCTACAGTAACTAGCTTTTAAACGGATTATTTTTTCAAGATAGGGTCTACTAGTTAATTGTAGTACATACTTTACTGACTTCATTTATATTGGCAAAAATCGCACGTGAGTTTCTGTTACTCTGTAATCTCTAGCACGAACAGCCCAAAAGTCACAAGGCGCAGCCAAAAGCCACAAGCCGCAGCCAAAAAGAACAGGCAAGCTTTGTTTTCTTTGCTGTTAAGTCTTATTATAATTAGAACTACACGTATAGATGCCACAAGTCTTCATTGAACATTTGATATGTTATGATTGAAAATTGGCCAGAGTTTCTGTGAGTTATTTAAATAACTGAGTATCTGAGATAATGTGACCTCTTGCCTAGAAGCTCTATTAGCTGTTATAAGAAAGAAATCAAAGTTAGGGAAAACAGGCCCATAATACTAAGAGTTGCCCTTGTGAATTTGTTTCCCAATCATCCTGCATAACGATTTGGTCATGCAATAAGCAATGTGAGCTTAGGAATTACATAGCAAAGATGCTGATCAGTTGAATTTAATATGGTTGTATGATTATAAACATGTTGGTATAAGCTTAGCATTGGCATAATTCTAGCTGTGGTAGTTGATTCAGAAATTATTTCAGAGAGTAACTATGGGTAGGAAATAACTTTTTTTTCAGGTGCTTGATTTATAATGATTGGCTTTAATTGTCAATTTGTTTGTGATGAATCTTCCTGTTAAGAAAGCTTAGTATTTGCCTCCTTGATTTACATTGTGTTGATTTAATCTAGAACCAGCAGGAACAGGAAATTCTTTTGTTTAACAACAGAAGCTAATGGTTTTTTATTGCCTGTACGAAAACTTCTCTATTTAAGTCTTTATTGAAACCACACTATTTAAGTCTTGCATTGTCGACCTATGATTCCTTGTCATGCTGATTTTACTTGAGCTTTGGTTCCAATGATTTAGCTACATTACTCTCAGGGGCATGAATGCCATGCAGTTTCATTTTAAGTTTGCTTGAATTCTGGTTCACTAGGGCCTATTTTATTATGATCATGATTCTTTTATGTACCATGCGAATTTGATGCTTCTTCATTTTGGTTGGTTTGAATTAGTTCTGTTCTTCTTATGATGGATTGACTGATAGTACGTGCTATCTTTGGTGGTTGCTCTTGTTCTCCCAAGAGGAGTCAGATATGAAAATGATAAATAATTCATGCTATCCTACATGTGGAAATTCAATTAGAATTGCCTTTGCTACAAACTTCGAAATTATGCCCGTATTTCCTTAGGAGAATCTATGTTAGTTTTAGGGCCTGTTTGTTTCAAATTGTAGATTCGAGAAGCGGTGGTGAGTATCCACTAGTCGAATCTGGAGAAGTGGATAACCTCGACTTCGGCTACTAGTTCATTTTCGGATTCGTAGCTTCGGCTACTTAGAATCGGATGAAAATCTGACTGTTTGTTTGAGCTGCAGATTCTAGGAGTAGCTGCAGTTGCCAGAAGCTGAAACAAACAGGCCCTTAGTGTTTCCAGTGGCTTTTTTTTTCTTTTTTGTTCTGTTGTTGCTGGACTGTACCTTGTTCCTTAATTTGATCTTGATGTAAGGTGTACTGGATATTTGCAGGCTGTTGTTTCCTGATCTGCCAATCAAGGGAGAAGGCTAACAAGGCAGTGAATGCATATCACAACAAGCGCACACTTCCCGGGGTATGTGGACACAATCATGTCTGTTTCACCTGTATCTACCTGGGTATAATTTAGCAACTGATCCATCTGAACAATCTTGTGTGTTTTGATTTGTCCGGTTAGTTTTTTTTTGCTGTGATTTGCTCGACTCAACAATCCTGTTACTGCATGCAAATCCATAGTGACCAACCTAGAAACTGGAGCGACGCAGGTGTTTTGCTTCGCTGGGCACAATAACGGGTTGGATGGGGATCGATTAGTTCCGTTTCTAGCTCGGCGCGCCCCACTACCGAAGCCCCCCTGAAATTGTTCCTCTTGGCTGTTGCTGTGGTCAGTCTCAAGCGGAGTGAAGCTTCTGAGTTCTGAAGAAAGCTCGAAGCGGAGTAGGATAGAAAGCTTGCTTTTGTCTGATGTTTCTCCACTCTAGCTCATGAATTGATGTAGTTTACAAAGTTATGTGATTGAGTTACATGCTTCTGTGACAGGGGATTGCATCGAGCATCAGATCATAGGTCTGACCATTTCTTCTGGGAGTGTAAGTACTCTGGAAATTATGATCTGTGATAGCTCTAGCTATGCTTGCAGATGTATATAATTAGATCGACAAGATACTACTTGCACATGAGAAACCCATGCTAACATTGTTTTGTACTTTAGCTAATGATTCAATCGTTGTAACCTTGTCCCTGGTAATGGATGTTACTGCATTTCAGGAAAGCTTATAGTCCATACTGTCGAACTTAATGCGTACAGTTTCCTAGTGTTGGGCTAAATAGATGAGAAAAAAATTCATGTTTATGTTTATTGCATGGTGCCTTATTTATCAATTGGTTTATTATTCTCCAAGACGGTCTGACAGTTATTTATGTATTAAGTATACTACGGAAAAATATTGTTTACTACCATTTTTGTACATATTGTTGTATGTGGTGTTTGTTCTATCATGCTTCACTAATATGATGCTTGATTTATTTACAAGTATGAACATGTATGCTTTGCTTGATATATGATAATATAAGATAAAATTGATGTTTATTATTTAGTTTGAGATCATATTTGATAGTATGTATCACTTTTATTTGGTATTCCGTTGTAACGCACGGACACCTTACTAGTATAGATACAGCACAAGTTGTTCAAACCTCAGCTGTCTGTTCTGGAAGGCATTTTACAAGCAACAGTAAGTTACAGTGACGTCAGACGTGCAGACGATCTGAGCCCACATTTCGCCGGCTAATTGATACAACGAAGCGTTGCAGCTGGGTCAGACGGTCATTAGGGCTTTGCAGTGCTGTCACCCTTTACGGCCGAAGTCTTCTCAGCAGCAGAAGTGAAAGACACAGGGAGGTGCGGTTGGTCATTCACTACCAAGCTCAGGACCTCAGGTCTAGCGTAGTGGCCCACTACGTCAAAATCAAACTTGGCTCTAACAATTTCTCCGAGGTCTGCACAAGTCATTTCATTAGAAACTTGTGACACGAATTGTGGTATCAGTGTTCAATAATTCCGAAATTGGTATGAAAATAGCTGCAAGAGCACTAGAAACAAGAAAGAAACATATAGGCGTCTGCACAGTATAAAAGAGAACACATCTGATTAATTTCTTACCAAGGTCGGCTGTAATCAGTGCCTCTCCTTCGTAATTGGGACCTGCCAAGACTTCTCCAGATGGCGAAATGATAACACTACCTCCAGGGCAAACAACAGTGTCTGGAGAAGGCTCTTCACCTAAACCAGTAAATACATACTCAGGTGGCGGAGGATAGTCCTTTCTGCAGCAGAATTGGTTTGCTGACAAGACAAAGCATCCCCCCTCCAAGGCAATATGCGTCATGGAGGCTTGCCAAACTTGCCTGGAATCAGCAGTGGGAGCACAATATATCTCGATACCTGCAAACAAGATAAGAGAAGATGCTCATGAAACTCAAGCACATATGATACCCAATGCTTTTTCAGCATTTGCCTATCTGACATGTTCTGAAAGTATATGCAAACAATACACGTTGCAAGAAAGAGTATTACCTTTACCATATAGAGCTGTCCTTAAAAGTGGCATTTTATTTTCCCAGCAAATAAGAGCTCCAATCTTTCCAAGTGGAGTATCATAAACAGGAATTGTTGATCCACCTCCACATCCCCATATTATTCGTTCTAACGCTGTTGGCATGAGCTTGCGGTGTTTGCCTAGGTACCGGCCTAGAGGATCAAAGAAAAGAACCGAACAATACAGTGTGTATCCTTCCCTTTCAATCACCCCCATAACCAAAAAAACCTTATATTTCCCAGCCATAGCAGCCAAGCGTGTCACATCTGGACCTGTAGACTTCTTTTGTCAGTAAGAGGATACATAGAGCCAGTAGAAACAACTATATGTCCACAGTAATGAAACAGCTGTAAAGCTTGTTAGCTATGATAAATAGAACATAAATGGAGCATGTACAAAACAGAAAAATATTATTTAATATATTGAGTTACTATATAGAAGCCATTGTCGGAAATTGAAAAACATGATCATAACATGTAGCTGAAGCAACAATAATACCAATGATCCACTGCAGATGACTGTCCACATTTTTGGGGAAGTTCAATGCCTTAATGTTCATCAATTGTATCAGGAAGACTGGAAGAACTACCAATACTCGGCTTTTTTTCATCAGATTAACTAACTGGACACTATTTTTTTGTAAATATTGTGTACACTATTAACCCATTATAATATAATTTTCTAACAGCAGGGCTCGCCCTACTGTTTTCCCTTAAAAAAACTAACTGGGACTCTCTTTGAGAACGCCATCAAAGAATTTATTCCTTGTCAACACTTATTCAGTCAAATAGAAATGGATATTTTTTTAGTGTTCAAAAAAGTATGTAAAACAGTCCCTTTGATTTTCCATCCCACATCCAAAGACGGTGTTGTCAGAAATATGCAATTAAAAATAATCAGTTTTTGTCTTTCCGATATTTATTAGACATGGCTTACTAGCAAAGCAATTCAAAATTGTGGCTATTCGCTCATGGATCCCTATTCAATAACAACAAACTAGTTGTAATAAAGAGCAGACATACTTCATTACATTTCCACATACCAGGCACATCTATCGCAGCTGCATGATACTTCAAAAATTCATCTTTTCCCTTGTCTTTTGGATTACCTATACTAATACTGATCCCAAAGCCAAAGGTGGATCCACGAGGATAGCCACCAACAAAAGCTTCCGGGAACACAACCAACTGTGCACCATACCCAGCAGCCTCCGCAATCAATCTCTCTGCTTTATCTGCAGCGGAAATAATGATATCAACAACAAACTTACATAAATATCAATTCATGGCGATAAACAATTATCTGTAATGTGATGCGGAATAAAATTTTGGTTTTTAGAAAATCTCGCACTTGGCTGGTTACCGAAAACTGGCGGTACCATCCAGTTACCAGATTTTCTCGGCTCAAAATTGTTTAACTCAATTTTGAATCTTTCTCAAAAATCCGAATTTTCATGAGATAGATATGAAAAACGTTGGAAATGAACTAGATATTGAAATATAGATGAAAATATAGTGGATATTTTTTAGAAAAATTTGAACGTAGGCCCCCATGCGGAAACCGGCTAGTACCGGTGCTCATCGAGAAATCCAGTAACCGCCTGGTCCTCCCAAAATGTTAGTGCTGCATATATATCCAGAAAAAGGAAAAATGGTATGCATTCTGTCCTCTTCACAAGCAACGGCAGTGGTTGGAGGTGGTGGTGGACAAAGATGGGCACTTGGGCATGACCGCATGAGACCATGACTAATGGCCTTTTCCGCTTCAAAATCTTTCAATGGCAGAAGTAAAATAGAACGAATATACTACTGACTCAATAATTCTTTCGTTACTCATAAAACCAAGGTAGCGTCTACGAAAGCCAAAAATTAATGGTGACCATTAGTCAGGGAAGTGTATAAATTTACAAGATGGAGTAGAAGATATGCCAATTATGGCAAATCAACAGATATAACAAATTAAGCATGCGATTGTTTATTATTGACAGAAACATCAAAGTCGGAATTCCATTTGCTTCCACGCTTTTGTGCGTGCTTTGTTGGGTGGGGGGTTTAAACTGATCTTCTTAGCTTCTAGTAGCTAGTAGAGTGGAAGGTTAAATTTGAACGCATTATTCACCCCACCCCTTTGATTACCATTGTTAAGGGTATTAGAGATAAGAGATATTACAGGGGAATATCCATTAGCACAACCGAGGAAATCCATTAAATGTAAAAAAAAAAAAGAAAAACCGGCCCTTAACCATATCGGGTCCAACACACGCAACTCACCAACTACCATCAAGAAAAATTGTGTCAATTCCTTTTCCATCTAGCCTATCGACACTGAGAAAGCCCAGCACTTCATTCGTTTGTCTAAGATCATAATCAAGGACGGAGTATGGAGAACTATGTCTCCTTGAAATAGATGCCAATCACCTAATACTGTGTTGAAGAACCGAACCGTGGTCATACACTGACGTTATCGTAGCTGAACTGAGAAGTGGCTATTTATTGACACTATCACGACTGAGCTGAACAATTTCAATTCATGCACCGTCTTTATGTGAGACATCACTCTAATCGAATACAATAAAGGTAAGTTAGCGTCGACGAGACAAACAAGCAAACAACTTGCGCGCAGCACCCAATCCAATCAGCCACACGAGCGATACAAAACAATCGAACACCACATGAGCTACTAGCAACAACAGGAAAACTCAAAACGGGATCAGAGCAAGCACCGAGAGTGGCAGGGGTGTCGTAGAAGACAGTGCAGGCCTGCACAACAGTGGCCCGCACGGTGGTGGCACCCTGGTCGGCGCCGGTGTTCATCTCCACCTCCGCGATCACCGGGCCGCTGCCCGAGCTCGCGGGGGCCAAAGCCATTGCCGCCGAGCAATTGATCGGGTTTGGGGACGACGGATGAGATCTGGAGCCTGGAGGTGGAGGATGTTGACTTCCCTTGCCTTTTTTTTTTGGATATGCGGCTGCGGCTGCTGCTGCTGCTTCTTCTTCTTCTTCTTCTTTTTTTTTTTGTTTGCGTAGATAGTGTGTATTCTTTACATTTTAATCTAGTACTGTTGCGCGAGTTGGGCTGCGCGAGCGAGGTAGCTTGGGCCGAGAGGCATAATACCGACGGACGATTGGCCCAGGTCTAGGGACCTAACACCCATGAGCTTCCGCCCCGGGTCGTAATGCCCACGAGCGTCCGGCCCTATAGCCAATTTGCCAACCCAAAATCACATGCTTCGCTTTGATGTCACAGAATACACTAAACCAGCACAGGCTTTGAAATTTACGCTAAATTTCCCCTGGCCTGACGTCTATAGGCAACCTCGCAGATCACGGAAAGCATATCAGTCGCCAGTTTACCAATGGCACGTCAAAATTATGGAAATTTATATCCATGGTAAGCTGACACTGCAAGCGAAATCACTGTATCAACACCTGCTGCTAATGAACTGGATCTTTGCAATCTAGTAACCCGCACCTGCAATGCTAGTGTAACTTCGTGCTCCGCAAAAGAAATAGGACTTTCCCTCGGGCAATCAATAAATCGAAAGGGCACAAAAGGATATGCGCCGGATAATAAGTTGGCCAAATACAACATCCACTAAACATTATCTTCCTTGGACCACATGTGCATTCACGAGGATTCAAATGCAAGTTCATCTCATGTCACTGGAGCAAATCAGTTTACAGTAGGTTTAAGTGACAATTGAAAGAAGATGAAACAAGCTTCAAGCTTCAGTGAGACTGCTAAGGAGTGTCGCTTTTCTAGTTCGAAACAGTAATTTGTCAACAGACAACTTACTCCACCTCTTCCAAGAAATCCTTGATCTCTGCTGGGCTTAGGACCCTGCATTTTGTATGGAAAGTATTACTTGTCAGTAAACTACTTGAATGCAGCAAGGAATTTGTACGCTCGTCAAACAGCTTTAGTGTGTCAGTCGCAAAAGATAAAATGGGAGCAGACGCACAAACATGTAACATAAATTGAAAACATCTGGCAAAGATCTAAGACTTGTCAGCGTCTACATAACCAAGAGAATAAAAATTTTTACTATTGCTCAACAATTACAAGGTGCAATCGTGAGGAGTAAAGGGGAGCACAAGTTGTTCACTAACAAATGAAAATTGTTAAGACAATGTTCACAAGTTAGGAAGGAATGCAAGATTTAGCTCATGGGAAGAGGCAAAGGAACATTGCATCTGATAAATATGCAGTAAAACAGCTTGAATGACTCTGTATGACATACTTGAATTCACGATCGGATCGAATAATTCCAATTTCAATATTGTTGGAAGAGATTTGTCCTTCATATCTGCAAGTCCAGAATCAGGCTACTCTGTAAGGATGTTTAGCCAGTAATAACAGAAACAACAACAAGCGCGATGTGATACCCTTCTTTCAGAGTCAAAATTGCAGTATGGATGGCATCATCAAGCTCCATGTCTTCTGTGTATCTGCAATGAAACCATAAATAAAAGGCTACATGAGTGAAACCATACATCATTGGAAAAAAGATAAAATTTTACAACAAACGTGTTATATTAATGAAAGGAGATATACATCAAAGAAAACATATGCAATTTATCTATGATCAGATGGAAGAAAATATTAGCACTAGTAAGTCATAACAGTGTCTAGTACAATATTAGTGGTAAGTTGGATTAATCCTCTATGTACCTCTTCTCAAGAAACGTCTTTGCATTGGAAACGTTTTTCCCCATAGCTGATGCTTTCCAGGAGAAGTATGATCCTGAGGGGTCGACCTAAAGAAATAATCAACAATGAGCCATCCAGCATTTCGTTTACTACACCATACTACGATATGACAAGTGAAATATTGGTCCAAAAGTAGAAGATTTTATACAAAAAAAATAGTGGTGATCTGTTATAACTGGATAATTGGTGCACAAAATAATACACATTTGGAACCCTGTTATTGAGATCATTGGTGCAAACAACACTACACAAATCATATGAATCAACATGTTAATTGATCCTGAAACAATGGCAAGGAAAATAACAAGGTCACATGTAGCTCTTTGTGCATACCTGATACAACTGCGGGCCATTGTCATCATACCCAGCAATCAGCAATGATACACCAAATGGTCTTACACCACTACAAAAAACAAGCAAGCCATGATTAATACATTGTAACATTGTATCTATAAGGAGTGAAAGAGAGTTCTTCCAGCTTCACCCATTACCATAAGCACTATGAACCATAGAGGCTAGTAAGTGGTTTCCAACATGATAGTGTAGATCTTAATTATATCTTTGAAGTAAACTTTTGGTTAACATGATGTAAAATGAATTTAAAAAAATACAAATGACTGTCAAATCTTATCTACTCCAAGTATGAGACTAGCTGACTCACTTGGTTACAGTAGTATTTTTAACCCTCCATTGCTCAATCTTACCCATTCTGTATATATTGCTCCACAAATTTGCAATACATGTTGAATTGTACAAGTAAACAACACATATCAATGCTTTCTTTAGAACATCAATGCTACATTATATATTGACAGTTCTGGGTACTAAAAAATTGAATGCAAGTTATATTGAATGGTAATGTGAAGTTCTGAGAGTAAATGGGTAGGTTCTTTTCGGCTGCGGCTTATGAGGGCGCTTGTATTGGCTTTTTCTGATAACTTTTGGCTATAAATTTTGATTGAAAATGAATAGTAGTAGCTAAAAGAAATGGCTTCTAAAAGGAGGGGCGAGCGGTGGGAAAAAATGAGGGAGAGATGCATGCGCATGACGAGAGCGAGAGTGGGGTACGTGATGCACTCGTGACCCTCTGCCTTATCCCCGGAGCGAGACGGTAGCGAAAGGAGTAGAGAAGCCACTTCGAGAAACCAGGTGTTCGTATTGGCTTTAGTTTTTTTAAGCACAAGCCAATACAAATAGGGCCATATGGCTTATGGCTGCGGCTTATATTTTTTGGCCCTAGCGTGAGCGCTTGTGTGAACGAGCCGAATGCTGATAAGCCGCTTCGAAAAGGCTATCCCGATAAACCGCTTCGAAACGGCAGTGCAAAAACCATCATGTTTGTTTGTTCGAGAGAAGTTATAAGCCATAATCTGAAAAAAAAAACTAGGCCAATTATCCAACAACTTATTTTCTTATGAATAAATTAGGTAGAGCAAGTGCATGATTTAACAATCTCATTGATAGTAATGAAAGTTACCAAGTATAGTAACATACCCAGATTGCGTGAACTCCTGCATAACAGCAGCAGTCTCACGGACAAGCTGTGTAACAGGTATAGTTTCCTGCGTTTGACAAAGAAAAAATAATCACAAACAAAAAATCTACTTCGAAAATAATAATATAACATGGCTGACCATAAAAATACACAATGTTCAAGAAGACGTCAGACGCTAGGCGGGTGGCAAGGTGGGGTGTAGCGCCTAGGGAGCCTAGGCGGGGCCTAGGTGGCCGAATTAAAAACGAGGACAACAGGCGGAAGATAAGCAAGCATGCATATATATTTTATCTTTAGATGAAAAGTAGTCGGATTTTAGATCGTCCGATGGAGATCCAACGTCCCAGATCGAGTCATCAAATCCTATAACCAATATTCAAGAAAATTAGTTAGATTTTAGACCGTCCGATGAAGATCCAATATCCCAGATCGAGTCATCTAATCCTATAACCAATGTTCAAGAAAATTAGTCAGATTCTAGACCGTCCGATGAAGATCCAACGTCCCAGATGGAGTCATCAAATCCTATATAATCTAACCCTAACATCCTCCACCTCCATCTCTCCTCCCTAGCTGCCGCCTCCCCCGCAGATATCGGCCCCTCACTTCTCCCCTCTACCGTCACCCTCCTCCGCTCGCCACCCCTCGCCGCCTCGCCTACCTTCGACCTTCCCCGCAGATCTGTCGAGCGGAGGAGAGTGGGGCCATGAGGCCAGCGCAGGCGGAGGAGACTGTGGAGGAGAGACGACGAAGGGGATAGGAGGCGGAGGCAAAAGAGAACCTCGGTGGCGGTGTGGCTGATTCCGGTGAGGCAGAAGGGAACTCTTGGTAAGCCCTCAGTCCCTCTTCCTCTTTCCCTGCTCTTTGTCACCGCCTCGCGCACCTAGGTGCCGCACGGCCACCGCGCCCGCTTGGCAGACCGCCACGCCGAGGCCACCTTACCCCGCCTTGGACCGCCTCGGTGCCTACCCACCCGACTAGGTGCTAAGGCGAGGTGGCACCCTGCCGCCCAGCGCCTACACGGCGCCTAGGCAGACGCCCAGGCCGCCTTCTTGAACAGTGAAAGTACACATTATCTAAAATAGTAATTTACTACAGCTGGTGTCTTTACCAAATGTACACATAGTTTTTGAAAGGCTAAACCAAATGAACTGGGGGAAAATATACCTTGTACAACCGATAATATTGTTGTGCTTGTTTCCGACTTTTTCTCACAAGAACACGAAAATCTGGACCCATCCCACTGAAAACAATGCAGAAGTAATTAAGTACATGTATGTGCAACAAAAAAGAGAAATATTTTGCAATTCATAAGATGCATCAAATGCCAGTAACGTCAACGGTCATATCATTAAATTGGAATTAAAATTAATGGCAGGAAGTTGAGAGATGTAACAAACAATTTGATGAGAAAATGTAGCTCTTCTGATTGCTTAGCACTACAAAGCTAACTATTTATCTCCAATGTGCACTTCTGTGGTCAAGAAACTTCATCAAACTATTGCGAAGGTGGATTGAAAGACTAATTTATTTTAGGTACTCATTCAAATCAAAATAAAGTATTTGCTGCTCTAGGTTACCAGTAAATTGATCCACTACACATAATTTACATGCTAATAATAAACAAAAGTTCTATTCCCTGCTTACCCATTCATCAAGGTGCCTAAAAAAGGGTAAATATGTGCATGTAAGTAAAAACCATACATTGATCTATCAATCATCTTGTGCTCTTGCACATTTTGGACAGGTTTTTTCCATTTTTGCCTTTTCAGGAGAGTCTATAGTCAGTAGATAGTACTTAATGTCAACGATGTCCCTTGTGCCCATAGAGACAGGTCCTTCAAACCAATTATTCATTTTACCGTTCTATTTATTCGTACACCAGCTCATCAGTGAACAAAGTACAACTAAAATGTAGCAGATAACACTACAACACACTCAGCCATCATGAAAAATAAAGAACATAACCAATACAACTAAAGTTGGGGTGATTCAAAGTAAACATATAGAAGATGGTTGTAACATATCCAAAATAGAAAAATGAATTACAAAATTAACCAACAGAGTGTAGAAAACTACATACCTGTAGACAACTCCAATATTTGGAGTCAAAGCCTGAATCTTTTGCACCTAGATATTTGCATATTGGTATTTATTAGCACCTCTGGGAAAAGAATGAAAGATAGCATGTGGCTAAAATAGGAAGTTAAAATTAAGGATGATGTTACACTTACAGATGTTTCATCCACTAAAATAGAAGGTAATTTCTTCTCAGTGGCGATAACCACACCATTAGCAGCTGTGAACATGACAGATAACAAAGAATCAATAAACCAGGTAAACAGGGAAGTGAAAAGGTTGTAGTCTCAGACCAGTGGCCACAGATAATACATAGAATAGAACAGTCCGGTAAAGTTATACGCACCTACTAGGCTACAATTCATTGCAATAGAACTAAATATATCAGTAGTACTACCTACGTGAAGAATGCATGTCAAGTAATAGTTTCATTCAGTTGTTCATACACCATCACACCAATACAAAATCCGTGGGCTAAATATCGAGATATTACTTTTAACTTCCACAACACAAGTGCTGCTGAATGACTCCATTAGCTGATTTTAAGGGCAAGTAAACTAATTAGTATGCTGTACGTGAAGGAGACAAATAAATTTGTAATCTGCATAGTGAAATTACGCTTCCATATCCCATAGGAGGCCTTGGTGAGTAGACATCATATATACCAGTAAATAAAAAGAATCGAACAACTCCTAGGCAGATAGAAATCCAACTTTGCAATGAACGCTTGAACAGTAGCCACTGAACATCTAGAAGCCGGAAGGCAGACAGAATTCCAACTTTACAATGGACAGGCTCCTAGGAATATGGCCCGTTCATATAGACTTTTGGCTTTCGCTTATGAATAGTAACAGCTTGTAGAGAAGCTTATAGAGAGAGAGACACTCGTGTGTAATTTTGGCCGATATAAATAAAGTCAATGCAGTGTATACTAAAATCAAGTAGACCTCGCTTTGAAAAAACACTTCTTTTAAAGTTAGATATTGTAGAAAAGCCATTTACTATAGAAAAGCAGCTTTTAGAAGCTAATATGAACAGAACCATAATTACATAGTTTGCAGAACATCCAAACAATTATAAAAACTACATCACACAAAACATCAACTGCTACAGCACAGATAAGCATTCAGAATGCAGAAGAATACAACTGTAAAATGCACATTTTCTGACAATCCCATTGATGTCAAGAAATTAACAAGGGCTAAGTTTATCAAATGTAATAGCGTTAGTAGTATAATCAAGAAACTCCTAAAGCCCAGCACTAGATCGGCAAATAATCTCGGTATCTTAAATTGGCATAGTAACCTTAGATTTCACTAGTGGGACCAAACAGTCACAGTGGTAATTATTTCCCATGTGGTTAAAAACGCCTGCACTTCCAAGCACTGTTGAAAGCCCTAAATTTATGCAGATTAATGATTTCCGTGGCACCTACAAGCATTTGTAAGAAAAGAATTGCAATCCTTAAGTCCCACAGCAGGCACCCAGACAAATTCAACACGCCTAGCAGTGTTCATAGATATCGAGAACCTCCAAAATCCCAACCTTATGCAACTCCATGATGCCAAAGAAACAAGGGGAACCTAATTAAAGCACAGGCATCAGCAAGGGCCGAAACCGCACGAAGTCGAACCCTGACTCGCAAATTTCACACTCGAGGAACAAAAAAGGTAAACCCTCCGCATCGCCCCAATGCTATGCAGACCACAAAACACCCCACAACATTCGTCTCGAACCGGCCAAAATCTCACACCTTTCCGCCGCCTCTCAATTCTCGCAAGGCAAAACTACTAATGGCATAAAGTACCAGGAAGGGATTACTCGACGGATCGCACCTTTGATCCCGAGCGATGTCTGGCCGGATCCGACCGCCGTGAGCGCGTGCTCGATCTGCACCAGCTTCCCCGAAGGGCTGCAACGAACCCGACGGAAAAGGTCAAGATCACGACACCGAAACCGCACCAGATCACGCCCGATCTCGAGCGAGTAGAGGAGAGAGGGGGAGGGCACAGACCTGAAGGTGGTGAGGGAGAAGGAGTACTGACTGTCGCCCATGGCCGATGCGCGCGATTACCTCGTCGTCGGCTTCCTCGGGGTTGCCAGAGAGGAGCGAGCGAGGCGGCTGGTGAAGGGACGAGACGGAGTGCGAAGGGAGGCGGAGTAGAGCTCGCGAGGAAAAGTGCAAGATTGGAGTGTTTCGCAAGAAGAAGCTTTTGGGCCGTAAATCTGGAAACCGCAGCTACCTTGGTCTTTATCTATGGGCCTCATTTTTGGGTATGTGCTGAAATGATAATGTGATACCTGGTAATTTTTTTAGGCCGTGTCTTGTGATTTTTTATTTATACTTTTGAATTTCGGTTGTTCGTAAGAGAGAGTATGAAGAGGTAGATACTCGTATGTGATTTTAGTCGATATATATAAAATCGGGATAAAATCTAATACAATCCATTTGTAGACTCCAATTTATAAAGACACTTTGTTTGAAAACTAGTTACTGTAGAAATCAAGTCATACGCCTAAAAGAAGGGAGCCATCATATGCTACAGCTTAAAAGTCTTGCAGTTGCGTGGCTCGCAACATGGCCAAGTCACAGGTAAAGGGCATGCTTTTCGGTTTTTCAGTCAGTTTTTATCTTTAGATTCTTTTGATAATAACTATTTATTAGACTAATAAATCTTAGCAAAAAGGTACAAGTCTTGGCTCAAAAGAACAGAGCCAAAGCCCAACTAAGAGCAATCTTGCTGTCCCGTTTGTTACTAAATAGATGACGTCCAAACATATTGTTAGTAAAAAATTTAATAGTGTGTCGACTACATGAAAATGAGTTAACATTTTTTGTCATAAAAACGCTTCCATAATATTTGTTCAGACGATCCACAGTATTATAATGTTAGGAGTAATTATGTCACATACTTTTTTCTATTTTATACACTTGATTTCTTTACCATTCATCACTCATCCTACGAGTGGAAGTGAGGATAAGTGGGGAAAAATGGTGGGTGGGGGGAGAAAGCTAAGAAAAGCATTCAAAGAGACGACAAGAGCAAGGGAAGAATTTGCTTTTTTGCAAGGGATAGTTGATTGCATCTCACTATGTCACGCAAATAACAATTTTCTTCTGGCTTCCCGAGACGGGATGCCTTTGATCTGTTCAGTTTATTTCACAAAGCTTCACAAATACTCGACTATATACATACATAACACGAACAGGCAGAGCTCAGCGTATCAATCGAAGCTCGATCAATCGAAGAACGGCCGGGCGTTGGATCTCTCACTACTTGACGCTGGTCTACGGAGCTGTAGCGGATATCTCCCTGAGGCCGGGGCCGGGATAGGCATTGTCGCACTGCTCCGGCTCGACGCGGTCGCCGCAGTAGCACCAGCCCAGCTTGTCGCAAATGCGGTTGCCGCAGCCCTCGTGGCAGACGAGCAAGTCCATATCCGTGCAGACGCAGCAGCACGGCGGCACCGCGTAGATGGCGAAACGGCAGGGGTCCCTCTTCTTCGCGTCAAGCCCCGATCGCTGCCCCTGCTCTGCACGCAAGAAACGAGGGAGGCAAAGAGACGAAACAGGCCACGGTTCAGGTTTTGTTTCCGTCGTATACTCTGATTTAGGGTCAGTTTTAAGTAAATTTTACTTTACACCAGATAACTTATCATTTATTTTAGTTTACATCAGATTAACCTGTACTTTTACTTTATATCAGAATGAACTAAATAAAATTTTACTTTGCGCTAATGCAATCTTGTTGAACTAACCACGCCCAATCTCTTAGCTGGTCCGTTCTAAATCACATGATTGGATGGAACAAACCATGAGAAACAAGATCTATGTTGAGAAAATAATAAATCAAGAAGCAAACTTCCGAAGAAGCTGCAGACCTGTGGACATCGATGCCGGCGATGAAAAGCATAGGCTCGGGGTTGGCTGCTGCGGCGGCGACAGCGAGCCGTGGCTGCTTTCTAGACCGATCCATCTCACAGCGAGTGCGCAAATCTGTGAACTCTATCCACAACCCATTAAATCAAATTCACCGATTTGAACTCTACCTGTAATTGCCAAGGACCCCAATTCCCAAAGTAACAGATTTGTTGTGCTCTAAATCCTATTCCCCAAATGAAATTGAAGCAACAGAGCAATCAAAATTTTATATACTGGCTCAATTCCAATCCCAAACACATCAATTCTACTCCACAAATAGCATATCGACCCCAAACCTTCATGGTGCCGCCAAAGCAAACAACATACCTCAATACTCATGGTGACGGCCTCACCATCCACTCCTACAGCCTTCCACAATTCCATCGCCATCTCTCCTGTTGTCGATTATGAGCAGCTGCTCGACCCGCTGCACCACAACTTGCCCCATCCCTTCTCGGTGTTTTTACTGGTCTCGGTGTTTTATTGAAAAGACCGAATTTATAGGATATATGTCATACTATAAAGAAGGGTCATAACTAGCATCTTGAAATTTACCTTATGCCACTTTAATCAATTATTGTTTATGCATGCATTTGGATCTTCACTTGGAACCCTCTCTGATTTTCCTTTGAAACTGGTATGACCGCAAGCCTATTGATGATAGTACCACAGTGTTGGCCTAAGTGGTTTAAGTTAAGGATGTGCTAAAAACATGAATTTGGACAATTTACCCGAGATGGTTTTTGAGATTGGACTTGTGGGTCACGGCACGGCTCAGCAGTGGTGTGGTTAACTTCAGGGAGTGAAGTGGGGTGAAGAGAGCTAACTGTTAATGCTGCTCCAGTTTTAAAGACGCTCGAAGGCGGTGGCGCACAAGGCGTGATGAAGACAAAGGCGGCATGTGGGTGTCAGTATGGACGGGCACATACATCTCATGAGTGAGCTAGCGTGAAGTGGCATGGAAGTCATTATGTGGAGTTATGGCGGCATTGGCGTATGAGTGCGACGGTGGTGGCATGTGGCTAATGAGGCAATAGAGGTGGTGAGGCATCGGTGCTG
This sequence comes from Bonia amplexicaulis, assembly GCA_036346245.1. Taxonomy (NCBI): domain Eukaryota; kingdom Viridiplantae; phylum Streptophyta; class Magnoliopsida; order Poales; family Poaceae; genus Bonia; species Bonia amplexicaulis. Next base: position 5,210,272 of record CM070740.1, read on the forward strand.
ACCAGGCGAGTTGGGTGGATAGGTTCAAGAGAAGATGGGCCGATTAGGTCATGCCCATCTGGAGAAAGAAAGGGGAAGAAAGGAGAAAAGGGAGATGGACCATGGCCTAGAGGAGAAAAGGGAGATGGTTTACGACCCAAAAAAGATAGAAGAAAGAAAGAAAAAAGCGAAAGATGGTCATGGGCAAGGCTTGAAACGGTCCGAGAGAAAGAGAAGATTTTGAGGAATTTAGATGACTTTTTAGTAATTTTTGGGAAAGGCGATAGTGTTTTTGGCGCACAAAGAACACAAGGAACTCAGAAAACACGACAAACAACTTGAGAGATTTTGCGAAAAATTTTCATGCCTTTTTGGAACTTTTTGGGCTATCACATCTCTCAGGAGCTAGAAATTTCTATGTTAATCAGAGAAAAAATGGAAAGATCTATGCCGTCAATTTTGGTGAGTACAAATTATAATGATGTCTCGATTAATCACATATTTACGAGAGTTGTTACATTTGTACAAAGAATACGACTATATTTCTATCAACAAGTACAACTCTATGTATTGATATAAGCATAAAAAAGATACAGTACCTCCATTAAAAAAAGATATAAACAAGTACAACTCGGAAATTTGCATAGGACCCGGTCCTTTGTGCATAAAAAAGATGTAGTACCTCCATTGTTGACCGAGGCAAAGTTAAATTTACCTCTCGTCGGGGATTGGCCAGCGAAGAAGGCCAAGGACAGAAGAACCAAAATGAGGGTAACTGCGTGTACTCTTATTGGTCTTTTTTATGGATAAGTTTTTTGGACTGTGTTTTATAAATTATGGTTTAAATTTATAAATTTTAGTTATTTGTGAGAGATAGTATACAAAGAAAAATAATTGTATATAATTTTAACCAGTACAGTTAAACTTAGTATATTTTTTATTATATTTTTTCTGTTAATCCGTCTTAAAAAATATATTATTTAAAAATTAGTTAATATAGTATAAACCATAAACCAGAAGTAAGAGTTGGAAAAGAACTCAGCCCACGCGTGGTCCTCTCACTCTCCTCGCACTCTCCTACGATGTTTTCTGAATCGATACACAGACAGCCCAAACGATGAGCAAGGCATATATAGATCGGTATTGAGAAGACCACAAGCCTTCACAAAGCAACGCCAAGAATTAAACTTGGTTTACTTAATTGGCCTAGTAACCATATATATCAACGTAAAGAGAACATCCGGTCGATTTACATGGAAAACACGAAACATTAATTTGCTAATTAAGTATTTAGGATGACCGGCCATATAGATCGCGTACATCCAAACACATATACAGCAGTGTACATAGATGTACAGCAGCTGCATACATACATACTCCTTGGTATACATATACGACACTCGCCATGCATGCATGCATGAGAACACGTACACCATACAGCAGTACTTATCCATGCAAGCTAGTACGTACGCTGTTATTCCGGCCGGAACCCTGAAGATATATCACAGCGACGAACACGGCAGCACTAGCTTCGATTATATATTTATTTATATATGACCAAGAAGCTTTTGCTCGCGCGCGTTGTCGTTCGATCCGGCCGGGCGCGCGATCGTGAAGGCTTCGCACTGGTCGGCCTGGAGTTCGTCGAGGCAGCTGCAATATTCGGGAAGTGGGCAGTCGCACGACTGGCAGTTTTCGCGGCAGGAGGGCCCCTCGTCCAGGCAGTAGAATCCTTCACTATGCTCTATGTACGTGCACAGCGCACAGATCGGTTCCGCCGATTTCAATCCTGCTCCCGGCCACCATGCATATATAGTTATTTTCAAAGAAAAACTATCAGTAGTAGATTAATCACATTACAAGAATTGTAAATAGATCGAGCTTGGCATGCACGTACGTTCCCATCTTTAATTTGGAGTAGCCGAGTAGCATAGGTTCTCTGTGTTGTTATACTACAAGTACAGATCGATTGAATCGGTGGCCATGCATATACGTACGTATTGAGAGAGAGTACAGAGCTGGAAACAGGATATATATACACACACATATGTGTATATATACGTGTGTGTATATATATGTGTATAGAAAAATAGTTCTATACTTCTGGGAGTATATACTTCTATTTCAAATATACCTTTTGATGGTGTTGTTATAACTTTTTATCTATTTGAGTATACTCTAATAATGATTATAAGATACTCCAAATTGAGTTCCATGAAAAATTTCATCAAAGTCCACTTTGTATAGAATAATTTGTGTATGTTCTCCTTTTATACATAAAAAATGTCTATAGCAAAAAATAAAGTGATCCAATAAAATTTTTTCAACTAAATCACATTGGAGTATCTTAGAATTAATATTTAAGTATACCGAAAGTGATAAAGAAGTATAAAATATTCGTTTAAATGATATATTAGAAATGAGAATATATACTCTCAGAAGTACGAAAAAAGCTTCATATACACAGATATCTACGTATATATAAGCAATACGTTCGAGTCAGTCACTACCTCCTTGGATGGGTGAGGCGAAGTCTATTGCACTACGGCGGGCCGAGGACTGGCCGGTGAAGAAGCAGAGGGCCACAAGGGCCAGGAGCAGAACAACAGAGCCGTTCTTTCCATCCATTTATCTATGCTCCACTTTGGCTGGATGGTGTCTGCAGCTAGCGCTATTGTGCTTCTCACTTGCTCCCAAACCTTGCCCAATTTATAGGCTACATCCATCCATGCAAGATGAAGTGCTATAACACAATTACTTCAATTCTAGAAGGGTGCCTAAACTTATTTTCCCCGCACTCATTAATCTGTCCTCTGAAAACAGTACGTACGCTTATCATCTGTCCTTTGAAAACAGTGGTCACGAAAGCTTTGCGTCACCGATGACAGCCATTATCGGTACCGAGCATTGAATTGATCCAGCTCGCAGGATGTGGACATTGTCGTGAGCCGACGAGTTTATACCTCAGTGATGACATAACATCGTCACCGACGATTTTTAAATTATCTATAATACATACTATTATAGATGATTATATTTGTCATAGATAATTTATAGTTGAAACCATCTGTGATGATATCACATATACTTTCACTATAAACCGTCTGTGATAGTCAACTATCACTGGTAGTTATGAGTTAATAACCGTCTGTGATATTTTCTATATTCATAAACCTTTTTCTATTTATTGGCTAGCTTCAGGAAATACTAACCATACCTTCTGAAACAAGTAGAAACACAACCACTACATGTATACATCTGATTCACATTCATTTCAGAAACAAGATGATCCATTTTACAAATTAATTAACTGAAATGAAATAAATTAACCATCTATGAACAAATACACACATATACAATTAAACTGAATCTTATCTCAGTCAAATTTATCTTACATTGTGGAACTCTCCATCTTTGTTTATAACCCTAGACATCAAGAAGTACGTATACTGTCATAGAATTTGTTGGAGCCCGATCTGTTCCAACGCAGTTGTAGTGATGGACGTAACCTCTCGGTAGGAAGATCAACATCATACATACATATAAATTGATGATAAGTATGAAATAATTATTTCAAGATTGACAAATCTAAGGATCATTGATCTTCATGGAACTGATGAGTAGTTCTATGTTGTGGCAAATATAGAATCCACATGTGTTACCCAGTGGCTGCTGGTGGCACTGTAAAAATAGAATTTATTAGTTCGAGAGGCATTATTACAAAGTGTTATATAGAATTAATGTGTACTAGCGAATACCGAGAAATCCAGATTATGTCGCATGGCATTGATCTCTCCATTGAATTTCCATACATAAACAACGTAATTGGCAAACGACCCACGTGATTCTAAAAAGTTAGACTTGGTCATTGGGAAAGAATTAAGAAAAGACTACAATAGAGTTATTTATAGAGAATTAAGAAAAGACTACAATAGAGTTATTTATAGAGGAAATGTGTTTAACAGTTGATTAATTATTAGACAACTGTGAAGTCTGTTTTGGTCCTTTTTAGAAAATCAAGGTATATTACCCGGTTCTATTTTGGTATAATTATAATTAGAGGCCAGTGGAACCTACCTAGTTAAATTGTCATTGTTATTAAACCTAAGTTTGTGTTGCTTATAAAGAAGTAAGAGTACATATTTTTCAGAAGTATAGAACTAGTTTCCTATCTCTCTCTACATATATATAAGGAAAAAATGAAGCAGCGGATGAGTAGATCGATCAGAGGATTAATTGTCACGCTATAAAGATGAACGTGTTGTCTCTTTTTTACGTTTCTAAAAATTTATATGGTAACTAACTTTTAAATAAAATATCTTTTTAAGATAAGATCTATAAGTTGATTGTATTATATATTATAATGATTTCATTTATATTGGCCAAAACTATACGTGAGTTTCTGTTACTATATACTCTCTTACGAACAGACTAAAAATCATAAGTCATAAGTCAAAACTAAAAATCATCGATAATTTATGAAGTTACGCACCAACCGAGTTACGCACGAACCACACTAGGAACCCAGGACGCACATTCAGCCAGCGACCCACGCGTAACATGCACGCATGAGCTCGTTAGCGGAACCATGTATATATATAAACACTTAAGTATAAACTTAAATACTAATTTTAAGATAATCCAATGCGACTTAGTTGAAAAATTTTCATGAAACCCCTTTATTTTTTGCTATATACCATTTACATACATAAAAGGAGTATATACATATTTTTTCATGGAAATCACTTTGGAGTACGTTATAATCATTATTAGAGTACTCTCAAAAGGATAAATATGTATTACATTATTATTTAAACGGTAAATGAGAAGTGGGAGTACGTAATCCAAAAGTATAAAACCAGTTTGCTATATATCTATACCTATCTCTCTCTCTCTATATATATATATATAGACACATACAGTATTATTTAAATGATACATGAGAAGAGCACGTATTTCTAGAAGTATAGAACTAGTTTCCTATCTCTCTCTACATATATAAGGAAGGAAAAAATGAAACAGCGGATGAGTAGATCGATCAGATGATTAATTGTCACGCTATAAAGATGAACGTGTTCTGGCCTATAAAGGTCTCTTTTTTACGTTTCTAAAAATTTATATGGTAATTAACTTTTAAATAGAATATCTTTTTAAGATAAGATATACAAGTTGATTGTATTATATACTATAATGATTTCATTTATATTGACCAAAACTGCATACGAGTTTCTGCTATTCTATACTCTCACACGAACAGACTAAAAATCATAAGTCATAAGTACGTCAAAATTAAAAGTAGAAGCCCAAGGTCATTTTCTTAAAAGATGAAGTGTCTGTGTCACGTATGGACATAGGCTTGTCCATTGATTGCACACTATCTTCGTTTGTCTTGTATATGGATTAATTAAATCGACAACCATGTTAGTACTTGAGAGGGATATGTACTACTAAGTAGTAAACCTCTGAAGAGCATGTGCTTTTTTTTTAAGTTCTATGATGAGCATTGTAATATAATACAGTTCGTTTCATCAAGACAACACACTACCTCCTTGGATGAGTTGATAAGTCTATCACGCTCCGGGCTGAGGACTGGCCAGCAAAGAAGCCTAACGGCCAAGCCCACAACCACAAGAGCCAGGAGCAGGTCTTTCTATGCAATAGGCATTAGAATCTCCACAGGAGTTTTGATTGCGTGTCTAGACTCGACTGGAGTGTGGTTATGCCCTCTCCCAATGCTCCGCTCGATTTATAGGCCACTGGATTCAACAACATAAAAGTGAAACTATAAATTACTACTGCAAGTAGTATCATTTTCTAGAGGGGTGCCCACATATATACGTTTCATATCCCTGCAGGCACTCATTAATTTTGCTCCATTTCTTATCTGAAATTGAAAAACCGAAACAAATCACCAAGCGAAAACACAGAGAGTTAATGGTTGGGTTTGGTGATTATTGCTTGTGGTTTTGATTTAGGACATATATAATAATATAAACACCTGCTGTCTATAATATCTTCCATATCATCTATAAACAGCACTAAAAAAGACCATACAATATGTTATCTTTTTATATGTTTCTATAGACAGTTTCTCTATGACATAATGTGCCTTCTTTACTATGTTATAGTCGATTATTGCAATATCGCTGATCGACGTCATCGGCTCCGCTGGTCGCCGGGCGGTTGCTCTGCCACTGCCGTGCACCATGACGTGAGGGTGTGGGGCGCCGACGCGACGGAGTTGTGGTGTCGGTGGGCATGGAGATCCTGATCCCGATCATGGCCGTGCACCATGAAGCGAGGGTGTGGGGCACCGACGCAACGGAGTTCAACCCGGCGCGTTTCGCGGACGAGGCAGCGGGCGATCTGTGGCGGCACCCGATGGCTTTCATGCCGTTCGGCGGCGACTCGAGCGTGTGCATGGAGCATAACCTGGTGCTGATGGAGGCCAAGGTCGCCCTAGCCGTCGTGCTGCAGCGGTTCACATTTCGGCTGTCACCGGCGTACACGTGCACGCGCCCAGGGTGCTCATGGTGCTCAACCCACAACACGGCGCGTCAGTGATCTTTCGGCCGTTGTGATCAGCCAGTATCTCACAACCCAGTTCAGCGATCAAACAATCCACATGTTAGTTGGATTGAATTAATTCCTTCATGTATATGCATTCAAACGATCACACATGTACATCGATCGCAGACAGTTCGAATCATACAAACGAATTTATACAAGGACAATACATCACATAATGTGTTATGCCGCTTGTTTCATTTATAATTTTATTCCTGTAGAGATTCTACTTTAGTAGTATTGATGGTAGTATAATTAAATCTCGACTAATATGAACCAATGGATTGTAAAGATTGGTTGGCTCATATTTATTTTAAGGTACCATAAAAGTGCTCTTTAAGGATTTTTTTCTCAATTTTTTCCTATTTTTCCTTCTTTTTTCTTAGAAAAACTAACAGCCGCCACAGTGCAATTTCAGCCAGAAATTAGAAACCAAAACCTACAGCTGAAACCGTGAGCCACTTGGAGCTCCACCTTAGAAGTTGGAAGTTAAACGGAGTGGCTTCTCATGATAGATTTTATAAACTATTTGTATAAGTTATTATAGAAATTATTTTAAACAAAGTGGATTTTTAATATGAATGTCTCTTACTCTCTAAATTTCTTTCATAATTAGTTAAAAATTAAAAGTCACGGTACTTTTAAATAGGACGCTACCAGCTATGTGCCGCCACGCTGGAGGAGCGTGTGGCTGGCAAGGGCACCATGCAACTATGCAAGGGTGAGCCGAGTAGCACGGAAAAAAATCCATTGTTTGGCTGGCAAGGGCACGATGCAACTCAATGCACAAGGATGGAAATTCGAGTGCCAGGCTGGGGATTTCAAAACCCATTTACATCCCAGTAGTCTAAGATGGGAAAGCTAAGCTAATCTATTGTTTGGCAGGTTTATGATGGATATTTATGTAAATGAATTGAATATCGATAAATCAATGAGCTATTTTAAAAACACTATTTTGATAAGTCATTCACAAAACGACAAAGAAATTATTTCATTTATTTATTTTATTCAAAGAAAACTATTTGCTGAAAAGAAGAGGGTCTATTGTTTGTCAGGTCTTCGATGGCTTAGGCCTGGAAATGGTCGGGCCTACTAGTTTTTCACCGTGCTGCAAAGTTCGTATCTAAGAGCCTGTTCTTTTTCAGCTTTTGACTTAAGCTTTGGCTTTTCTACAGTAACTATCTCTTTAAACGGAGTGTCTTTTCAAGATAGAGTATACTAGTTAATTGTAATACATATTGTACCGACTTTATTTATATCGACAAAAACCGTATGTGAGTTTCAGTTACTCTGTAATATCTCATACGAACAGTCTAAAAGTCACAAATCGCAGTCAAAAAGAATAGGCCCTAAACCTAGTAGAATCGGCCTGGGTTAATCATGGCCCGGCCTGCCACGCACCAACCTCCCCTTCACAAATCACAATCATGTCATCGTCCCCCAAATTTCCTGACGACCACCGTTGCGGCAGCCCAAGCTCCCTCAAATCCTCTCCTCAACAGGAGCTGCCAACAAGGTAGTCGTGACTCGTGAGCCCCAACTTGCCCCACACCGAGATCAAACCTGCAAGGCCCGAACCTTCAGAATTGGTATGCCAGAATATTTCCTTTTCCCTGTATTTTTTGGATGTATCCGTGATGCTTGTTAATAGATAGTTTGTGTGGAAGATTCAGCGACGTTGAGGGAAGTGATGGGTCTTACCTCATCGGGATCACTGTCGTCATCATCATTGTTGTTGCCTGCCATGAAGCATATGCCCGTGAAGTTATCGTTATTCTTCTTCTTACCTTTAGCGTCATCATCGTCGTGGTCATCGTCGTCGCAGCTCTCATATTCCACATCGCTCAAATCAAGACGCTCAATAGCCGATATTATCTTTTCAGCAAGCTTGCGACGGAAATTTCCACTCTTGGTGTTGTTGTTCTTGGATGGCCGACGACGATAATTCTTCTTCTCCTTCATCACCTTTCCCTTGAGTTTGGAACAATCCATCTTGATGTGGCCTAGCTCGCCACACTCAAAACACCTGATTGGACCTGACATGCCACCTCGCTTCCTCATCCTCACATTGTTAATACCTTGTATGCCCGTGAGGAGATCAACACCAAGTCCTCTTCAGCAAGCTACTCGAATTGTTCCTCTGAAAAAGTAGGCAATGCGGAGAAAGAAACACAAGACAAATCACTCGACAAAGTAGCCTGCACGGGGTCAATCACAAGTGCTAATGATGAAGATTTATTAATCTTAGATGGCAAAACTTTCATCTCATATGTTTTCAATTTAGAATAAAGATCATCCATGGTTAAGTTATCTAGATCGACAGTTTGATTAATAGTTACGACAAACATCAACCACTTAGAACTTAAAGATCTTAAAATTTTAGTTGCATTATCTTCATCAGTAGGAATAACACCAACACTGCGCTGTCCACTCAATATTTTCTCAAAACGAGCAAAGTGATCATCACTGGATTCACCAGGTTTCATAGAAAAATCAGAATATTCTTTTTGATAAAGATTTTTACGCACCTTTTTAATTTTGGTGGTTCCTTCGTGATAACCGCAAAGAGTTTTCCAAATTAAATGGGCAGAATTAATATGAGCTACATGATCAAATTCTTTGCGAGAAATCCCTTAAAATAGCAACTTACGAGCTTGAGCATTTAAATCAACATATGCTTTATTTAAATTAGTAACAGTAGCAGGAGCCTCATATGGTGTAGAAACTTTTTTTTCCAAACATCACTACCTTGAGCCTCAATATAAGCTTGCATTCGACACTTCTAAAAAGCAAAATCAGTACCATCTAACATGGGGGACGATTCACATGCCTCTCTGACGTCATATCAACCCGCTCTGATACCACTTGTAGGATCGTCGATGGCAATCAGAGGGGGTGAATGATTGAAATTCTCAACGAAATCTTTTTCTCAACATTTTTGCCTTTTAATTGTTTAATCTACAAAAAACAGAAATAACAAAACAAAAAGAAAATAAGTTTTTTTTATTTTAGTGTAGCAGTAATGTAGAGAACATCAGTAGCGACAAGACAAGACATCGTAGCAAAATATTGTAGCGCTACCGCTTGCCATCTTGTAGCGACTAGATAATGGGTTACTAAAAGTGCACTTTTCGTTCAATCTTCCAATCGATTTTTAATTAAAACTTATTCATGTATGAAAGCAAGAAAAATATCTAGATATAGACCAATGCATGGAGAAACCCTTGGAATCAAAAAATCAGAAAAAGGATAATATATGCGAATTAAAAAAACTCACAAATTTTATTAAAAAATTGTGAGCACTATTCACGTGGATTATCCATCAGCACAGTACACTCTTCCCAGAGTGTTTTCTTTTTCCGTCGATTTTTCCTCTGTCGCCTCGCGCCATCTTTTTTTCTTTTGTTCCAATCTCGAGTCTCGTTCTCACGCGTCGTATTTTTCCCGTCTCCTCAAGCACGTCCCTATGACGGTCGCCCGTCCTTTTATACATCCATCCGACTATACGTCCGAAATCGATTTTAAGTTGCAGCCATAATTAACCCTAATACAACTCCTCTAATTATGCCTTTTTACCTCAACCAAGCTTTTGTCCCATTACTATTCAAGGGACCCGAAACCCTTCCTAACACGGGTTTTCCAACTTCTGACTTTTCTAACTCGCCTCAAGTCGAAGCCTCCAGGACCGTATCTCCTGTAGCTTCTCCACACATCATCCACCTCTGATCTCCGTGTACTCCAGCGTGAGCCTGACCACCTCATGACATCCTCGACCGCTTGGACCTCAGATTTCTCCCTCCTAGTCCCGGTCCTCCTCATCACCAACCATGACTGTCTCCACGCCCAACCTGCACATGCAAAGATCAAAGAACGTTTTTCCAGTACAAGTTCGTCCAAACTTGACCAACATCAATCCGCACACACGCGACACAACTCGCATAACAACGTTAAACAAAATTACCAATTATTCATCATCACAAATTAACCATTGTCAATTATTCATCACCAAAATATTCTAGACCTAGCCACATGGTCTAACAAAGGTGGAGACGAATTTGGGCAATTTACCCGAGATTGGACTTGTGGGCGACGACACGGCTCAGTAGTGGTGTGGTTAACTTTAGGGAGTGAAGGGGGATGAAGATAGCTAGCTGTTGGTGCTGCTCCAGTTTTAAAGACGATCGAAGGTGGTGGCACACAGGGCGCAATGAAGGCAGTGGCGGCATATGGGTGTCGGCATGGACGAGCGCGCGCATCTCACGAGCGAGCTGATGTGAAGTGGCATGGGAGTCATTGTGTATAGTTATGGCGGTATTGGCGCATGAGTGCGATGGTAGTGGCACATGGCTGATGAGGCGGCAAAGGCGGTGAGGCATCGGTGCTAACTAGGCGAGCTAGGTGGATGGTTCGAGAGGAGATAGGCCAATTAGGGCATGTTGGCCAGTCGAAAGAAAGGGGAAGAAAGAGATGGGTTGCGGCCTAGAGGAGAAAAGGGAGATGGTATGCGGCCCAGAAAAGATAGGAGAAAGAAAGAAAAAAAGAGAAAGATGGTTGCGGGCTAGGCTAGAAATGGCCTGAGAGAGAGAGAAGATTTTGAGAAATTTAGACGACTTTTCAGGAATTTTAGGGAAAGGAGATAGTGTTTCTGGCACACAAAGAACACAAGGAACTTAGAAAACGCGACAAACAACTCGAGAGATTTGGAAAAAAATTTCATGCCATTTTGGAACTTTTTGGGCTGTTATAGCTCTTAGGGGCTAGAAATTTCTATGTTAATTGGAGAAAAAAGAGAAAGATCTATACCGTCAATTTTGATGAGTATAGATTATAATAATATCAATTAAGTACATATTTACAAGCGATGTTACATTTGTACAAAGAATACGACCATATTTCTATCAACAAGTACAGCTCTATGTATTGATACAAATATAAGGAAGATATCGTACCTCCATTAAAAATGATATAAACAAGTACAACTCGAAAATTTGCACAGGACCCGGTCCTTTGTGTATAAAAAAGATGTAGTACCTCCATTGTTGACAGAGGCAAAGTTAAATTTACCTCTCGTCGGGGATTGGCCAAATAAGAAGGCCAGGACGTAAGGACCAAAATGAGGGTAACTGCGTGTACTCTTGTTGGTCCTTTTTATGGATGAGTTTTTTGGACTGTGTTTTATAAATTATAGTTTAAATTTATAAATACTAGTTATTTATGAGAGACAATATATAAAAAAATAGTCGTATGTAATTTTGACCAGTACAGTTAAACTTAATATATTTTTTACTATAATTTTTCTATTAATTCGTCTTAAAAAATATACTATTTAAAAATTAGTTAATATAGTATAAATTATAAACCAGAAGTAAGAGTGGGAAAAGAACTCAGCCCATATTGTCCTCTGACTCTCCTCGCACTCTCCTACGATGTTTTCTAGGTGGTGATCATTTTGGCTTATTTTTGGTGGCTTATGGCTGAAAAGCACTGTAGTGGTCGAAAAACATCAGAATGACAGAGGCTTATTTAACATAATTAAATTTAAAAATTAAAAATATAAAAATATGTTAGCCCATCACGACAACGCAAACGAATACGACAAAAAAAGAACCGCAAAAAGCTAAAAAGCCAAAAGTTCAGAAAAAGACGAAATTATGAATAGTAAAAAATAAACCAGAAGCTGAAGCTGAAACGAGCGGGGCCCTAGATCGGTATTGAGAAGACCACAAGCCTTCACAAAATTAACAACGGCAAGAATTAAACTTGGTTAACTTAATTGGCCTAGTAACCATATATATCAACGTAAAGAGAACATCCGGTCGATTTACATGGAAGACACGAAACATTGATTTACTAATTAAGTATTTAGGATGACCATAGGTCATGTACATCCAAACACATATACAGCAGTGTACATAGATGTACAGCAGCTGCATACACATACTCCTTGGTATACATACATATACGACACTCGCCATGCATGCATGCATGCATGAGAACACACCATACAGCAGTACTTATCCATGCAAGCTAGCTAGCTGTTATTCCGGCCGGAACCCTGAAGATCTATCACAGCGACGAACACGGCAGCACTTCGATTATTTATTTATATATGATCAAAGCATGCGCGATCGAGACGCCGGCCGGCATGAACGAATGATTAGCCGTGGGCGCTGGTGGGCGTCGACTGGAGCATGATCTCCTCCACCAAGGCCATGGAATTGGAGTGGAAGCTTTTGCACTGGTCGGACCGCATGTTGTCGACGCATCTGCAATATTCGGGAAATCGGCAGAAGCACCTCTGGCAGTTTTCGTGGCAGGAGGGCCCCTCGTCCAGGCAGTAGAGGTACCAGTATCCTTCACTATTATATATGTACGCGCACACCGCACAGATCGGTTCTGCTCCCGGCCACCATGCATATATAGTTATTTTCAAAGAAAACTATCAGTAGATTAATCACATTACAAGAATTGTAAATAGATCGATCTTGGCATGCACGTACGTTCCCATCTTTAATTTGGAGTAGCCGAGTAGCATAGGTTCTCTTCTCTGTGTTGCTATAGTACAAGTACAGATCGATTGAATCGGTGGCCATGCATATACGTATTGAGAGTGAGTACAGAGTTGGAAACAGGATATATACACACACAAATATATGTATATGTGAATATATATATATATATATATATATATATATATATATATATATATATATACACACACATATATATATATATGTGTGTGTGTGTATACACATGTGTGTATATATATACACACGTATGTATATATATATGTGTAAATAGAAAAATAGTTCTATACTTCTGGGAGTACATACTTCTATTTCAAATATACTTTTTGATGGTGTTGTTATAACTTTTTATCTATTTGAGTATACTCTAATAATGATTATAAGATACTCCAAATTAAGTTCCATGAAAAATTTCATCAAAGTCTATACTTTGTATAGAATAATTTGTGTATATTCTCCTTTTATACATAAAAAAATGTCTATAGCAAAAAATAAAGTGCTCCGATAAAAAATTTTCAACTAAATCACATTGGAGTATCTTAGAATTAATATTTAAGTATACCGAAAGTGATAAAGAAGTATAAAATATTTGTTTAAGTGATATATTAGAAGTAGGAATATATACTACCTCCTTGGATGGGTGAGGCGAAGTCTATTGCACTACGGCGGGCCGAGCACCGTCCGGTGTAGAAGCACAGGGCCACAAGGGCCAGGAGCAGAACAACAGAACCGTTCTTTCCCTCCATTTGTCACCTCTGACCTGTTTATCTATGCTCCACTTCGGCTGGATGGTGTCTGCTTCTCACTTGCTCCCAAACCTTGCCCAATTTATAGGCTGCATTCAACCATGCAGGATGAAGTACTATAACACAATTACTTATTATCTGTCCTCTGAAACAGTACGTACGCTTATCATCTGTCCTCTGAAAACAGTACATAACATCATCACCAATGACAGCCATTATCGGTACCGAGCATTGAATTGATCCAGCTCGCAGGATGTGGACATTGTCGTGAGCCGACGAGTTTATACCTCAGTGATGACATAACATCATCACCGACGATTTTCAAATTATCTATAATACATACTATTATAAATGGTTATATTTGTTATAGACAATTTATAGTTGAAATCATCTGTGATTCGTAAGATATCACATATGATTTCACTATAAATCGTCTGTAATAATCAACTATCACTGATGGTTATGAGTTAATAACCGTCTGTGATATTTTTTGTATTCATAAATCTTTTTCTATTTGTTGGCTAACTTCAGAAAATACTAAACATGCCTTCTGAAACAAATAGAAACACAACTAGTACATATATACATCCGATTCACATTCATTTCAGAAACAAGATGATCTATTTTACAAATTAATTAACTGAAATGAAATAAATTAACCATCTATGAACAAATACACACATATACAATTAAACTGAATCTTATCCCAGTCAAATTTATCTTACATTGTGGAACTCCCTATCTTTGTTTATAACCATGACATCAATAAGTACGTACACTGTCATCAAATTTGTTGGAGCCCGGTCTGTTCCAACGCAGTTGTAGTGATGGACGTAACCTCTCGGTAGGAAGATCAATGTCATACATACATATAAATTGATGATAAGTATGAAATAATTATTTCAAGATTGACAAACCTAAGGATCATTGATCTTCATGGAACTGATGAGTAGTTCTATGTTGTGGCAAATATAGAATCCACAGGTGTTACCCAGTGGCTGCTGGTGGCACTATAAAAATAGAATTTATTAGTTCGCGATTACGATGCCTAGCACGGATTTACGTACAGGTCCTCGCATGGCATTGATCTCTCCCTTGAATTTCCGTACATAAGCAACGTAATTGGCAAACGACCCACGTGATTCTAAAAAGTTAGTCTTGGTCATTGGGAAAGAATTAAGAAAAGACTACAATAGAGTTATTTATAGAGAAAATGTGTTTACCAGTTGATCAATTATTAGACAACTGTGAAGTCTGTTTTAGTCCTCTTTAGGAAATCAATATATATTACCTGGTTCTATTTTGGTATAATTACAATTAAAGGCCAATGGAACCTACCCAGTTATATCGTCATGGTTATTAAACCTAAGTTTATGTTGCTTATAAAGAAGTAAGAGTACATATTTTCCAGAAGTATAGAACTAGTTTCCTCTCTCTCTCTCTCTATATATATATATATATATATATATATATATATATATATATATATATGGAAAAATGAAGCAGCGGATGAGTAGATCGATCAGAGGATTAATTGTCACGCTATAAAGATGAACGTGGTCCGTCTCTTTTTTACGTTTCTAAAAATTTATATGGTAACTGACTTTTAAATGGAATATCTTTTTAAGATGAGATCTACAGGTTGATTGTATTACATACTATAACGACTTCATTTATATTGGCCAAAACGGCATACGAGTTTCTGTTATTCTATATTCTCTTACGAACAGACTAAAAATCATAAGTCATAAGTCAAAATTAAAAGAAGAAGCCCAAGGTCATTTTCGTAAAAGATGAAGTGTCTGTGTCACGTATGGACATAGGCTTGTCCATTGATTGCACTACCTTCGTTTGTCTTGTATATGGATTAATTAAATCGACGACCATGTTAGTACTTGAGAGGGATATGTACTACTAAGTAGTAAACCTCTGAAGAGCATGTGTTTTTTTTGAAGTTCTATGATGAGCATTGTAAGGCCACAACAGCCAGGAGCAGAACAACTGCACCCTTCCTGCCCACCAGGTCTTTCTATGCAATAGGCAATAGAATCTCCACAGGAGTTTTGATTGCGTGTCTAGACTCGACTGGAGTGTGGTTATGCCCTCTCCCAATGCTCCGCTCGATTTACTACTACAAGTAGTATCATTTTCTAGAGTGGTGCCCACATATATAAGTTTCATATCCCTGCATGCACTCATTAATTTTGCTCCATATCTTATCTGAAATTGAAAAACCGAAACAAATCACCAAGCGAAAACACAGAGAGTTAATGGTTGGACCTGGTGATTATTGCTTGTGGTTTTGATTTAGGACATATATAATAATATAGATGAGAGACCATGTGGAGGTTATCCTATGTGTATGATGAGTAATTGACATCGTTTTAGGAAGTCGAGTTTGAGTTGGTTGGTTCGGACCTTGACGTTGCGTGGTGTAACGGGCTCGGTCGGATTTGGTCAAACTTGGTCGTATGAGATTAGGATGCATATTTCAATGATTCGACAGGTTTGGACTTCATCATGGGTAAGTATGATGTTTTATGCTTTCATGTATCGAGCGGTGCTATTTGATGTGTTTCTTGTCTATGTTGGCTGCAGGACATCGAGGCGGAGTCGTGGTGAGACACGATGTGACCGGACTAAACGCAGGTGGCGTTGAGATCATAACGGTCGAAATGTGTCGAAGACGACATGAACTCGAGGTGGTTGCGAGTCGTGGACAACAAGGAGCGCGGAAACTTCCCGGAAGGTGTAGGAGCGAGCTCCGTTCGGGTTTAGCGGGCGTAACGGGTGGAGACACATAGCCAAGGGCTATAAATAGGAGTGAGGGCTGCATGCCTCTTCATGGCTTTGGGAGAGAGTTAGGGTTTGCTTTAGTCAAAAGAGCCTTTGAGAGGTGGTTTTGGCTTTAGGCTTTAGTTATTAAGAGTTGGTAGGAGAGGCAGAGTGGTGCCTTTACTCATGTCTCCTTCGTAGCTTCTCCCTGTGTCTTATGTGTTCTTGTGTTCTTGAGTGTACGGAGAGGGAGAAGAGGAGTTGAGGGCTATGTAATCCATCTTTTGAATGAACATACGTATGGGGACGTCTCTATGATCCTCAATATCAATATGAGATGCTTTTGGTTGAATTGATTGAGTCTCTAGCTCTCTGTTGCTTATTTTTCTTGATACCCTCTTTTGGTTGAATTCTTGACTTTTGAGTTTTGGCTCGATTCTTCTTTGGAGAGTGCTAAAATGGGTTGCTCTATGATGGAATTGCATTTCTAGACCCTTTGGTCAGCTAGTTCCAAGAGCAAATCGATTGAATCGCAAGAATCATTTATTTCCTGCTTTCGCTTCTTGAGTCTCTGCCACGCTTCTAGGGTTTGGTTGAAAGTTGCTTTTCCCTTCTTGAGATGGCATGAAATTTGGTATCTAGAGTTCTGAGACTCTTGAGAAGATATTCTCAAAATTTCATGATCAAAGGATCAAGGGTTGAATGGGAATTTGAGGTTTCAGGGCAGCACTCTGAATATTTTTAGTTTTTGCCAAAATCTTGATTTCTTGCTCTGGAGTTGAAATCTCTTGGCTCTCTAGCCTTCCCTAGCTATTTTGGTTGTTTCCCAGCCTTTTTGGACTGTGGAAATCAATAGGAAGACTCAAATCTCCCTGGTATTGGAAGTCTGAAATTTCTCTGAATTTTTCCCTCTGTTGTCTGCCCTGAGAACCCGAGGAGCGGTCTGACTGGTGGCCTGATGGCGGTCATACCGGGGAATAGATGGCGGTCTGACCGGCCCACAGTAGGCGGTCTGACCGGCCTAGTGCAGGCGGTCTGACCGGCCATCCCCCTTGCAGCCTGTTCTTTGGTTATTTTCTTCTTGTTGATTTGGGGTTTTCTCTTTCTTTTTCCTGGTAGGTTTCCAGTAAGTCTCTTCGAAGGTTTTGACTCAGCCTTCCTCATAGCTTCACATAGCTTTCGAAGAAGAGCTCTTAAGTGTTACTTGTTAGGGGTTATTCTAAAAAGTCGACATTCACCCCCTCTGTCGCTATTTCGGTCCAACAATAGACAACTGCTGTCTATAATATCTTCCATGTCATCTATAAACAGTACTAAAAAAGTCTCATATAATAGGTTATCTTTTTATATGTTTCTATAGACAGTTTCTCTATGACACAATGTGTCTTGTTTACTGTGTTATAGTCGACTATTGCATAATAAACGGTCCAATTCTCTATGCTCTCCTTCTCTCCTCTACATTATCTCGTACCCTACATTATAATATTTATAGACAGCTGACATCATACCACTGTATATGGTTTTATGTTATAGTAAGGATACTCCTAATGGTCCTATGTAAATAGTGTTTATAGCATTAATTAATCTGCTAAGTAAGATTTACATTGAGTTGAAGAGAGAATTAAAGAAAAGAGAGGGAAGCAGTGCTCATACAAGGCACTACTTGAGCATAAAATCCGATACTAAGGGGGAGAAAGCATGGACAAATTTATTATCCGATCCCACTGATGGACACCGCCCACTAAATTTAGTGTTGTCTATAGCTATTTCTTGATAATATGGAAAGTATGAAAATAACACAGCAGTGTCTATCATTGAGAGTGCCCTAACTAGCTTTCAAATGGTGTGTCTTTTTAAGGTGGAGTCTACAAATCGATTATAAAAGATGTTTTACTGAATTCATCTATATCGGTCAAAATTACGCGCGAGTGTCTCTCTCCGTACTCTCTGCTATGAATAACAAAAATTCAAAAACCAAAAACCACAACTTAAAATAACCCACTTAATATAACAATCATGTCGGAGAATCGCATTGATCCACGAACCATGGTCTAGCTATATGCTTTGGCCTTGGTCGTATCGGCTTCTATTTAGAAAAGCCAAAAGGGTAATGCAAACGTCCAACTTCTCAAAGCAGATTCTCCACTCCTCTTGCTACTATCTCGTTCTAAGGATAAGACAAAAGATTACAAGTACATCACGCATCCCACTCCTCTCGCTCCTGTCACCTGTACATATTTCTCTCACTTTTTTCACCGCTCGCACCCTTTTAATTAAAAGTCACTTTTTTCGGTCACTGCTATTTATTTTCAACCAAAAATTATAATTTAGATCTAAAAGACATCAACAAAAATCAATACAAACATCATTTATCTATCTTTCTTTCCCGTAATACAAGAAAAATATGCTTGCAGCTTCCTGTTTACCATCAAGTATACGTCCTATTGTCCTGCAGGCCGGCATGTGTTACTGGCTATCTATTTTTAATTGTATACTTCGTTAGGCTCTCACGGTATGAATGCCGGCAGATAACTAGAAGTATACCATAGGATCATAGCTAGTATAGCTTGTTGTATTTTTAATTGAGGTGGACAAATTAACCTGGCGAATTGGTAGCTAGAGGGCGCTAGTTTTTTTTTTTTGAGAGAGAAAGCAGGGCCTTTATCATTCTCAATACTCAGAGTTACATCCAGCATTACTGGGAAAGAAGTAAGTCAAACATGCCGGCCTTCTCTAAGAGTGCAAGCAAACTTAGCTAGACTATGAGCTTCCAAATTCGATTCCCTATCTTTGTGTGCAAATTGCCAGTGTTACCTGGACACGTGTGTCCAAGTTTTTTCCCACATCAACACGTATCCTAATGTTGACGTGTGTCAAACATAGGGCAACACGCCTCAGATTCTTCACCAGTGAGTCTCTCGGCCGCCCGCGCTACGGCACGCCTCCTCCTGCCAGGCTGGCCGCTGCTGCCTCTCTTGTGGCTGTTGCCGCTGGATCTGAACTCCCTTGCTGGATCCTACCACCATCACTCCCGTGGCCGCCGGTAAAGGAGACGTCAAGTGACAAGAGAGGCGCGCAGAGGGGGGTGGCGCGAAGGGGGAGGCGTGGAGGGAGCGCATGGATGAGGCAGCGCGGAGGGAGGTGCGGAGGGGGCGGCGCAGAGGGAGGCACGCAGAGGGGGTGGCTTATGGTGGGAGATGGCAGAGGGTGGGGCGTTGTAGGCGGTAGGGTCGAGTGGGATGGGAAGGGGTTAGGGTTAGATAGGATTATTTTTTGTGATTTAGTCATTACAATTTTAAAAAATTATGAATAGACATTTTCCTCAATTGATTTCTTTTTATTGGACCACCCTAAATATATATATTAGGCAAATCCTAGAATCTTAATTTCTAAAATTTACTGAATTGGGCACCCGAATCTGAGTCGAACTCTGACACCCATGTCCGAATCCTGGCAACACTGCAAATTGCACACTTTGAAAGGATTTCCTGCCTTTCCTCGATGCCCTGAAGGATGCACAACGGCTGTTCAACCACAGTCGCCTTCGACAACTACCCCCCTCAACTACCTCGGCTTTTGACCGCTTCCACTTTCGACCGCAACCCCTTTTGACCACTGCCGCTTTCGACCACACCCATGTTCGACCACCTCCGCTTGCGACTACCACCGCTTTTGACCACATCCGTTTTTGACTGCAACCGCTTTCGACCACCTCCGCTTTTAACTGCAACCGCTTTCGATCACACCTATATTCGACAACTACCTGTTCAACCACTGCCTTGCTCGACCACTGCCGTATTAGACCATGGCAACCTTTTTGACCTTGGACGTTTTGCCGGATTTGCTCACTTCAGTAAGTTGTATCGTTTGGTATAAATAGCACGGTTGGGGTCCCATGATATTATAGGCAGAGAACCGTGCAAATCGAAAAAAGAAGTACCTTCTCTTTTGTGGTGAAACATACCATGTCGGAAGCTGAGGGGCCGATCGGTTATGGGTCACCGAAGGAAGACCTTCTCTTGGAAAGGAGGGAGATCTTCGGTCCACACTACCGCTTGATACCAAGTCGGCGTGCTCAACCAGCATGGCCGAAATGCAGACACAATAAGGACGCGGTCGTGTAGGTCCTGGAAGGCCAGTTCGATGGCGGGCGACGTTTCTTCCGATGCCCACGCTCCGGGGTAAAAATTACTAACAATACTTTTTTGTATTGCTTATGGAGTCTCCATGTTTACCGTCCTTTCCTGCAGATGGCGAAATGCGAGTTCTCCCACTGGATCGACCCTCCCCACGAACGATATATTGTCAATTATGTGGATACATTATGGCAGCGAATATTTGAGTTGGAGGAGCGAATCGAGACTCTAAATGAGGAGAACATCGACCTCCGCCAACAGATGCAACGCGAGAGGGGCAACGAGGAGGTCGTGAACATAGGAAGCTCGTATGATCTCACATATTGCTGTGCAAACCCTAGCTGCATATGTGCGTGCCACTACCACGACGGCCAGCCACGTCCGAGACGGCCCCCTCAGCAATACTCCATGTGGGTGCCACGAGGCTCGTTTGACATGTAGGCAACGAGGGTTATGGTTCTGTCGTATTTTTAGCACTTCTGTTCGTTGTTGTGTTAATTTAATGTTGTGTGCTTTTTCCTTTCTTGTGTTTATGTAGGTGTACAAATGGTACATGAAATTTTGGTGTAGTCTGCATAAACTACTGATCAGGACATGCATTGTATCGTCTACCTGTGTGCCCCTCCTGACCGCATCGCCCACAACGTGCACCCAGTGTTCCAGTTTGTGATTCATCCATATCATTTCTAATACGTCGGCTCTGTCGCCGACCCTTCCCACCCTTTAGCATGTTAACATCCGGAACCCAAGTCCTCGATGCAATGTCCGAAGTAGCGAAGTTTCCCACCACCCTGAACCCCCGGAGCTCCCCACACCAAGCCTGTAGTATCCTCTCCTTAAAGAAGTAATCGGACATGAAGTTCGAAGGATCCATGCCCACGGTCCCGCATGCAGCGAGGACATAAGAGCATGGCTTGTGCAACAAAGTAAGCTTGTTGCACGTGCAGCTAGGTTCGTTTGCATGATCTCCAAAGCATACCTCGTGAGTAACAAGTGAACGAGCCGTCCCAAATCCGGCTCTATCACGGAGTATGACCTCAAAACGATGCTCCCTGTTGCCCATGACCTGCACTGTGTGCAATGGACCCTTTTGTGCCTTCGTCTTCATGTACGCCGTAATTTTTGACGAATAAAGGGCTCCGGGATTGGTCGCATGAAGTGCGGCACTCGCGTGCCTCTTCCTGAAGTAGCGGATTGTGCTGTGAAGAACACCTTCCACGATGGCGACAAGGGGCTGCGAACAGAGACCCCTGAGAACCCAGTTGTATACCTCGGCAAGGTTAGTTGTCATTATTCCGTACTTTGCGCCATCCGTGTCGTGTAACAGCGACCACTTCTCCAAAGGTTCCCCCTCGATCCACTGCGAGAAACACTTGATATTTCGTGAGCTTCTCCTTCTTGAACCACCTGGGTTAGGCTCATCGATTGCTGGTAAGCATTGCGGTTGTGCCGCCACAGGAGTGACCGGCCCCTTGTTCCACTCTTCGACGTTGTTCTTCGTGTGCTCATCCAACAAACTTCACAAAGCATCAAATTTCCTCTGCTGATTTTGCCTAGCCAGCCTCTTGAATAGCTTCATCAAAGATGTTTCGGGAATTGCTTGAAAAAGTTTTCCCCTAAGTGACAACTGCACCACCGGTTCCTCATGTCCGGCCAAGGAAATGGCTCCTCGGGGTCTTCCTGAAGTTTTCTTATAGCCTTTATAATACCAAAGATGCCGATCATGGATTACGCACACCGGGACGAAAAGTGCGTATAACTCGCCTCACATGTCTGAGAAACCACAACCAGCTCTCATAATTCTCACTCTCCACAAATGCAATAGCCAGCGGTAATATTTGATTATTACCATCAACGCCTATGGCCGTCAGGATCTGCCCCTTGTATTTCCCTGTCAAGAAGGTTCCGTCAACAGAGATCACTAGCAGCATGTGCCTGAATGCTTCGATGCTAGCACCGAATGCAAACAATGCTCTCTGCAACACCGCATATCCTGGTGGACTTACGGACGGCTTGTCGTGCACAGCGATGTATGTGCCCGGGTTCCTTTCCAGCAAGATGTTAAGCATACAAGGAAGGTTGTCGTACGCCGCCTCGAAAGTGCCAAAACGTTTTTCCAACGCCTTTTGCTTGGCACACCACGTCTTCCCGTATCTAATCTTGTACTTAAATTTATTCTCAATAGCTACCACAATATGCGTGGCCGCCGGGTCTTTCTTCTCCACTATCTCCCCATACATCAAATTGGCTATAAATCCGGATGTCAGGTTACGATGCCTTGCCAAGACAGTGTTTAGAATGCAGGAGTGCGGCTCAACCTTGGACATAATCCAGTGAGTCTCATACATCGGTCTACGTGCGTGCACCCTCTAAGAACAACCAAGCTGCTCGCACTTCACAGTGTACAGCTCCTGGCTTGATTTGACGACGCGAAATATCCGCTGCATTGAAAGGGCCCAAAGCTTGATGGCATCTTGCAGCGCTTCCTTGTCAGCAAATATAGCATGTAACCGAACCTCTGTCTCATGATACTCCCATGATGATTCATGCTCATCATGTGCGGAAACACCCTCCGGATTAAACCGGTTCCATTCCTACGGGATAGGAACTTCATCCTCATCGAAATTGCCCTCTTCGTCGTTCTCCACAGCTTCCTCTTCATCCCATGCCCTCTGGTCATCAGAGTCCATCTGTTGTATGATGTCCTCATTGTACTCTCCTTCATCGGCTTGCCCAGTTGCATCTCTATGGCTTGACGGCTGTAACTGTCCTCCATGTACCGCATCGGTTTCATGACGAGCAACTTCAACATCTTCGCCAACATGCGGCCCGCCCAAGCTGCTAGCACCTCCCAGAGAAATAGCGGACGCACGAGCTTGCGCATCTGCTTGTAGTGAGTACGATTGCACAAGCAGCACACTCGTATCCACGTCGCAGGCACCCATGCACAAAGCCTTTCCACGAAGCAGTGCGCACCAATGTCTTCAACTCCCATATAATGTCCGTGGGACACCGGCTCCAAAGTCCTTGCACAACGACGCTGCACATCTCGGGGTCCAATGAAAAACTCCGGGTCAGCCAACGCTGCACATCTCCCATTCGAGCATTCTTGGCATCCGGAAGTACGACAGTGACTTGCGGAAAATTGCTCAAATCCGCACCATTCGGACCTTCAGGAATGGTTCCAGCTCCGTAATACACTCTCAATGTAGTTGCCATTGATGATGTTGGTCTGCATATATGTTTCAATTTTGCGAAATGTCAAATAATATCGCACAATACTAAACTTCCTATACTAAAAATTATGCAAAAATTTATATACTAAAAACACCAATGTTTCATATAACATACAACATAATCAAAATAAATACCTGATCCAAATGGATGGAATAGCTTCCACTCCTCCTTCTGCCGTCACCTCCTCCTCCTACCCAGGCCTCATCTCCTTCTCCTATTCTTCCCCTTCTTCCTCTCCTCTTCTTTTCTCTTCTCTCTCGTTTCTTCTCTGTGTGCAGAATCAGTGGGTAGGTGGCGGCGGCCGGCTGTGCTGCCTTAACCACCCGCCCCCTGTCGCTCTACCGTTCAGCGACTGCGATTGCAGTCGCCCAATGGTAGGGCGACTGGAATTAAATCGCTTAACGATCAGGCGACAGAAATGATTCGACAAACGGTTCCCATATTGACCAAATGTCGCTTCCCGGTTGGGTGAAAGGTGTCAATCGCGCTCCCATTGGGCGACTGGAGCCTATTTTTGTAAAAAAATTTCCCGCGGATATATTTCTGTATTTTCGAATTAAAAAAGGTCTATCCGTACAAAAAAATTCCAAATATTCTGCAGACCACAATCTCCCACGGGCACTAGGGCTTCATTACACGCCATAGCCACAAGAGTTTCTGGGTCTGAAATTCCGGGCCACACCATCACCTTTTGTGCCATTTCGTGACGCGGAAGCATCTACATTCAACTTCATCACACCTTGGCAGGGAGGAATCCATTTTGGTCCTTAATTTCCTCACCTGAGCACTTCTTTTCACCTAGAGCAATTTCCAGATCAGAGAGTTTATGAGACCCACTATTGCAAACGGGCTATCCTTCGAGCTGACCAAATGGCCCAGCAAGTAGTGATAATTTTTGCACTTTCCCTATCTGACCAAATAGATCTTTTCCTCAATTGATTTCTTTTTATTGGACCTTCCTAAATATATATATATATATATATATATATATATATATAAGCAAATCACAGAATCTTAATTTCTAAAGTTTACCGAATTGGGCACCAGAATCTGAGTCGAACTCTAACACCCATGTCCAAATCCTGGCAACACTGCAAATTGCACACTTTCAAAGGATTTTGTGCCTTTCCTCGATGCCCTGAAGGATCATCATAGACTCCCAGACATTTTTGGCCCTGTGCAGCACAGCAATACTAGAAGTAGCCCTTGGTGTATGCAATATTATTTCTGGCACCCTCCCCAAGCGCGGGACCACAGCACCCGAGTCGTGCGGTCCAGGAGCACATGATACCCCGCATCGCCCGTAGCCGCTCCGACCACGGCTGTTCAACCACAGTCGTCTTCGACCACTACCTCCCTCGACCACCTCGGCTTTCGACCACTACCACTTTCGACCGCAACCCCTTTCGACCACCGTCGCTTTCGACCACACCCATGTTCGACCACCTCCGCTTGCGACTACCACCGCTTTTGACCACATCCGTTTTCGACTACAACCGCTTTCGACCTCCTCCGCTTTTAACTGCAACCGCTTTCGATCACACCTATGTTCGACCACTACCTGTTCAACCACTGCCTTGCTCGACCACTGCCGTATTAGACCATGGCAACCTTTTTGACCTTAGACATTTTGCCGGAATCATGCGCTCAAAGGCTGCATGACTCGAGTGGGGCACGGGACTACGTATGCATTGGTCGGCCGGAATTTCACGCTCGGGGAGAAGGCTAGAAATGGCATTGTATGTATCCAGAGCTACTTTTGATATTGTTGTGCTGCACAGCTAAAAATACCCAAAGTTCATCATCATATATGCACAACGCCGTATCTCATGGATATTGTTGACCACTCTGAGACAATCCATCGCGCTGGGAACCACAAAACCTCACAGCACCTTTTGTGCCATTTCGTGACGCGGAAGCATCTACATTCAACTTCATCACACCTTGGCAGGGAGGAATCCATTTTGGTCCTTAATTTCCTCACCTGAGCACTTCTTTTCACCTTGAGCAATTTCCAGATCAGAGAGTTTATGAGACCCACTGTTGCAAACGGGCTCTGAAATTCTCCCTCATGTGGTGCCTTCCTTCGAGCTGACCAAATGGTAGTGATAATTTTTGCACTTTCCCTATCTGACAAGTTGCCCCACACATAGAAAATCCATTGCTTAGAGTCCAGAATTCTTACTGTTTCAATTACCTCTATTTAGATCTTCATCCACTAAAGCCCGAGTTCATGTGGCCATTGAACAATGGAGTATGGCATGGTCACAGGCGTCCTCATCAGCTCCACAGATTTGGCACACTGCGTTCTACAAAGCACAGTAGCAGTGGGAACCTAGCTTAAAGCCAACTTCCACTCAAAAACCTTGATCTTTGATGGCACATTTAAATCCCAGATGGATTTCCGTTCCTTGCGATTGGCTGCCATGTCAGAGCAAGTGCGGCGGATCAAGTCCACCGCTTGTGACGAGACATGGCCTCGCGCGCGCATGGGACGACGGCCAGCAGCGGGAACGGTACATAGGTAGGGCTCCTCTTAAACAGCTTTTAGTTTTTGATATTTAAAGTCTCATTTTAAATGATTTTAATTTTTAGTTTTTTAGCTTTCAGTTTATTTAAACCAGAAATGACTTGGAGCGTATCAAATTCTAATTTCGGCTTATTTTGACTTTTTAATTTTTTTCTTTTATTCATTTGTATTGCCCAAACGATATAATGGGTTTTTAAGAGATTTTGTATAGTACATTATGCTGATAGTAGAAAGGTGGTAGTAGAAATAAAATATGATCGTTAATTATAGACTTTTGTATTACAACTTGGTTTTTTCATAAGGGTATTTTGGATCATTTTAGCTCACCGAGGAATTAAAGAGGAGAGATTTATGTCGCTGATCGACGTCGTCGGCTCCGCTGGTCGAGGGCGGTTGCTCTGCCACTACCGTGGACCCTGACGTGAGGGTGTGGGGCGCCGACGCGACGGAGTTGTGGTGTCGGTGGGCATGGAGATCCTGATCCCGATCATGGCCGTGCACCATGAAGCGAGTGTGTGGGGCACCGACGCAACGGAGTTCAACCCGGCGCGTTTCACGGACGAGGCAGCGGGCGACCTGTGGTGGCACCCGATGGCTTTCATGCCGTTCGGCAGCGGCGCGAGCGCGTGCATGGGGCAGAACCTGGTGCTGATGGAGGCCAAGGTCACCCTAGCCGTTGTGCTGCAGCGGTTCACGTTTCGGCTGTCACCGGTGTACACGTGCACGCGCCCAGGGTGCTCATGGTGTTCAACCCACAACACGGCGTGTCAGTGATCTTTCAGCCGTTGTGATCAGCCACTATCTCACAACCCAGTTCAGCGATCAAACAATCAACATATTGTACCGACTTTATTTATATCGACAAAAACCGTACGTGAGTTTCAGTTACTCTGTAATATCTCATACGAACAGCCTAAAAGTCACAAGCTGCAGCCAAAAAGGACAGGCCCTAAACCTAGTAGAATCGGCCTGGGTTAATCATGGCCCGGCCTGCCACGCACCAACCTCCCCTTCACAAATCACAATCATGTCACCATCCCCCAAATTTCCTGACGACCACCGTTGTGGCAGCCCAAGCTCCCTCAAATCCTCTCCTCCACAGGAGCTGCCGACAAGGTAGTCGTGACTCGTGAGCCCCGACTTGCCCCACACCGAGATCAAACCTGCAAGGCCCGAACCTTCAGAATTGGTATGCCAGAATATCTTCCTTTTCCTCGTATTTTTTGGATGTATCCGTGATGCTTGTTAATAGATAGTTTATGTGGAAGATTTAGCGACGTTGAGGGAAGTGATGGGTCTTACCTCATCGGGATCACTGTCGTCATCATCATTGTTGTTGCCTGCCATGAAGCATATGTCCGTGAAGTTATCGTTGTTCTTCTTCTTACCTTTAGCGTCATCATCGTCTGGTCTTTTCAGCAAGCTTGCGACGGAAATTTCCAGCCTTGGTGTTGTTGTTCTTGGATGGCCGACGACGATAATTCTTCTTCTCCTTCATCACTTTTTCCTTGAGTTTGGGACAATCCATCTTGATGTGGCCTAGCTCGCCACACTCAAAACACCTGATTGGACCTGACATGCCATCTCGCTTCCTCATCCTCACATTGTTAATGCCTTGTATGCCCGTAAGGAGATCAACACCAAGTCCTCTTCAGGAAGCTACTCGAATTGTTTCTCTGAAAAAGAAGATAATGCGGAGAAAGAAACACAAGACAAATCACTCGACGAAGCAGCCTGCACGGGGTCAGTCACAAGTGCTAATGATGAAGATTTATTGATCTTAGATGGCAAAACTTTCATCTCATATGTTTTCAATTTAGAATAAAGATCATCCATAGTTAAGTTATCTAGATCGACAGTTTGATTAATAGTTATAACAAACATCAACCACTCAGAACTTAAAGATCTTAAAATTTTAGTTGCATTATCTTCATCAGTAGGAATAACACCAACACTGCGCAGTTCACTCAATATTTTCTCAAAACGAGCAAAGAGATCATCACTGGATTCACCAGGTTTCATAGAAAAATCAGAATATTCTTTTTTATAAAGATTTTTACGCACCTTGTTAATTTTGGTGGTTCCTTCATGATAACCGCAAAGAGTTTTCCAAATTAAATGGGCAGAATTAATATGAGCTACATGATCGAATTCTTTGCGAGAAATCCCTTAAAATAGCAACTTGTAACATATGCTTTATTTAAATTAGTAACAGTAGCAGGAACCTCATATGGTGTAGAAACTTTTTTTCCAAACATCACTACCTTGAGCCTCAATATAAGCTTGCATTAGACACTTCTAAAAAGCAAAATCAGTACCATCTAACATGGGGGACGATTCACATGCCTCTCTAACGCCATATCAACCCGCTCTGATACCACTTGTAGGATCGTCGATGGCAATCAGAGGGGGTGAATGATTGAAATTCCCAACGGAATCTTTTTCTCAACATTTCTGCCTTTTAATTGTTTAATCTACAAAAAACAGAAATAACAAAACAAAAACAAAATAAGTTTATTCTTATTTTACTGTAGCAGTAATGTAGCGAACATCGTGAGCGACGACGTAATTCATCGTAGCAAAATATTGTAGCACGCTACCGTAGCGATTCTTCGTAGCGACTAGATAATGGGTTGCTAAAAGTGCACTTTTCGTTTAATCTTCCAATCGATTTTTAATTAAAACTTATTCATGTCTTTTTGGAATTTTTTGGGCTGTCATAGCTCTTAGGGGCTAGAAATTTCTATGTTAATTGGAGAAAAAAGAGAAAGATCTATACTGTCAATTTTGATGAGTATAGATTATAATAATATCAATTAATTACATATTTACAAGAGTTGTTACATTTGTACAAAGAATACGACCATATTTCTATCAACAAGTACAGCTATGTATTGATACAAATATAAGGAAGATATTGTACCTCCATTAAAAATAATATAAACAAGTACAACTCGGAAATTTGCACAGGACCCGGTCCTTTGTGCATAAAAAAGATGTAGTACCTCCATTGTTGACGGAGGCAAAGTTAAATTTACCTCTCGTCGGGGATTGGCCAGCGAAGAAGGCCAAGGACAGAAGGACCAAAATGAGGGTAACTGCGTGTACTCTTGTTGGTCTTTTTTATGGATGAGTTTTTTGGACTGTATTTTATAAATCATAGTTTAAATTTATAAATTCTAGTTATTTGTAAAAGACAGAATACAAAAAAAATAGTTATATGTTATTTTGATCAATACAATTGAACTCAGTATATTTATTACTTTAATTAACAACCGCAAGGCTTCACAAAATTAACAACGGCAAGAATTAAACTTGGTTAACTTAATTGGCCTAGTAACCATATATATCAACGTAAAGAGAACATCCGGTCGATTTACATGGAAGACACGAAACATTGATTTACCAATTAAGTATTTAGGATGACCATAGATCGCGTACATCCAAACACATATACAGAAGTGTACATAGATGTACAGCAGCTGTGCGTACATACTCCTTGGTATACATACATATACGACACTCGCCATGCATGCATGCATGCGTGAGAACACACCATACAGCAGTACTTATCCATGCAAGCTAGCTAGCTGTTATTCCGGCCGGAACCCTGAAGATCTATCACAGCGACGAACACGGCAGCACTTCGATTATTTATTTATATATGATCAAAGCATGCGCGATCGAGACGCCGGCCGGCATGAACGAATGATTAGCCGTGGGCGCTGGTGGGCGTCGACTGGAGCATGATCTCCTCCACCAAGGCCATGGAATTGGAGTGGAAGCTTTTGCACTGGTCGGACCGCATGTTGTCGACGCATCTGCAATATTCGGGAAATCGGCAGAAGCACCTCTGGCAGTTTTCGTGGCAGGAGGGCCCCTCGTCCAGGCAGTAGAGGTACCAGTATCCTTCACTATTATATATGTACGCGCACACCGCACAGATCGGTTCTGCTCCCGGCCACCATGCATATATAGTTATTTTCAAAGAAAAACTATCAGTAGATTAATCACATTACAAGAATTGTAAATAGATCGATCTTGGCATGCACGTACGTTCCCATCTTTAATTTGGAGTAGCCGAGTAGCATAGGTTCTCTTCTCTGTGTTGCTATAGTACAAGTACAGATCGATTGAATCGGTGGCCATGCATATACGTATTGAGAGTGAGTACAGAGTTGGAAACAGGATATATACACACATATATGTATATGTATATATATATATATATATATATATATATATATATATATATATATATATATATATATATATATATATATATATATGTGTGTGTGTGTGTGTGTATACAACAGAACCGTTCTTTCCCTCCATTTGTCACCTCTGACCTGTTTATCTATGCTCCACTTCGGCTGGATGGTGTCTGCTTCTCACTTGCTCCCAAACCTTGCCCAATTTATAGGCTGCATTCAACCATGCAGGATGAAGTACTATAACACAATTACTTCAATTCTAGAAGGGTGCCTAAACTTATTATCTGTCCTCTGAAACAGTACATAACATCATCACCAATGACAGCCATTATCGGTACCGAGCATTGAATTGATCCAGCTCGCAGGATGTGGACATTGTCGTGAGCCGACGAGCTTATACCTCAGTGATGACATAACATCATCACCGACGATTTTCAAATTATCTATAATACGTACTATTATAAATAGTTATATTTGTTATAGACAATTTATAGTTGAAATCATATGTGATTCGTAAGATATCACATATAGTTTCACTATAAACCGTTTGTGATAGTCAACTATCACGAGTGGTTATAAGTTAATAATCGTCTGTAATATTTTTTGTATTCATAAATCTTTTTCTATTTGTTGGCTAGCTTCAGGAAATACTAATCATACCTTCTGAAACAAGTAGAAACAGAATCAGTACATGTATACATCCGATTCACATTCATTTCAGAAACAAGATGATCTATTTTACAAATTAATTAACTGAAATGAAATAAATTAACCATCTATGAACAAATACACACATATACAATTAAACTGAATCTTATCCCAATCAAATTTATCTTACATTGTGAAACTCCCCATCTTTGTTTATAACCATGACATCAATAAGTACGTACACTGTCATCGAATTTGTTAGAGCCCGGTCTGTTCCAACGCAGTTGTAGTGATGAACGTAACCTCTCGGTAGGAAGATCAATGTCATACATACATATAAATTGATGATAAGTATGAAATAATTATTTCAAGATTGACAAACCTAAGGATCATTGATCTTCATGGAACTGATGAGTAGTTCTATGTTGTGGCAAATATAGAATCCACAGGTGTTACCCAGTGGCTGCTGGTGGCACTATAAAAATAGAATTTATTAGTTCGCGATTACGATGCCTAGCACGGATTTACGTACAGGTCCTCGTTTTTCCAAAAAAACCCTTTACCTTTTACAAATAAGCGCATATGCCCTTGGATTTTTTATAAATAATTCCTCGCGATTACGATGCCTGGCGCGGCGTGACGCCGCGTCATGGTTTTTTATTTACGTACAGGTCCTCGTTTTTTCAAAAAAACCCTTTACCTTTTACAAATATGCGCATATGCCCTTGGATTTTTTTATTTAGAAATAAATCCTCGCGATTACGATGCCTTGCGCGGCTCGCGATTACGATGCCTGGTAACTGACTTTTAAATGGAATATCTTTTAAGATGAGATCTACAGATTGATTGTATTACATACTATAACGACTTCATTTATATTGGCCAAAACGGCATACGAGTTTCTGTTATTCTATATTCTCTTACGAACAGACTAAAAATCATAAATCATAAGTCAAAATTAAAAGAAGAAGCCCAAGGTCATTTTCGTAAAAGATGAAGTGTCTGTGTCACGTAGGGACATAGGCTTGTCCATTGATTGCACTACCTTCGTTTGTCTTGTATATGGATTAATTAAATCGACGACCATGTTAGTACTTGAGAGGGATATGTACTACTAAGTAGTAAACCTCTGAAGAGCATGTGTTTTTTTTTTTAAAGTTCTATGATGAGCATTGTAATATAATACAGTTCGTTTCATCAAGACAACACACTACCTCCTTGGATGAGTTGATAAGTCTATCACGCTCCGGGCTGAGGACTGGCCAGCAAAGAAGCCTAACGGCCAAGCCCACAACCACAAGAGCCAGGAGCAGGTCTTTCTATGCAATAGGCATTAGAATCTCCACAGGAGTTTTGATTGCGTGTCTAGACTCGACTGGAGTGTGGTTATGCCCTCTCCCAAAGCTCCGCTCGATTTACTACTACAAGTAGTATCATTTTCTAGAGTGGTGCCCACATATATAAGTTTCATATCCCTGCATGCACTCATTAATTTTGCTCCATATCTTATCTGAAATTGAAAAACCGAAACAAATCACCAAGCGAAAACACAGAGAGTTAATGGTTGGGCCTGGTGATTATTGCTTGTGGTTTTGATTTAGGACATATACAATAATATAGATGAGAGACCATGTGGAGGTTATCTTATGTGTATGATGAGTAATTGACATCGTTTTAGGAAGTCGAGTTTGAGTTGGTTTGTTCGGACCTTGACGTTGCGTGGTGTAACGGGCTCGGTCGGATTTGGTCAAACTTTGTCGTATGAGATTAGGATGCATATTTCAATGATTCGACAGGTTTGGACTTCATCATGGGTAAGTATGATGTTTTATGCTTTCATGTATCGAGCGGTGCTATTTGATGTGTTTCTTGTCTATGTTGGCTGCAGGACATCGATGCGGAGTCGTGGTGAGACACGATGTGACCGGACTAAACGCAGGTGACCTTGAGATCAGAACGGTCAAAATGTGTCGAAGACGACATGAACTCGAGGTGGTTGCGAGTCGTGGACGACAAGGAGGGCGGAAACTTCCCGGAAGGTGCAGGAGCGAGCTCCGTTCAGGTTTAGCGGGCGTAACGGGGTGGAGACCCGTTAGCCAAGGGCTATAAATAGGAGTGAGGGGCTGCATGCCTCTTCATGGCTTTGGGAGAGAGTTAGGGTTTGCTTTAGTTAAAAGAGCCTTTGAGAGGTGGTTTTGGCTTTAGGTTTTAGTTATTAAGAGTTGGTAGGAGAGGCAGTGTGGTGCCTTTACTCATGTCTCCTTCGTAGCTTCTCCCTGTGTCTTATGTGTTCTTGTGTTCTTGAGTGTACGGAGAGGGAGAAGAGGAGTTGAGGGCTATGTAATCCATCTTTTGAATGTACATGCGTATGGGGACGTCTCTATGATCCTCAATATCAATATGAGATGCTTTTGGTTGAATAGATTGAGTCTCTAGCTCTCTGTTGCTTATTTTTCTTCGATACCCTCTTTTGGTTGAATTCTTGACTTTTTGAGTTTTGGCTCGATTCTTGCTGGAGAGTGCTAAAATAGGTTGCTCTATGATGGAATTGCATTTCTAGACCCTTTGGTCAGCTAGTTCCAAGAGCAAATCGATTGAATCGCAAGAATCATTTATTTCCCTGTTTTCAGTTCTTGAGTCTACAGTTTCACGCTTCTAGGGTTTGGTTGAAAGTTGCTTTTCCCTTCATGAGATGGCATGAAATTTGGTATATAGAGTTCTGAGACTCTTGAGAAGATATTCTCAAAATTTCATGATCAAAGGATCAAGGGTTGAATGGGAATTTGAGGTTTCAGGGCAGCACTCTGAATATTTTCAGTTTTTGCCAAAATCTTGATTTCTTGCTCTGGAGTTGAAATCTCTTGGCTCTCTAGCCTTCCCTAGCTATTATCTATAATACGTACTATTATAAATAGTTATATTTGTTATAGACAATTTATAGTTGAAACTATCTGTGATTCGTAAGATATCACATATGGTTTCACTATAAACCGTTTGTGATAGTCAACTATCACGAGTGGTTATAAGTTAATAATCGTCTGTAATATTTTTTGTATTCATAAATCTTTTTCTATTTGTTGGCTAGCTTCAGGAAATACTAACCATGCCTTCTGAAACAAGTAGAAACAGAATCAGTACATGTATACATCCGATTCACATTCATTTCAGAAACAAGATGATCTATTTTACAAATTAATTAACTGAAATGAAATAAATTAACCATCTATGAACAAATACACACATATACAATTAAACTGAATCTTGTACATGTGGATGATCAGAATGCCAAAAAATGCGTGAATTATTTAAATCAAATCCCAATCTAGCATATGAATCATAAGTTATAAGTCAAAATTAAAAGAAGAAGCCCAAGGTCATTTTCGTAAAAGATCAAGTGTCTGTGTCACGTATGGACATAGGCTTGTCCATTGATTGCACTATCTTCGTTTGTCTTGTATATGGATTAATTAAATCGACGACCATGTTAGTACTTGAGAGGGATATGTACTACTAAGTAGTAAACCTATGAAGAGCATGTGTTTTTTTTGTGATTATTGCTTGTGGTTTTGATTAGGACATATACAATAATATAGACAACTGTTGTCTATAATATCTTCCATGTCATCTATAAACAGCATTAAAAAAGGCTCATATAATATGTTATCTTTTTATATGTTTCTATAGACAGTTTCTCTATGACACTATGTCTTGTTTACTGTGTTATAGTCGACTATTGCATAATAGACGGTCCAATTCTTTATGCTCTCCTTCTCTCCTCCACATCATCCCATACCCTACGTTATAATATTTATAGACATCTGACATCATACCATTGTATATGGCTTTATGTTATAGTAAGGGTACTCCTAATGGTCCTACGTAAACGGTGTTTATAGCATTAATTAGTCTGCTAAGTAAGATTTACGTTGAGGTGAAGAGAGAATTAAAGAAAAGAGAGGGAAACAGTGCTCATACAAGACACTACTTAAGCATAAAATCCAATACTAAGGGGGAGAAAGCTTGGAAAAATTTATTATCCGATCCCGCTGATGGACACCACCCACTAAATTTAGTGATGTCTATAGCTATTTCTTGATAATATGGAAAGTATGAAAATAACACAGCAGTGTATCATTGGGAGTGCCCTAACTAGCTTTCAAACGGTGTGTCTTTTTAA
Organism: Bonia amplexicaulis; assembly: GCA_036346245.1. Lineage (NCBI taxonomy): Eukaryota > Viridiplantae > Streptophyta > Magnoliopsida > Poales > Poaceae > Bonia > Bonia amplexicaulis. The sequence continues at coordinate 5,245,808 of CM070740.1, forward strand.
GGCGAAGTCTACAAATCGATTATAAAAGACATTTTATCAAATTCATCTATATCGGTCAAAATCGCGCGCGAGTGTCTCTCTCCGTACTCTCTCCTATGAACAACAAAAATTCAAAAACCAAAAACCACAGCCTAAAATAACCCACTTAATATAACAATCATGTCGGAGTATCGCATTGATCCACCAACCATGGTCTATCTATATGCTTTGGCCTTGGTCGTATCCAGGGCCGGTCCTGGGATTTTAGGGGCCCGGGACGAAACTAGGAATAGAGACCCTAGTATAAATATCTAAATATAAATCTACATACACACACATATACATATATATATATATATATATATATCTAATTTTATCAACAAACACTTAAAATACGTTATGTATTAAAGAAAATTCATATCAAAGAGTTTATAGATATTACCTTAAAATTTTCTTCTGACATTTCTAGATGCGAAGTCATTGATGATGGTATTGATATCAATCTCATCCAATAATTTCTTCTCAATACATAAAGTTGCCAAACCGTTTAACCTCTCTTAAGACATTGTTGACCTTAAATGATTCTTCAACAATTTCAACTTTGAAAAGCTTCTTTCAGCTGATGCCACAGTCACAGGCATAGTAAATAAAATCCGATAAGCAATAGAAATATTAGGATAACAATCCGCTTCTCGACAAACTCAAAGATCTCCATAGCGAGACATTGGTTTATCCGATAAAGTCAATTGCATAACACTTAACTCGAAATTAGATCATTTAACTCAACATCGATGAACCATCTAGAGAAAGTTTCGCAAATTTTGTACAACATTCTTTTAATTCAGTTCGATCCAATGACTTCAATGTTGTTGAACTCATTAAAAATCCAAATATACTTCCGAATGTTTGGAGTTCTTGAAATCTACTTTTCAATGAATTGATTGCCATACCAACCATAACAAAAAAATAATTAACTTCAAATTCCTTCTCAGCTTGCAAAACTGCTTTATCACAATCAATTTCATCAAACTGTTTCTACTGGAAATGATGGCTCTACATTCATTTGAGCTGCAATATCTCATCGAAAATAGGGGCCCTGGGTTTTGGGGCCCAGTATGCCGCCCGCCGCCCCTGTGGTAGGGCACGGTCGTGTCGGCTTCGTTTAGAAAAGCCAAAGGGTAATGCGAACGTCCAACTTTGGCCTTATGAAGGTGGTGAATATCAACTTGCATTCTCAATTCAAGAGCAGTATCCTCTACTGACTCCTCAAGTTCGCTTCCTGACCAAAATTTTCCACCCAAATGTGCATTTCAAGGTTACTTCTACATTGCCTTTTTAAATACATGTTTAGTTAGGAAACACTATTTCGACCTAGTTGAAGGTGAGTGATGGATATTATGATCTTCTTGGTTCCTATTATTTAATTCTCCTGCAACAACCTGAATATGCATTCTGCAAATATAATGCTGTTTTGCTATTAAGATTTGCTTGGTTCTTAACTTCTTATTATCGAGTTTTCGTGCAACAACCTGAATATACTAATCATTCATTTTTGTGAGAACAATTGTACCTGTTTTATGATTGTTAAATCCAAAATGAAGGGGTGATTTCTGTTTTGTCAATTTATTTGCCCTTGTTATGTTTCTAGACAGGTGAAATATGCCTGGATATCTTGAAGAATGCGTGGAGCCCTGCATGGACCCTACAATCTGTTTGTAGAGCCACAATTGCGTTGATGGCCCATCGGAGCCAGACAGCCCACTTAACTGTGACTCTGGTTGCTTCATGTTCTTTCTTACTATTACTTTTTGAATTACTCCTAGACTGAGGTGGTAGATAATTAGGTTCCAAAATATTGTCAACTTTAACAGTTAGTATTTTAGCCAAGATTAGGAATTAAGAAACAGTAGCATATTACTCGAATGAAGCCCCTCTATATAATAAGGATATCAAGTGTACATTGATAAATGGTAAGAAACTATTAAACTTTTTTATAAAAAAAAATATTGAATTGATATCACTGTAAAGGAATAGTATGTTTTGCTTTCCTTCTGAATTCTCTTCTTGTACATATGTTCTCTTTATAATCATAAAATGGCCTACAGTAGGGTTCTTCCCTGCTGTTTTCCCCGCAAAATAACTGTAAAGGAACAGTACTTAAATTTGGGGTGGTCACAGAAACAATTCCTGGGATTCTGTATAATCAAATTGTGATTGAGTATCTTGATGATTGCCTTCAACATGATTTCATCATTAGCATTTGTATAGTTTTGTAGTAGCATGAGTTAAGGTGTGCAGTTCTGTGTCACCTATACTATTCGGTTCTTCATTGTGAATTCGAACATGTGCCGAAATGAAGCATATACATGAAAAGTGATGAATCTGCTTGTAGAACTCTTGATGGACAAAACATAGTGTTTAGATTTTGCAAAAAGCATCTGATCAATAGACTCAAAATATCGATTCAATTGAGTTATTTGAAACAGGCCTATTGTCATGTTTGAAATCTCGTGTTAGTTTCTGACTCTGTTCTTCAACCATAGGCAATCTCCTGCGCTCAGGCGATATCAGAGGTTATCAATCTATGGCACGAATGTATACTAGGCTAGCTGCCATGCCAAAAAATGGTTGATTGCAGGGGTGCAAAAATGAACATGCCCCAGGCCTGTTGCATGGCTTATTCACCTCAGCTGTCAGGTGTAGCTCTTGCTGTCCCCATATGAACTTGTGATACTTGTTTTTTCTTACCTGACTTGCCTTGTGTGTGTACATTCTAGGGGTAAAAGGAAGGAAACATGCATTTCGAATGTTTGACGCAGTATCCTCTATTCAATCACCTGTCCTGTATGCTGTCGGCTGCTCAAATCGCCATACGCATATACATTAAGCCTTACAGTTAGTTACCCATTTCACTACGCGCATGATCATTGTGGATACGGAATGGCATGGAATGCTGAACGTTAGGTCACCAAATGATCCCGAAATGCCATGAAAAATCATTGGCTGTGTTCGTTTGAACGCAACCATCACGGAGCAGAAGTACCTGCTCTCTGATCGGTGGGTCAGCAGCCCTGCCAGGGTATTCACTTACAGCCGAGCAGTCACTTTCAGGAACACACAGAATGTACACAAAAACTGACAAAAGGGCATCCAAGAGGCAGGCCAATGTGCTGTGAGCGGCGAAATCAATCAGCACTGCGATTTTATTAACGATTGTTCCAATCGAATTGCATCTGTAACTTTGGTTGAGAACAAAGAAGAGAGATTCCTGATCAGCTGGCGTTGTTTCTTTCTCGCCATCGTTGAAGCGCCGACGACTAGGGGAACGCCGTAGGAGGCATCTTATGGTCAGACAAGAAGTGGCTGAAGAGGCTCAGCGCCTGCCTCGGCGCGTGCAGGGGAACCTCATGCCCGGCTCCGCGGATCGTCACGAACGTCAGGCCTTCGTAGATGATCGTCCATCCGCCAATCTAATTTTTTGCCAAAAAAAAGAGATGCCAATTGGATGCTCAAGAACGAAGTGTTTCTGCACATCCCAGGACAGTTCGTCAGATTACCTGCAGATGGTCGTACCACGGCGTCCACTCCTGAACGGTCTTGAGCCCAAGCTTGTTCAGGGTGAGCCTTGTTGCCGTCACGGGGATCCTTCCATCAGTGTCGCCGCTGCAGCGAGCGAAATTACCGGTTCAAATGACGCGCATGCCTCGAAGTTCTGAGCTATTTTCTTGTGAACACTGAACCTGCTCTGGACACCACAGTTCAGGCTTCAGCCATGCTGTAGCCTGCTAGGATGGCTCACCTGAAAACCCAGACCCTGATGCCGCCCGCGACGAGCTTACGGATGATGGGGAGAGTGGAGAAGGAAGCGTCGTTCCATTTGGTGATGGCGTCGCTTTAGAGACACAAATGGTCTGTCAGGACAGCAGAAACCTGAAAGGTAGCATGCATTCTGCTCAGCCCGGAGGCGTGCGGTACCTGCAGTGAGTCCAGTTGTAGCCAATCTTCGTCACGTTCGCGTGCAGCGCCGCCTGGACATCCGGCCGGTTGAAGTAGATCGCGGCGTGGCGGGCGGTGCAGGGATCGTAACCTGCCGGCTTCGTGTACCACCCTTGCTGCGAGACACACAGAAAACGAGATCATAAAATGTCACGCATTGCTCTCTCGAGAGTCAAGACGAAGCGACGATGTGTGGCGTACGTGTTTGGAGAAGACTTTGGGGGCGGCGCCGTGGACGGCGATCTTCCTCTGCCCGGACGAAGTGGACGGCGAGTCCTCGGTGCAGACTGGTGTGTACAGGCTGTACATGTCGATGAGGCGGTACACGGCGAAGTACTCGGTGAGCGCCTTGTCGCATGCATCGGTCACGTTCTCCGTGCTGAAGTTGCAGTGGGCCTTCACGCCGCCGTACACCCGGTCGGAGATGACGGCGTGGTCCCAGGCGTAGTCGATCATGCCCGTCTGGTCGGTCTCGTCGTCCATCAGAGCATTCCCTATCTGCATCATCGTCGTCATGATTAAGCAGTTGTACAAATGAGATTGTGATGTGATGCTAATAGAGAAGAATGTGAATATGGTTAGCTACCATGAAACCCTTGAAGTTGATGTAGTTCTCCTTGGGGCCTTGCTTGTTCCCGTCAAAAATCTTCTCTGACAGCTGTGGAACGTAATGCCCTGACGAGAATGCAATCCAGGAAAGAACTCGCATCACAAATCTCACAACAAGTTTCAACTGCATACTTTGACTGAACTGCAAGGCTCAGATGTTGAAATGCATGTCTATGTTCAGTTACCAGCGTAGCTCTCTCCGGCGATGTAGAAGTCGTGAGACTTGTACTGAGGGAACCTCTTGAACCAGTTGAGCAGGAATACGTAAGCATCGTCGGCTGTGGACACGACAATCCAAGTTCAGAAATGGTTTGTGCCGTCAAGAACTAATCGATCTTTATCAGAGTTGTTATTCGCTCTCGAGATCATTCTAGAGAATGAATTTACCAGTGATCTTATCACCAAGCTGATCCAGGTCGGAGCTTGTGTTGGTGTATGAGAAGCCGACACCCACGGGGGATTCCAGGAACATCAGGTTGGCCTCTGCGGTTTATTTATTAGCAAACTGGAACATAAGCATCCACATACTAACTAGGATTACAAGTTTCAGTTACTCTTTGTACTTATTGCAAGGCAGCATAAAGATGTGTAGCATGAACAGACAGTACTACGTGCCTGTGTTCCAAGAGTGCTCGTTCCATTTCAGCTCCGGCTTGCCCTTCTGAACCAAGAAAGGCCCGAGCTCTTCTGCTTCCCCGTATCCAACAGACGAACACCCAGGCCCTGCAACAACAACGGCACACCAACAAACGCTCGATCAATCCTGACGAAGAATTGCACGTCTAGCTTGGCTCATAAGCACAAAGCAAAGCAAAAAAAAAAAAAAAACTCTGCATTGCATATACGTCCACTGATCCACACACGTCCCTGGGAACGTTGCCGAGACAGACAGCGACATGAGCCCCAACGCGACACGACGCGAGCCGCCGTTTAGTCATAGGCCCGTCCAGCTAAACTACGAACGGATAGACTGTGGAAGAAACCGTTGATGGAGCGAATTATTTGCGAATTTTTTTTTTTTTGGATGAGCGACGAATCAGCTCGCGGGTATGGACCGGCAAGATGTTACGCACGCCTGACCCGTTTCTTTCTGCCCCTTTTGTCCGTTTGAGGCGGCTGCATGTGATCGATCGATGTACTAGCACAGTAGATCGATCGGGTACGGCCGTGGGCGCGCGCGAGCGAGCGATGGATCGACCGAGCAGCAGGGCGCTAGCTGCTCGTCCGCCTGCCATCCTCTCGCTCTTGGAAGCGCACCGTTGTTCAGATCTTTCCCCGCTTCGATCCCCTGGGCGCGCGCATGCAACAACAGTGCAAGGTGGTGCTGCGTCTTGTTGGAACTGAACCTAGCAGTTTCGATTGCTGCTCGCCGAAAAAAAATTCACACATACTTTCTTTCTTAAAACGACACATACATATAAATAGAGAGGATAAATAAACACGATAGATATTTTTTTCTTTTTGGCAACACACACCCTTTTCTTCTCTCTGTTCTATTCACTCGTAACTTGTTCAAATGCTTAATAGATTATATGATTTAAATAAGTTTCATGTACACACAACCTCCACTAACTCCACTAATTAGGCTCTATTCTCATGCCTCCTGAAATCTCTCCACGATCCATATGACTCAGGCTTATCACAACTACTTACAACTATGTTAGGTACATAGTCTTACGACCACACATATAGATTGTCTACCACGCAAAGCCTTACGATCACACATATAACTACGGCTAAGACCACTTCTCATGGCGCTTCAACTTTCAATTTTCCTCGGCACATGGGTACTCCAACTGCATTTAGCTATATTCGACTTCCACGTAAATACCACAAATACTCAAACACACCGCTAAACTATTTACATATAAAAGATTATAACTAACACGTCTCTCACAGTCGCACGCGCGCATGGTCCCCGTCGTGGGATCCAAGAGCTAGCTAGGCTAGGCGAGCTAGCGGTGTACGAGCGTGCGTCCTCGCGGGTGAAAGTGCCATGCCAACACTGCTAATTCCTCTTGCCGTTGCGCCCCGTGTACCTTTCCGAGTTTGATGGGTACGCGTAGTGTGGTTCCATACAAACAAAAAGGGACGAGCAACTTTCTATCCTAGACATGGATGCACGCATTGCTATAGCTCCAACTTGATGCGTCATGTATAGGGAGAGCTAAAATTAAAGAGAAGCAGACATCTCGATCGTGAGAGTCGTATATGCATGCAAGGTTTTGTTTGTATGTTCACGAAGGCGTGCATTGCAGAAAGGAATATTTTTTTTCAGCTTCTAAAAACTGCTTTTCAGTTTTTCTACAGTAACTAACTTTTAAACAGAGTATTTTTTTAAGATAGGATTTACTAGTTAATTGTAGTATATACTTTACTGACTTCATTTATATTGGCAAAAATCGTACGTGAGTTTCTGTTACTCTGTAATCTCTTGTACAAACAGCCCAAAAGTCACAAGCTGCAACCAAAAACCACAAGCCGCTGCAAAAAAGAACAGCCCCTAAGAGACTTTCAACTACGTACTGACAAAGATGAGAGAATGGCTTGGCTATTCTGGATGGTGCGCGGGGTATGCACTAGCATTTCTACTGGTAGCTAGGGATTGTTTAGTAGATTGTATTACCAACCAATTAAGTCATCTATCATAGGCTCATCTATGATAGTAGTGTTGATTCTCGTTTTGGTCACCTAATCCTCCACAAAACCGGAAGGAAAATTGGCGATCATCCCCTATTGCAGAAGTAACCGGACTTGGAAGGTACAATTGCTTTCGTAGCTAACTATGCACCATTGACAGGACTATTCCACACAATCGAAAAGGCCGGCGAACAAATATAGTTTTTTCCAAATGTCTCAAACTAAAAAAATCATAAAAAATCTATTAAAAAATTTCTACACGTACTTCATGGTTTACTCCGTCTATGTATAAAATTTAAGTTCAAGATGTCAGAATTTTCTCTTTTTTGTACTCTTAACATAGGATGAATTTGAACTTGAATTTTTATATATAAGTAGAATAAATCGTGAAGTAAATCCAGAAATGTTTTTAGAAATTTTTATGACTTTTTTTAGTTTGAGTGCATAATAAGTATACCATAAAAGGGAGTACATACTATATGATCCCTTATATCTAAGATTGAAAAATTAGCTAAAACTTATCGTTAAGCCGGTCTTATTTGAACCTTGATTTAAACTTTTAAAAATCCGATGTCTTCTTATCAGCTTTAGGCTACCAGCTAGCAAAGCTATTTCCTGTCTCTTCTAATTATATTACTCGCCGTCATTCTCCAGAAGCACAAGCTTCTAACTAAAATATTACTCAGGGCCTGAAGAACAGCTCAACTTAATTATGCAAGCAGAAAAGGAAAATAACACCATTAAACCTCTCTGACACTTTGCTTGGGATGTTGACAATAGTTTGCAGATCCCCACGAGGATCGATGTGAATTACGCCAGAAGATTAGCTTATCGCTTGGAAGAAACATAGTGAAGCTCCGCTGGCTGCATGGATCTCCCATTGTTCCCGGAGCTAAGCCAGCGCGCATGTGTTGACCGGGACTAGTAATCCATTGGAGTGCACAAATTGGAAAATTTTTAAAATAATCCTTTTTTATTTAAAAATACAAAATTATACCTACATTTTAATTTTTAACAAACTAACTCCCTATCGCCCAACGGCCGAGCGGCACACAGGCCAATGGCCCAACGGTTGGACGATTGGTGCTGTTGCCCAACCATTCAGCGACAGCACCTTCCTAATATTCGATCACGTTGTTCACTTCACTTTGATCACTCACTAATATTCAACTACGTTGCTCACTTCGACCACTCACTAATCTTCGAATACGCTATTTAGACCATGATGTTTCGATTATGTTGGTTCGACCTCGTTGTTCTCTTCGACCACTCACTAATCTTCGATCACATTGTGTCGACCACATACCTATCATCCGACTGTTGAGCGACTGCATCCTTATCGTCCAGGGGTAGAGCTACTGCCTTTCTGTTGCTTAACCGTTGAGCGACAGGGTCTAAACACCCAACAGTTGAATGACTGGAGGCTATTTCTATAAAAAAAATTAAAACACATGTATATTTATGTATTTTCAATAAAAATATATTATTTAAAAAAACTCACACAAATTGTGCATTAGCACTGTAGCTAGTGAGCGGCGCCCATCCTTCTCAAAGCGGGCAGTGTACGTGGTCAGTCCCACTGGCCATGATCCAGCTGCCAAAATGTTTAGGCTAGGTTGGAAATAAATTCCAGGGGGGGCTTGAAACCCTTCTCTTGAGGCCCCTCCTTGATTTTTGCCAGTGGCGGTCATGGCAGTCATGGATCTCTAATTTTTATCGGTCAATTATTGGCCAAAAATTGGTTTTATCGGTGACCCCTAGTAAAATTTTAAAGCGCCTCCGAAAATTTTGTTTTGCATGAATTTTATCAAATTTAGAATAATTTTTACCGAAATTTGTTTCGGAATTTTTGGCCGATATTTTCAACCAATTTTTGGCTAATATTTTTAAAATTCAAGATTTGATTTAAAAATTTTAGCCCAAAATCCTCCAATTTTTTTTTTGATTTTCGGTCATACCGGCCCCTCTTGGTTAAAATGTACAGCCGGTTTTTTAAATCATGCTTGGATGGACTAACAACTTCAGAGTGCTAGATGAAAAGTTTTCATGCAAAAGAATTACAATATGTGCTGTTGGATAAGATTAATTTGGACAAAATACTAGTTACATATTCGTACGTTGCAATGAAACTCATTAAATATATAGATAATCATGCTATAAAACTAGTTGAATGCCCGTGCGTTGCTACGAAATCCTAAAAAAGTGATACATAAATATATAGGATCCTAAATAGCACAATAAATATCAATTTTCTATCACGCCGGCATGGTCTGGGATTGATGACAAGGCAACACCTAAATGTAATGTAAATCGGAAAAGCTAGACTCTAACCCTTTTTTGCATCCAATCCGAACATGGATTAAATAAATAAGAAATCATCAATTGTTGATAGATAATTAGACTAAAGTGTGACATTAGGAAGGATGCCATTCTCAGAACTTGAAGGATGGTAAAGAATGTCTGCAGAAACCTTGAAGCTCTGAAACACGGGGATGGAGGTTAGAAAGGACACATCACTTGCAAAGGCAAGGCGGCGCACAAATCCACGAGGCATCTTAGTATACTTGTCCTTCGGTGTTTATATGCACTGCACTGGCTTGTACAACTTTGGTGATTAATGAAAAACCCTTGTCTGCTAATACAAGCAAAAATGTTAACAAAATATATCAAGTTAATATCAAAGTTCAAATCAGGAGCTGAGTACTCGGGGTCTAAGCATAGCCATGCAGTGCAAGCCTCACCGCAAGCTAATAATATGAAAAACTTTGCAAGAGCCTTACCATAATGATGAACATGGTGTTCAAATATGGTTAATAGTTATATGCAAGATCAAGTAAGAAAAAGATGGTCTCTTATAAAGAAACAGAGAGATGCTTTAGTTCTTTAAATGAATTATATTTGTTGCAAAAACTATGCTGGCATCATGGTATCATCATTGCGTCTTCAAATATTGTTTTACAAAGGAACCATCTCAATTCTGCTGGCACATCCATGTTGGGTAAAACTTGAGAGGACTTAGCAACATTCCTAAGACAAGAAATAGATATTATATTATGTTAACGTCATAAAAGACATAACTTGTAAATTACAGTGCAATAACTTGATAAGTGAATAGAACAGTTTTATCTAGAAAAAGAAATAAGATATTACTGTTTCATCTTTTCGCATTCTCTGGCCATGTAATTTGTTTTGATTTCCATTTTCCTTCTTCCACATCAAGTTCTTGGTAGAGTTATCCACGACAATTTACATCACCCAAAACACACAAAATAGTTTTCAATAACGGTTAAAGAGGTTCTAACAAAATAATGTTGCTTATTCACCTTTGGGCATGGCCTCACTAAAACCACTTCCTTCAATGTTCAGATATCTTAGACAAGACATCTCAGAGGCATCAGAGCATCTACATCAGTAAACACAATAAAATTTCACACGAAGGGAACGCGTGCAAGGATATAAAATAGTCTGTTGAAGGTCATGCGGTTACTTTAGATCCATTTCCTATGATGTATTCTAGCTCTTTACTACTCCGTCGGTCACAAATTGCAGTTGCTAAAGGGCATAGGATGGTTATGTAATTTTGCCTATAGCGGCAACTCCTTGTGTCTGGGGGAGTAATTGGTCACAAAATCTGCTTCCTATTCAAAATATGTAAGATACATCCAACTGTGCTTGAACAATAAGAAACAACCACAAATCTGAGGTATACATCAAATAAAAAGAAGTCAAATAAGGAATATGAACAACATATTGTATACTACACAGTACAACATTGTCTAAGCGTTTGGAATGATCTGTACCTAGATAGGTGATAGGTCATAAACGACTTAAGCTATTCCTAGAGGTGATTTACCCACTATTCGCTTAACCGTTGAGCGACAGGGTCTAAACACCCAACAGTTGAATGACTGGAGGCTATTTCTATAAAAAAAATTAAAACACATGTATATTTATGTATTTTCAATAAAAATATATTATTTAAAAAAACTCACACAAATTGTGCATTAGCACTGTAGCTAGTGAGCGGCGCCCATCCTTCTCAAAGCGGGCAGTGTACGTGGTCAGTCCCACTGGCCATGATCCAGCTGCCAAAATGTTTAGGCTAGGTTGGAAATAAATTCCAGGGGGCTTGAAACCCTTCTCTTGAGGCCCTCCTTGATTTTTGCCAGTGGCGGTCATGGCAGTCATGGATCTCTAATTTTTATCGGTCAATTATTGGCCAAAAATTGGTTTTATCGGTGACCCCTAGTAAAATTTTAAAGCGCCTCCGAAAATTTTGTTTTGCATGAATTTTATCAAATTTAGAATAATTTTTACCGAAATTTGTTTCGGAATTTTTGGCCGATATTTTCAACCAATTTTTGGCTAATATTTTTAAAATTCAAGATTTGATTTAAAAATTTTAGCCCAAAATCCTCCAATTTTTTTTTTGATTTTCGGTCATACCGGCCCTCTTGGTTAAAATGTACAGTAGGTTTTTAAATCATGCTTGGATGGACTAACAACTTCAGTGCTAGATGAAAAGTTTTCATGCAAAAGAATTACAATATGTGCTGTTGGATAAGATTAATTTGGACAAAATACTAGTTACATATTCGTACGTTGCAATGAAACTCATTAAATATATAGATAATCTTTACTATTATAAAAGAAGGAGTTGGTGGTTGGTACGACCTCTCACCCCTTTTCAGAGAAAAATCTGCTGACTGACACTGACATGTGGCCCCCTCCATCCCGCCTCACGGTTCGTGTGCTGCCTCCTCCCACGTTCTCCCCCAACTCCCCCGTTCTCCGCGCCGCCTCCTCTCCTCCCTCCTCCGCCCTCGCCTCCTCCCCTCCCTCATCCGCCGCTCCGCCCTCGCCTACTCCTCCCCACCCCGCGCCGCCGCCTCCTCCCCCCACTTCTCGCTCCACCGCCGCCTCCTCCCCGCTCCTCCGCTCCGCCGCCGCCTCCTCCCCGCTCCTCCGCTCCGCCGCCGCCTCCTCCTCCCCACCCCTCCGCTCCGCCGCCGCCTTCTCCCCGCTCCTCCGCCGCCTCCTCCTCCCCACCCCTCCGCTCCGCCGCCGCCTCCTCCCACCCCGCGCCGCCTCCTCCTCCTCCCCACTCCTCCGCTCCGCCCTTCGCCTCCTCCTCCCCGCCCTCGCCTCCTCCTCGCTCCTCTGCGCCACCGCCGCCTCCTCCTCCCTCCGCTTCTCCACTACCACCGTCGGCGGGGACTACGAGCCGGCCTCTGCTATCGGGATGACGCCCGTGAACATCAGGGGCGAGCCCATCGCCAAGGCTGACCTCTCCAAGACCGGCGGATGGATCGTCACCCTCTTCATCTTTGGGACCATTGCCATCTTCACCACCGTCTACCTGCTCGGCCTCATCGCCCTCACGCTCAGCGGCAGCATGACCGCGCTCGTGCCCAGCCAGGCCAGCTGCGACAAGCTCGCCATGCTGCTCGGAGAATTGTCAACACACATCGGTTTCCATTTTTTCTGATAAAAATTACTGAAGATATATTTTGTGGGTTTGACTTTACTTGGTTGAAGGATACTTGCTTGGAGCTGCTCGGAGAAGAAATTTATTTGCTCATATCTTAATATGACATCTGCAGGTAAAATTTATTTCTTCTGTACTCTGTTATATCTAAAATTATCACATCTTGTCTTCATTCAAGTGAAACAATATTTCATATTTTTATTCTCTTAACATATTCCTACTACAAAATTCTTTCACTAAGCTTTTTGTTGGTTTGGAAACTTGAAATTGCAGGGAGAATGTGTTCCAAATGAATCTGGGAAGGAAGCAGTTGTTCCAAAGGTATATCACATTTTTAGTTTTCTGTATGAAGTTCGTATGCTTAGTACTTAAGAATGAATCAACTGGAATTAGATAGATGCAGATGCATCGGTATTACCATGAGAGTTAATAGTAATGCACAAGCAAATATCCAACTGTCATACCACTTGTTCTGTTCTTAATTAGCTACATTTGTCATCAAGAGTGACTGATTGTTTTTTTGCTTACCTGCTATTACTCACAGGTGTACAAGGTGCACGATGTTGGTGTTTAGTGTCATAAACAATCTGCCTACTCAAGGATAACTACCTAACATTGTGAGCCATGTATTCCATTTCATATTTGTTATTGCATTGCATCATTGCTACTAAATTCTAACATGTTTGATCCTCATCATACTACTTATCCTTTACTTATCACTCTTTGCTGCACATGGGGGTGCGGCGGCCGGGGGGAGACGCGGTGCGGCAGCCAGGGGATGCGGCGGCGCTCGGCGACTTGGATATGTTCTACCGATACTAGCATGATTGGAAGCATCATGTTGGCACTTCGTATGTATCAGAAACCTTGGCTTAGAAAACCTTTTTGCCTTGTCATAAGGCTTTTTTACCTTGCTAGCCATGATTTAAACCTTACTGCCCAGTTTTGAAGTTGGAATTGCACAAGCGTGGCAACCTTTGCCACGCCGCCATAATTTAGTTCTTGCTATAATCTAAACTATGAGCTGTGGTCAACTAATTAGAAATTATTGTGTTAATATAACCTTTTGTATTATTTGGATGCTGGTCCATCCCCTCAAAATCAAATTGTATTGCACTAATGAAAGAACCACATTTTGTATTTATTGTCGAATCAACATATTATTTTTGTGCGTATAGTGAACACTAACCTACTGAAATGATGTAGGACAAAGGTTGGGATGACATGTCGAAAGTATCACCGAGAGACTTCGTCGGTCTCGACATATGATGGTTCGAGTTAGCACTTTGCATGTTTAATTGATTTATTGTATACTAATGACTTCTTGCTCTTAAATTTGAAAATAATTGTTATATATGTTAACAGGTAGTGGAAAGAAGTGCAAATACCTTGGCAACTTTTGGTACATTTTCTTGTGTTTAGCCTGTATACAAGAGGCACAGTTGTAATTTTTATCCTTTTCTGGAAAGATTAACTTAATGTTTTGGTAACATCTCTTGAACAATATTGCTTTATTTTCTTTTAATTATTTTGCCACAGTGGAGAATAAAGGCCGCTCATAGATGATTAGGATGGTCGTAGTTAGTTCTGTACATTTATGGTTAAGCTTCCTCATAATATGCGTTATTATTTAATTATAGGATTTTATTGGATGCAGGTATTGGTAATCTTTTGGTCCAGATGATTATAGAAAGGGTGGTGCTGTCCGGCCTAGCAGGTCCTTCTCAGAAAAGAGGAAAGCACCCGCTGGTCGCCCTAATACAAAGAGGGGCTGTGTTTGCCATTTTATTGTGAAGCGTTTGATTGCTGAACCATCTGTGGCTCTTGTGATATATAACCACAATAAGCATGTAGATAAGAAAGGCACACCCTACCATGGTCCCATGGACAAGATGGCTATAGGGACGAAGGCAATGTTTGCACCTTACATATCGGATGAACTACGTCTTCAAGTTGTGTCTTTGCTCTATGTTGGTATTCCTGTTGAGACCATAATGCAGAGACATACTGAAATGGTCGAAAAGCAAGGAGGACCATCAAACCGAGATGATCTTCTTACTCACAGATATGTTAGGAGGCTGGAAAGGAAAATACGGTGTTCTGTTTACGAAGTTGATGATGATGACTCTGTTAGTATTACCATATGGGTTGAAAATCACCAGGACTACATATTTTTCTATGAAGATTTTTCAGATACAGACACCTTTGTCTTGGGCATTCAGACAGATTGGCAGCTACAGCAGATGATTCAGTATGGCAGCCGCAGTTTACTGGCTTCCGATTCAAAGTTTACATCTACAGAAATTTTAGATGGTGATAATAGATACCATTGTAGCAGGTTGGTTCAATTTTGTTCCACCGTTGTTTAGCTTTCTATAAATGCTCATGATGTGCTTTTTTGTGTTTATTACGTTTCTTGCATTTATCTTCTTGCACAGCGAATGAAACTTTAGATAAACTAAGGATTTTATAGTGGCAATTTGCCAACTGATCTTAAAAAAAGTATTGTCAGTTTAGCACTTTTAGCTGCTTCACTCACTGTAGGAGGTGATGTTGGTGATCATATAATTGAGATTTATGGGAGAAATAAATGTATTACCTTGCAGTCTAATCCTCTTGACTAACTGGTACCTGACTTGACCCTGCTTTTGCTTCCAACTCTGATATGCCTCAACTTACATTTTTCATCAGATGCAAGTCGTATGAGCGTGCCAAAAAGAAGTTGACAATATCAGAAGCACCAAATATCCTAACTATTGCATTGAAAAGATATCAGGTACCATAAAGAATCTTAGATTATTTTAGATGGTGCTAATAGGCAGATGATGGCGCAGTTTACTGGCTTCCGATTCAAAGTTTGGAACAAACAAGTTAAAGGCTTGTCAATACCATTTTTGTTTTAATAGTACTTTAAAGTTTGCTTGATTTCATAGTAGCATTGTTATTCGCCATTTTGCAGTATCCTCTACATAGCATCCTTGTTTTCGACCAGCAGAAAAATGCCATTCCTGTTGCTTGGATCATAACTCCCAATTTTACACATGGTGAAATATATAGATGGATGGGTGCTCTTTATGATCAAGTTCGTACAAAAGATCCAACATGGCAGTTGGGTGGCTTTATTATTGATGATCCATTAACAGATGTGCGCACAATAAGGTAACTGATGCTTCTCTATTAGTGTGCTCTTTCCTGGGGTTGCATTGCCTGAGTATATAGTATACTGAACAGGGAAGTGTTCCAGTGCCCGGTGTTGATTAGCTTATGGCGTATCCGGCATGCTTGGCATAAAAATTTAATGAACAAGTGTTCAAATATTGAGAAGCGTGCAATGATGTCTAAACGACATTTACAAGGTGCGTGCTTGCTTCCTCCGCTTAATGATCGATATGTGACATGGTTTGTAATAGTGCGGGATTGAGTTTTGGTGCAGAATGGGGCGGGAGGGCTGGAGGACTTCTACTCAATCACCATCGACAGGAGCGGGGCTCAACGAGGACATCTTGCAATAGTGCCTGCAGATCATCGTGCGGCGACGGGAGGAGCTGCAGCAGGTCGAGATCAAGTTGTGCGCGCAGGCTTGTGCACTCGTAGATCATTGAGGTGCAGCGCAGCTTTGAGGCGGCTGCTAAGGATAATGTAGCAACTGCGCCAAAGCTCAAGGTCTTATGTCTTGCTTTTGTTTTCGTGTGTTTGGTGTTGCCCTACTCACTAGGTGGAAGAAAGTGCATAAAACTTATTGATTGCAGATGATGTGGTCTGTATTGGTTAGTGGTTGCTTGGAAAGTACTACATATTATCTGAATATTTTTTTACATATAGCTTTATTTTTCGTTGCAACGCACGGGCACTGGACTAGTCATGCTATAAAAGAGAGTTGCTTCGATCGGTTGAAAAGTAGATAATAGTGAGAGGTTAAATGAATAGAGCGGTTGGAGGAGAATGAACCTACAACCACCAACTCCTTCTTTTATAATAGTAATATAAATTTAAAGGGAATGGATTATTGGTTTTTTGAAACAGTTTAGGGAACCTGCCGGCTTTCAACCCCCCACCACCATCACCATCACCAATGAGTGCAGTTTTCTTTTCCCAATTTTATTGTTTTAGTTTTTTCTTCAAAAATTTGATGTTTCAAATCTAATTAATCAGCCAGTAATTAATATTAGTACATCTATTATGCAAAAAAGATATAGCAAAATGGGAGAGGTCCGAGGTGAACCGACAAGGTTCTGAAAATCAGAACCAGGCCAGTTTACAAGTACTTATAGTTGTATATGAATTGTTATGGTTGAGAAAGTGAATTTCATAATCCGGGTTCTAAACTAACCAGTTTATTTGTGTTGTTTTGTGTATATGGTTCAATTTGTTTTAGATTTTAAGTTTGGTCATTTTTCTGCAAGTATGATAGCCTATTATAAAATCTGGTGCCCATTAACTAACTGCTAGTACTACATCAGAGCTTACTTATGGGGGCCGGGTTAGGGGCGTCTGGAAGTTTGTCAAACATTGTCATTGACACGGGTAGTGTAGTGAAGTTTGTCAAACATTGTCATTGACACGGGTAGTGTAGTGGAGTTAGTAACCGCCAACACTAACCAGCAAATGAATTAATGCTGGAGTGTGAGTAACTACTTGATAGGGTAGCTCCTTGATATTTCGCTTCAATTGTCGCTTAATTGGTTGGGCACAGCCCATGGCACTGCTGTTGATACTCAAAACATGCATTCACTTGCAAGCCATCACAACTCACAGTCACACGTAGTACTCGTACGACCATCTCTATTCTAATCGGCGCAGTCTAAGAGTATGTACAATAGTATATGTTGATTGTATATAAATATATACTATATATAATTTTAGATGATATAGAGGAAAAAGAAAGAGGAGAGAGAAAGATGATATCTAATATTTAACAGACGAATTTATAGACAACCTTTTACTGTCTATATCATTGTGTAGACAGCACATTAATTGTATAAGACTATTACACATAACTATATAGATAATATATTATATGTATTGTCTTTAATTTTATCTATAAATAAAACAAAAGTATATTATAGATTATCACTGTCTATATTATTATATATATATATGCTCTAACCACTTCGGGTCTTAATAATCGATGTAAACTTGGAAGAAAGAAAGAAGAAACGTCCGCCTCAATTAATTATCAGAGACGAATTGAAGCGACGTCATCCTCTCTCTCTCTCTCTCTCTCTCTCTCTCTCTCTCTCGGTTCTCCTTCTCCCTCTCCAACGATTCTAACAAAAATATCTCCCTACAACTACAATATTAACCACATGAGCAAATACTACAAGAGAAACTGGAGTGCAAGAAACAGTGGAAATCAATGCATACATATGAAGCATGTGTAAAATGAGAGAAAACTGTGGCGGTGGTTAGTTGCACGTACCGCCGTTGAGCCAGAGCACGAGGGGCTTCTTGTCGGCGCCGGAGGTGGCCTCGAAGAACCAGTAGAAGAGCGCGCGGCCGTACGCCTCGTTCACGGTCACGTACCCGGCGTACTGCGCGAACCGCACGGGCGGCTGCCCGGGCAGCCGGGCCACGCTGTCGGCCGCCTGCTGCCGCGCGGCCTCCGCATCGAGCGGCTGCCCGCACCGCAACGGCGCGCCCCGGACGGCGGCGCAGAGCAAGAAGGTGAGCGCGAGGAACGAGGCGGCGGCAGCGGGAGCCATTGTTCGTGGTGCGCTGCTGCCGCTGCTGTTGCATCATCACATATCCGGGCCGGGGTGGGCTATATAGAGAGAGAGGTGGGGGAGGAGCGGGGTTAATTATTAATGCCGATGGCAGTTTTTTTTAACTGTACTACTCGTCGAGTTAATAAGTCAAAACTCCAGATGATAGATACGAGCCTTTAAGAACGAAAAAAAATGAGAAAAATCTTAATCATACTAGCAGATGGGTCCGGTTCAGGAATGCGATAGCTGTGGCTTGTGGGAGCATACAGGAAAGTTTTTGATGCATGAAATCTGTTCTCGTTGAGTAGTATCTATTTATTTCGAGACAATCTAGTTGGAGGTTGCTTCATATTAACAATAGATATTTTTTACAGTACATTATACTGATAGTAAAAAGATGGTAGTAAAAATAAAATCTGACAGTTAATTTGTGATGGTATTATAGATATGTGTTTTTCAACCTGATTTTTTAGGGTAGTAGAAAATACGCAATATTTTGGAGTATTTTAACATTGTGTTCAGGTTACTATATTGTCATGGCACTTTGGGTCGGGCTGGGGTAGGCAACGACGGTGGCGCAACTGGTCGAGGTGGTTACATGATGAAGTCATGCAGCAACTGGGATGACGAGCCGAATTGCTGTCAATCATCCGGGCCGTCCACGTACTTGAACGCGCCGACGTCAGTCTTTGCTGTTCGGACGTGATGACAGTGACGCCTCTGACACCGTCGCAGCGATACAGGCCCAACGTCAGAGACATGTTTCCGCTGTCATAAACACTAAGCCCGATCACGACACTACCGAAGTCGTAAGTGGGTGTACTCTCTAAGTTTGACCACTAATATATATAAACATATATAAATTAACTATATAAAAATTATATCATTAGATTTACCGTTAGAAATATTTTTATAATATTATAATTTTACCAGTATATCTTAATATAAAATTATAAAAAAACGATCAAAATGGCATCTTGGAAATCGTGAAAAGTTAAAACATCGCTAAAACAACAGAGGGAATAATCATAACTCATTTTGACGGTATTCCATATATATTTGCACTTACCATGCAGAGACCTTCCCTACAAGCCTTGTTTGTCCACACTCGTGGAGGTAGCTTCAGGGGCATGAAGGAGACTTTCAACTAGGACGTTTTGTGGATGGAATCAGCGTGTGTAGCTAAACAGTAAGGAACAGCGTCATTTTCGAGACCTGCTCCACCCACACTCAAATGGACTTCGTTATGAGCCGGCCGGACCGAACATTGCCGGAGAGCTTGTCTTGCCCTTCGCCCTTGTTTCCGGTCAACTTTGAGCCAACACGCTCGTCGTTTTGTTCGTTTTGGAAGTATCGGGGCGAAATGGTGCTCACAAGTTCGACAGGATCACCTGAAATTTTTTTGACTGAAATTTTTAAATTTTAGCTATTTACGGTACAACTTTGAGCCAATATGCTCATCTCCTGACGAAACAGAGTGCTACTATCAGTCTATCCCTACTTCCCAGTATGGGTGCAAACGGATCGGATTCGGACGGATATTGCTGTTACCATATCCTAACCCATATTTTTTTCTTCGATTCGGTACCAATCGGATTCGATACCAATCAGATTCGGTGTCGAATCGGTCAGAATTAACCCGATCCGTTTGCACCCCTACTTCCCAGCGAACGTGCATCAAGGTTCCAGATAGCCGGCACACGGCTTTTCTTACCAAAATGCATGAGAATATGACATCACTGCTGCTGTGCTGCATCACCGATATAAAAATTGCGCAGTGAGACGTATTCTAGAAAAAATTGCATATGGAAATCGACAACTAACGAGAAATGGACCTGAACTGCTTGTGCTCTCTGGATCGATTGGAATGGCTATTTGAATTTAATACGTTAAATTGATGGCCATCTGATGATCCAAAACATGTTTGGCCATCGTCGAGGAACATTGACACATGGCGAATAGGGTTACCCTATTATGCCATGTGTCATTATTCCATCAGATTGAACGGATCCAACGAGGGTTAAAAAGCGAGGGGCTCTGATAGAATTGTTGTTTTCTATGCAACGCAAGTACCGTCAAAATTGCACGGCAATTAGAATCGATATGGAAAACTCTTCTGCTCTTTTGTATTACATCTCGCTAAACAAACATAAAAGTGATCGATACGTACTACCCGTTGAAGAAGGTGCCATCTCTAGAAACCCAAAAAAAACTCGAGGGTGCATCATCACCAGAAAGGGACGGACACCAGGCAGAAAGCAAATTCCGATTTGATCGTCAGAATGCGTTTATTCTATGGCTGAATTTGGGAAACATTTCCAGCATTAAAAACATCCCTTCCATTCAAAGAAGAAAAAGAAGAAACTCGAGTCTCCAACTGAACTAATCACTAGGGTGCAATTTGATCGGATTCAGATGGATATTATTTATATCATATTCTAATTCATATTTTTTTTTCTAGATTCAGAGTTGGATACGGTAAGACCGGATACAAATACGAATTCAGAATATTCAAATTTTTGGATAAAATACTTCAGGATGGATACATGACGATTTCGGATTAAAAACGGATAATATAGACAGATAGTATATGCATACATAAAAGAATATACATTGAACAATACCACCATCATTTCAACCCTTCAACTAGTAATAAATTCATCTAGATTACTTAAGTATGATAGCCGACACAACACAAGTTCAATATAAGTGATAAATTTTTAAATAAGTTTAAAAACTGATAAAATCATACATAAGTTCGAAAACCGATAAATTCATTCGCAAATTCAACATAAGCGAAGAGAATTGGTGACAACTGGCTAGAGTGGTTGAACTCTAGAGTTTTGTTAGGACTTCAGTAAAATCTACACCTGTTGATGTCAATCATGGTTGATAGGCTGGGCCAGTTGAGATAACTTGCTTCTTGGATATTCAGTCAGATAGCATCCGGTGCCATTTACCGACGTTATTCAGTTGGATTTTAGCTCTTGCGTTTTCGCTACCGTATCCAACAACAACTATCCAATATACACCAGATTCGATACCATATACTAAATTTCCTTTCCATATTTGGTATCGACCGAATTTGATACCGAATCGATCGAGATTAACCTGTACCATTTGTACCCCTAGTGCTCACAAGACTACCCACTGCATAATGTGTCGCGCCATTCTTTCACTTTTTTTTTTGTCAACACGTAGTGACAAGCTGACAGCAAGCTTGCTTGTTTTCACAACAATTTTGTGCTTCGTTCTATTTCCAAATGGGTTGGCAACTCAACTCACAAGACAGCTATATGATATACTATTACTTGCTTTGATGCTTTGTAGTATCAATCGAGTATTCAGCAGGTTCCTACCAATCTGAACAGGAGATGCCCGATGGTAAAGAGAATGCATTATAGTAGTGTCCCAAGAGAATGGGGTATACGGTGAAGAATCAACAGAAGAGATCATAAAATACAGTAGCTAGCTAACTTGCTAAGCTATGTCCAAGCAAACTCACCAAGCACATGGCAAAATCTCCAGGCTTCCCGGAGCAACCATTTGACCAAGATATATTTCTTAGGATCATACCAAAGAATGGGGTTCTCTTTTGTGCAATTAGTAGATCGGCAAGAAAACACAAGGCAAGCGTATTCCAAGGATGAGCAAACATGCCCATACATCATGGTTCAAGAGAGGAAGAGATAGAAAGCCTTTAGTCAGCAGTCAACTTTGCATGATCTTCAGTGAGGCGGGATTTGCACGGAAGAATGGGTAAAGTGGAGAAGGCCACTAAAAAAATCTCTCCAAGTTTATTCAATTCAGGATAGATGACCACAACATCAAAGATGCACTCAACCTTCTGGACTCCAATACATGGCATTCAGTGGTAAAAACTAGCTATATCTACCAACTAGGAGCAGGCCTGCAAGCACAATTCTATTGGATAATCTGCTCAAAGTGGAAATCAATACTTAAGGAACATAAACTGTTTTGGCTCATCTTTAAAGTTTCAGATGTACGACCAATCAGGGGTGGAATTGGGCCCCCGGTAAGGTGGGCTTCAGCCCAGGGTGTAAAAAAATATACAGTGTATAGCCTAGTTATTTTCAGCTCAGCCCGGGGTATTATTTCTAAAATTCAGCCCAGATAGCCCATAATATATTTCACATGTCGACCCACTCATGCGGTCTCCATGGCCCACGTCGCGAGCTCGGCCCACCCGCGCGCTGGTGCGCCCATCTCACGCGGCCGCCGCTCGGTCTTCACTCTTCGGTCTTCACGCCTCCTCAAATCGAACCCTAGCGCCTTCCTCGGAAAAACTCGCCAGCCTCGCCTCCTCCGTCCAGAACCCGAACCCGCCCACCACCCACAGGCGCCATCTCGGCGGTCGGCGCCGCCCGCCTCCCCCCTCCCCCCACGGCTCCTCCGGCGCCGCCTCGCCTCGAGCCCTCGGCGCCACCCCGCCTCCTCTCCCGGCTCTCCCGGCGCGCCCCCTCCTCTCCTTGGCTCCTCCCAGCGCCGCCTCGCCTCGGCGCCACCCGCCTCTGGCCCGCCTCGGTGCCACCCGCCTCCCGACCAACGCCCTCCTCGGCACCTCACAGGGGCTGCATGGCCACCACCCACCTCTCGGCCAGGCGGCCACGGCCGGCGTCGCCCGGTCGCCCCCCTCCCGCTCGGGCGCTCCGCTCCTGCCTACGGTCCAGAGGAGAGGTAAACTGGTGTGTGGTGCACGTGCAATGTGATGAAATGTGATGAACGATGAATTGGTTGGTTTCTAGCTGCAATGTGATGAAATGTGATGAACTGATGAATTGGTTTCTAGCTGCAATGTGATGAACTGATGAATTGATTGGTTTCTAGCTGCCTGGTAGTGAAATGTGATGATTGAATGATTGATGAACAGATGAACTGAAATGTGAATTGATGATTGATTTGTAGCTGCAATATTGAAAAGTGATGATTGAATGATTCTAGCTGTTATACTGAAGTAGTGAAATGTGATGAACTGATGATTGATGAACAGATGAACTGAAATGTGAATTGATGATTGATTGATTTGTAGCTGCAATATTGAAAAGTGATGATTGAATGATTCTAGCTGTTATACTGAAATAGTGAAATGTGATGAACTGATGATTGATGAACAGATGAACTGAAATGTGAATTGATGATTGATTGATTTATACATATATTTGATTTACTCTCATATGTTGTATTTACAGGTTCTGGTTCATGTCCAACTATCAATGAAGAAATGACAGGATAGGATAGAGAGCAAATCTTCGTAATTTAGGTACTCAAATTGTATCTCTGTCATGTTATATTTTTTATATTTTGATATTATGCCATATTTTATTATTATGCTTTCTGTCTACTTGTTAGTATTGAACTCAAGTTTCATATCAGTAATGCAATTAGCCAATTATGGTATACTCATATATTGTTGTTATATCGTGGTATGGGTATAAATTGGCGTTGGTTTTATATTATTAGAGTTCAGCCCGGGGCGTAGCTAAATCCTGGTTCCGCCACTGCGACCAATTGACCACAACATCAAAGATATACTCAACCTACTGGACTCCATATCATGATATTCTAAATTTCTAATCTTAAGTGTCAAAACTAGCTAGTAACAACTCGAAGCAACCCTACCAGGAGAAGTCTACTTGACAATCTGATCAAAGAGGAAATCAATACAATAAGGAACATAAGCTGTTTTTGCTCATTTTTAATGCATCAGAAATTCAGATGTATGACAAAGGATGGAAAAAGGTCAGCAAGATGTTAGAAAAATCAAGGTTACTTTTTTTTATGCACATATATCCTAATATCCACTGAATTAGCAATATAATGGTACGGGCCCTAACTTCAGAAGCAAATGTCATTGGAAGTCTGTATATTTGTCTGAATGAGAGTTAAACAGCAGTCAGGAACCAAACCGGAAAGCATAGCTCAAAAGGACAAAATTGAGTGGGCATTTCAACATAATTTTCCTCATCAGGCATAGATCCACTGATGGAGAATAAATAGTTTAAATCACCAAACGTCCAGACTTGAACCAGAAGGAGCCAAATCTTTTCATTGTGATGGGCTCTTCACCACCAAACGTAATGTTAGGGATGTATACTCTCATGTCCTTCTCTGTCAACGGAAAATCATATGGGCAGATCATGACATTAGGAGTTGATCCTTTTGGTGGATGGTTCGCAAAATGACCAAAAGCAAGTGGGTTTCGTCGTTGAAGCACTTCCCCAAAGTTTTCACTGTCACCCTTCTCCAGAGGCTTGCTAAGCATCCTCCACGCCCAATCAGAGTTGCTCTCTGAGCTTGGTGGCATTGCATTGTAATCCACCAAATCTGAACCATCCCATATTTATCTTGTTTCACCACCTAAACGCCATGGTTTTGCATCGATTATTGTTCCATCCAGGGTTTGAAATCCCGGTGGTTACCAGCCGGTAACCGGAAAAACCGGACTGAACCGGTATGGAAAGTCCATGGAAAGTCCAGGCTGAAATTTTTCAAATGACCTTTTGAATTTGTGATTGCATAATGCACTTGTTAGGTTAGTTTAGATATTGTTTATGATAGATTAGCTATTGTAGGAAATAAAAATGCATGAATTATTGTCCTACGCATCCCATGGTATCTCAAACTCTTTTCCGACTTATAGACGTTGAGATACCAACATACTACCTTCTGGTGATGATTCCCATTCGTCCTCGGACATCTCTTCTCATTCTACTTACCATTATGAAAATCAAGCCAATGTAAGAATTGTTTACCAGTGAGTGGAACCTGTATATTACCAACAAGTTTATAATCATTGGGTATAGCATGTCCATGCAACAGACACTTGGAATCAGTATACTACTCAAGTTATCATTCATTACCACTAACTAGTGTATTCATTATTTTATATGCTTCACGACACTTGGAGGAGAGGGCTTCAACACATGGTCAATGTAGTAATGAGCAATTTTTATTTACAACTTGAGGCCTTGTTACTTCATTGAACACTTCTACTTAATACTTGCATTATTCGAATTTCTAATCACCCATAACCGGTTTTCCACCGGGTTTTCCGGTTTCTGACCGGTTACCGCCCACCTACCGGCCCAAATTCGAAATTTGGTTCGTCAAATTCATCCGGTTTTCCACCGGGTTTTCCGGTAACCGGCCGGTTACCGGTACCAGCCCTCCGGCGGGATTGGATCCGGTTCTGGTATGTCCAACCTTGGTTCCATCATATCTTGCGATCAGATATTTGTTGCATGTTTCAATCCTAACTCTAGGGTAGATGGATAGTATAGCTTCTCCAGATAAGAACAGACCTTGCCTGCACCTTTGTGAGGAATTTGTGATGGCCTAATGTCAAGGGTGTACCCAAAGTGATGCCTAAATTCATTTGACAATTCAGCTCGAGTTAAGAGTAGCAGGGACAGCCACACTGCAGAGCAAATGGATCAGAACTTAGGTTCTTAGGATTCATCCGATGATACAACTTTAAATACTTGGCGTATGTAACTCTGTCTACAAAAGCGTAATAACAGAATAATTCCTACATGTCAGTGCAAGTGAGAGCCCGTAATACACAATACAAACATAAACATTTAGCTAACAAACAGGGATAAGAAGTTAGCATAGCAACCAGCACTGATCAATTAACTGCACAATTTATATGTCAGGATACATGTGATGCGATCAACAACAAAGTAATGAATATATTTATGTGTGCTTAGCCCAGAACTTCAAAGAAACTGTGACAACATGATATTGGTTAAGGATGTCAAGTTATGGTAAATAAAATTGAAGCAGTGATGAAGTGGACAAAAAATTGCAAATAACAAAGGGGATTCTATTCATATCACATGACTAAAGACCTGGGAATATCTGTAGAACCATATTACCCTTCCCCATGAATGACAGAGATTTGAAATAAAAACACAGGCAAATGTACTGTGACTATCAAACATAAACTCTTAAAGTATATTTGGTTGCAGAAAAATGCTGAAAGTATCTTTTCAGTAGTATGCATTACGCAACAAGACGGGCTATTCAACACATAGTACTAGCCTATTTTGGATGATACAAGTGCAGAACTTCAGATGTGCCAATGTAATGCACATAGTGAGAAAAGGTTACCTGGCTTGTATGCAGATGCAACTCCTTTGCCAACAGCAAAACTCAATCCACTGCGTCGAGAATAATTATGAGCTTCTGAAGGGGCCCGTGATGGGTCATTTGTTGTATCAGAAAGAAGAATGCTATGCATTGCTTGGCACATATGCATAAGTTGGTAATGAACATTTTCCTGCACTTGTTTCTGCTGGTCAGTAACAGAAGCTTTGTTGGTCATGTCAATAATTTCCTCCGCATCCTTTTCTTCAGCATTCTTCCCTAAACGATAATAGCTAAGTGCACATAGAAAGAAACTTAGGAAACTGGTCATCTTCAAAGAGAGGGTTCCAAGGCAACTTGGTAAAATACAATTTCAAAGAAATAGAAATAATCAAACATATAGTTTAGCGGCTTAACCCTTCAATTGCTGATAACAGAAGAGTTCAAAAGATGCAACATGAATAACCACAGTGGTTAGATAAGAAGATTGTTGCCGTATAGCCTCTAAACTATGAGAACCCAATAGCAACCTTAATGGGCTTCCATTGGTTATTGGAAGCTTGCAAGAGTAAACTAAATTCGAAATGGTGATTCCAACTATCCATTGCGTATGAAAAAAGAAGCGCTAAATGTTGCATACACAGAACTGGCATGTTGCCCATATATGAAACAGTATAGTGAAAAGGAACAGAGCATTTTCTTCAGATAATCACAAACCTGGTATATAGAAACAAACGGTTTACATCAGCTTCAAATTGAAGATGCCTTGGATCTCGAGCAAACATGGAATTCTTAGCAAGTGTCCAGAGTCCTGACCACCTGGAAATGTATCATTAAGTCAATCGAGAAAAAATTACAGGCAACAATTCAGGAAATCATAATGTTGTTCCGCAGGAGTAATGTTGTGCTCATTTAAGTTGCCATTGGACAACATGCGCAGAAATCAAGTAGGCATCTAAAAAGGAAATTCATAAGACTTTTAAACAACAAAAATTGAACATTTTTGTGTGTTAAAGTGAATCCATGGTGGTTTTGTCGCGCGCAACGGGAATCACGCAGATCGAGATCCGAAGGTGGCTGCGAGATGTGAAGGGAGAGAAGCGTACATCTTGGAATTTGTTGAAGAGAAAGGCCATGCCGGCTTGGCTTGGCTGACGGCAGCCGCCGCCGGCCGCTTCTTGGTTCCGCGGGAAGGAGAAGAACCGAACAACGCCGGGCGGAGCAGTGGCGAAGAGGAGAAAGGGTTTGTATAGGAATCAGGAGGCGATCAGTCTCGTGTGAGGAGAATGGTTTTGGTCTTGCAAATTTGGGCCGTGCCTCATTTTCGTGGGCCTCTTTTATGGGTGGTTACTGTTTGGGCTGGCACTGAACTTGGGATTCTATATTAAAAAAAAACTGTCACTTTGTGATAGTGAACTTTCTTTTAGGGACCTGGGATAATGAAATAGAGAGCTGTACATTTAGATCTCTAAATTTATGCAAGTATACCAATAGAGATCCAAACTGCACTTAATTAGCAATTATTATTGATCGTGTGGCACTTTTTGTGGATAATGAATTCGTGAGAATTGTACATTTAGATCCCTACATTTATGTAAGTATACCAGTAGAGGTCTAAGTAATTATTATTGATCGTGTGGCACTTATTAATCCAAAGTTTGACCATGCGATTTCTAGCTAAGATAAATCAGAAGTATGTAAAAGCTGCCAAACTTTATTAGAATCCAAAAAATATTAATTCTCTAATAATTTAAATTGGCAATCACATGGTCAAATTATAACGTAGACCAACCTAAGGTGTTGTGTCATCTCTAATTACTAATAAAGTAGGATTTGAACTTTTGCTAAGCTAAGTTTAAGGACCGAATCATGCAGGTCTCAGGTTTAGGGACACATCACACAAGTAACCAAAAGTTCCCAATACAGCCAGTAACTCCAAAAGGTTTAAATTTCCATTTTCTAAATCGTTTGTTTGGAGGCTGCAAAGAAGGTAGGTTAATGTAGGCTATTTCTTCAGCCTGGAACTAAATACTTTGGGCTACCTTTCTGATAAATAGTTTGTGCCGAAACCCTGGATCATCAATTCGTCTTTGTTTTTGCCCAAGATTGATCAGGGTCTAACGTGACAATTGCACCCCCAATTATTTCCCATTACTGAAAGTTTTTTAAAAAAACAAGGAATTACAGAAAAAAAACAATTGCGCTATGGGTCCCCCATTTATATTCTAGCCTGGTACGTGTCCATATTCCATATTCTTTTTCCTCTACTCTTTGTTGTTCTTGCACCCACTCTTTACCTAAGCTTCATCGGCGGCAGTGTTTGTGCGATACGATATTATTGCCGCGACGTTTTGTCTCCTGAGTACGATGTCGAGCCCCTGCCCTTTCCCAATGCTTCAGCATTCTACTACGGTCTAAATGTGCCGTGGAGTGTTGAGGAAAGGCCGGCGCTTGTGAACAGCGCGCGGTGGCGTGCGGCCTGCCGATCCTGGTGTCAACCGCTCTCTGTGCCTGCGGCTGCCGTGTGGTAACGTTCTGTACCAAACAGGTTCAGCTTCTGTCTCTTTTTTTTTCAATTTATTTAGGTTAGAAATTATTTAAAACATGTTTAGCTTAATTTAGTCTTTTGTTTTATTCCCCTTATTCTTTTACATTGTTTATGATGATGTAACGGTTTTTTTCTTACTTTTTAAAATTTTCTTTTAATTGATAGACTTTAAAAAGTTAACAATCGTTACAGTACAGTTTTAACCAAAAGTCAACACATGTTCTAGCCGACTTTTAAGACCGACTTTTGACTTTTTCTACAGTATTTAGCTTTTAAACAAAGTATTTTTTTAAGACATGATCTACAAGTTAATTATAGTACATATTAAAAACACATCATCTGTACCAACCAAAATCGCATGTGAGTATCTCTCTCCATAATCTCTGTCACAAACAGCTAAAATTCAAAAATTTCAGCCAAAATCTATAAGCCACAGTCACAAAAGCATGCAGGCCATTTGCTTCTCCCCCATCAGCTTCACGGCCTCACTGGCCGTAGCTGCTCTCTGCCGCTCTCAGTTTTCACTTCTGCATTGGCCTCAACCAGTGTTTCATTGAGCTGTTGTTTATCATAAGACTGCAAGTGTTGATGAAGCTCTCTGCCGCTCTCAGTTTTCACTTCTGCATTGGCCTCAACCGGTGTTTCATTGAGCTGTTGTTTGTCATAAGACTGCAAGTGTTGATGAAGCTCTCTGCCGCTCTCAGTTTTCACTTCTGCATTGGCCTCAACCGGTGTTTCATTGAGCTGTTGTTTGTCATAAGACTGCAAGTGTTGATGAAGCTCTCTGCCGCTCTCAGTTTTCACTTCTGCATTGGCCTCAACCGGTGTTTCATTGAGCTGTTTATCATAAGACTGCAAGTGTTGTTTATCATAACATCGCAACTTCGCAAGTACTAGAATACTGCTCACCAAGCCCCCTTGCTGGGGCTCTATGATGCAACCGGGCAGATGCTATAAACAAAACACTGAAGGCTGAGTAAACAATAACAAATCCAACAAAGCTCTCGTGATTCTTACTCACTGCTGGTAGACTTCAGTTTCAGGTATACAGGATGTCGGTCGCATCCAACTGTGTTCATATAACTGCGACACAAATGACTCACTACATATGGACCCAGTCAATTATGTGCGTGTAAAATTCAATCCAACTGAACTCACGATCCAGCCCAGAATGCTTGGCCAAACTAGCCTGTTTTTTTTTCATTTATTTCTACGAAGCTCAGGAGTCTGAACATATTTTCAGCATCCTTTAGGTGCTCCATACCTGGAGGCCGGAGCTGTGTAAAACCTCTGTTTTGACACACACGCACGCACACGCACGCACACACACACACTAACACACTATAGCAACAACTTTGAGCAAAGATGGTCAATATTTAACAAAGTTCTGTAAGTTCACAATATACCACATTTTTGCTATTGCTCAACGAGTGTTAGAATCATATCATGTTTCCATTAGGTACAGAAAGCTCAATGTCTTCTCGTCTTGCAATGTTACAACTCATGAGTAATGATAGCACAATGTTGAACTGTTGAAGCACCTGATAAACAACATACTCTTATGGGTGACCTAGAGTCCCAAACTCCCAATTCAAAATTACCTAGGATACTTAAATTTCCATCTCCAAATTGTACAGCCTAATGCCTGACCAAATAATGACACTTCTAGATATGCTAAACCTTTTCTTAGAAGTTGATTAATCTGGCCATTTGTAAGCACTGTGCTCCTAAATAACAGCCTAAATAAACAATTCTGTATAAACTACACTTCTGCTGAGGCCTCTTAGGTGGGTCTGGAAACTAGAAAGACCTTATTGTGCATAAGAACATTGCTGGAGGCTAGCAGGCCTAAACAACCAGGACAAAGAAAGAAAATGATACATATTAAAAACATCATACTAAATGTAAATGATCAATTCACATCACAATATCTGAATATGATCTTAACAAAAATTAATTGGTCACTGACACAAACCAAAAGGCAAAAACAGTAACATCTACGCCCCTACTGTGAGACAGAAACCAAAAGGAAGAGGAGATTTTTAATGCCTTGGCATGAAATTAATACTTATCAGTGTTCCAAAAACGGGTCTACTAGGCTGTATACTCGGCCATATACAAGTAACAGGTGCCCTTACCTGTTAGCTGGTTATCTGTATAATCAGGTTGGTTATGTCGTATAATCACTGCTAGGTTAGGTGACTGGTCGAGTACCAGTTCCTGATTTTTAGAACCTTGATACTTATGATACAACATCCACAACACTGTATCAATTTATCTGTATCAAAGGAATGAAATTTCCTTAAGAGCTGCAATAAATATCAGCAACAGCTCAATTCAGGCAATCAAAACAACAGGGGAGGAAGCCGGACGCCGCGGCAACCAGAATAACAAGTTAACCTTGTGTAGTAAGAATTAAACCTTAGATCTAACAACAAACAACATAGCCACCGGACACGGAAAATGTTTCACCTTTGTGGCCACCCCTCACATCACACCGCCGAGGGCTCCTCGACATCTCTGCCCCGTCCGCCGCCGCCGCCATGGTGCGGCAGGTCAAGGCCACTAACACTCTCGGGCATGAGCGAGGCGGGGCGGTTCTCGATGACCTCGTCGATGAGCCCCCAGTCGCGCGCCTCCTCGGGGTCCATGAAGAGGTCCCTCTCCATGCACTGCTCGATGCGGTCGATGGGCTGACCCGTGTGCTTTGCGTAAATCTTGTTGAGCCGATCGCGCAGCTTGATGATCTCCTTGGCCTGGATGGCGATGTCGGTGGCCTGGCCCTGCGCGCCGCCGGAGGGCTGGTGGATCATGACCCTCGCGTTGGGCAGCGCCCGCCTCTCCCCGCGCGCACCGGCGGCGAGCAGGAGCGAGCCCATGGATGCGGCCTGGCCGATGCAGAGCGTAGTGACGGGGCAGCGGATGTACTGCATGGTGTCGTAGATCGCGAGCCCGGCCGTGACGACGCCCCCCGGGGAGTTGATGTAGAGGTGGATCGGCTTGAGCGGGTTCTCGGACTCGAGGAAGAGCAGCTGCGCGACGACGAGCGACGCCGTGTCGTCGGCGATGGGCCCGTTGATGCAGACGATCCGCTCCTTGAGCAGGCGCGAGAAGATGTCGTAGGCCCGCTCCCCGCGGGAGGTGGTCTCGACGACCATGGGCACGAGCCCATACTCCCGTTGCGACGAGGACCCCGCCGGCTGGTACGGCGACGTCGAGAAGAACGCCCGAGGGGGCGCCGCCGCCGCGAGCCGGCGCAGCGCGGGCCTGCTCGGGCTCACCAAATTGGGCCTGAGACCGGGCCTGGGCGAGGAGGCGGGGAGCGGGGAGGCAGCGGTTAGGTGGGCGAGGGCGGAGGGCCTCATGGCTGGCGCGCTTCGGTTCGCTCGGGGCGTGGAATGGATTAGATTCCGTGCGAACGGTCAAGTCGTGCTGTTAACTCGATTTGAGAGTTACTTCCTGAATGTACATGTGTTTCTATAAATTTAATTTTTTAAATATATTTATATATATATTTTAAAAAAATTTATCATCCGTAAGATTCAGAACATGTAGTATGATAAATTTTAAAAATTCATAGCAACACACGAACATTCAGCTAATAATAACAATAATGATAAATAACAATATGATAACTACTCTTCTAGGATTCATAATATACCAAAATTCATTGATCCTCTAAAATAATAATGATAAGTAACAGTAGGGTAACTACTCTTCTAGGATTCATAACATACCAAAATTTTTACCAAACTTTTAGAACATGTTGGGATTGAATCACATAATCTTCTTTCTTTCTTCAACTGTTACCACTTAATAGGAATTACACAGCTTAAATAAGCCTCATGCGTATACACGCGACCTCCACGCACCTCCTAACTCCACTAACTTGGGTCTGCTCTCATATCTCCTGGAATCACTCTACGATCCGCACGAGACCGCTTCTCACGGCTACTACGACCGCTTATTATTTCACACGACCACCAGCGAGATTTGGGGCCCTTCCAATCGATCGTTCCACTGGCTAGATTTGCCCGTCCACCTACGTGTCGCACGGTCCATACCTCAGCGCTTTTCCTTCACCCGCGCCCCCCGTCTCCTCTCCTTTAACCTCGTCGCTGCCCTCGCCACCATCGCTCGGCGCTGCTCCAACTCCTAAAGTTGATTGGTCCCCCTGTGCCTCTGGCCTTGTGCTTCCACTGCGCTCGGCCTCTGGTGCACCTATGCCCAATAGCCCGAGTGCCGGCCCCATCTTTGACTACGACCCTTCGACGTCGACCACGGCCCCCTTCAACCATGGCATCGACTTCGATCACGAATCTTCGACTTTAACCTCGGTCCCCTTCGACTACGGCCCCAACATCAACCACGGCGTCGACTTCGACCATTGCCCCGACTTGGACCACGGCCCTAACTTCGACCACTGCCCCCTTCAACTTCGATCACTACCCCTTCGACTTCGACCACTGCCACCTTCAACCACCGTCCCCTTCCACCATGGCCCTTCGACGTCGACCACTTCCCCCCCTTTGACCATGACCCCCTTCGACCATAGCTTCGATTTCGATCATGGATCTTCGACTTCGACCACTGCCCCTTCGATCACTGTCCCCTTCGATCACGATCCTTCGACGTCTACTACTTCTCCTTTTGACCACGGCTTCCCCTTTGACCACGGCTTCGACTTCGACCACGGATCTTTGACTTCGACCGCTGCTCCCTTCGACCACTGTCCCCTTCGACCACGGCATCGATTTCGACCACTGCCCCTTTCAACCACGCCTTCGACCACAACACTTCGACGTCGATTACTTCCCCCTTCGACCACGTCTTCGACTTTGACCACTGCCCCTTTCGACCACTATCCTCTTCGACCAGGACTCTTCGACGACCACGGCCCTTCGATGTCAACCACTTCCCCCTTCAACCTTGCCCTGTCGCCCGACTGCGGGGGCTAGCCTACTCGGCCTGCCCGACCTGCTCGGCCCCGACTTCGACCACGGCTCTTCGACGTCCACCACAGCCCCCTTCGACCACGGTGTCGACTTTGACCTCGCCCTTCGACCATGGCGTCGACTTCGACCACGGCCCCGACTTCGACCATTGCCCCATTCGACTTCGATCACTGCCCCCTTCAACCACTGTCCCCCTCGACCACAGCCCTTTGACGTCGACCACTTCCCCTTCGACCACAAAGTTGACTTCGACCATGGCACCGACTTCAACCACAGCCCCCTTCGACTTCAACCACAACCCCCTTCAACCACTGTCCCCTTCGACTACGACTCTTCAACGTTGACCACTTCCCCCTTCAACAACAGCCCCCTTCGACCACAGCTTCGACTTCGACCACTGATCTTTGACTTCAACCACTGCCCCCCTTTGACCACGACCATTCGATGTCGACCATAGCCCCCTTCGACCACGGCTTCGACTTTAACCACGTATCTTCGACTTCGACCACTGTCCCCTTCGACCACGACCCTTCGATGTCGACCACTTCCTCCTTCGACCACCGCCCCTTCGACTTCAACCACTGTCCCCTTCAAACACTACCCCTTTTGACCATGGCCCTTCATCGTCGACCACTTCTCCTTCGACACGACCCCCTTCGACCACGAAGTCAACTTCGACCAAGGCGTCGACTTCGACCATGGCCCCGACTTTGACCACGGCCCCTTCGACTTTGACCACTGCCCCCTTTGACTTCGACCATAGCCCTCTTCAATCACTATCCCCTTTAACCACGACCCTTCGACGTCGACCACCTCTCCCTTCGACCACGCCCCCTTCGACAACGGGTCTTCGACTTCGACCACTGCCCCCCCTTCGACCACTGTCTCCTTTGACCACAGCCCTTCGATGTCGACCATGGCGCCCTTTGACCACGGCTTCGACTTCGACCACAGATCTTCGACTTGGACCATGAATCTTTAACTTCGACCACTTTCCCCTTCAACCACTGTCCCCTTCGACCACGGCCTTTCGATGTCGACCACTTCACCCTTCAACCACCGCCCCCTTCGACCTTCGACCACCACCCCCTTCGACCATCACTTCGACTTCGTCACTTCGACTTCGGCCACCGCCCTCTACCACAGTCCCCTTCGACCATAGCACCGATTTCGACCACTGTCCCCTTCGACTTGACCACTGCCCCCTTCAACCACTATTCCCTTCTACCACGCCTTCGACTTCGACCACCGCCCCCTTCGACCACAGCCCTTCGACGTTGACCACTTTCCCCTTCGACTGTGCCCTGTTGCCTGACTACCGGCGCCAGCCTGTTCGGCCTGTCCAACCTGCTCGACCCTGACTTCGACCACGGCCCTTCGACGTTGACCACAGCCCCGACTTCGACCACGACCCTAAGAGGCTCATCGGCCGTGCAACCGTTGGGCGGCAACGGCGGGGGGAGCCACGTGGGCAAGCGCAGGAAGAGAAAGCCGTCGCCGCCACCGTCGCCGAGCGGCACCTAGCAACGGCAACAGTAGGGGACGGGGTGCGGGCAGTGGGAGGAGAATAGTGGCGACGCAGCGCCGCAGGGGGCGGGGCAAGGAGGGAGCAGGGGCGGCCATCGGACCCAATGGCCGTCATCTACGAGCGCCCATCTCTCGGATTCACTGACCGCCATCCATCGCTGCCTTCTAGATCCACTGATTGTTGTTGCCGAGCATGCCTTTCGAATCCACTGGCTGCCATCACCGAGCGCCCTTCTCTCGAATCCACCAACCACTGTCGCCGAGCGTCATGCCACCTCACGGTTCCCACCAGTCTGGCCACCGTCTTGACTGGAATTGCTGACGACTGAGAAAAGAGAATGCACCGATGACCACTAACTCATATTTTTAAAGAGTAGAGATAGGGATGAGACGGGGCCGTTGCAAGGGTTCTCCTTTGAGCTTTTTAATTGTTTTTTTCAGCGTAATTAATTTTTTTAAAAATATATTATCATAGACAATACAAAGAAGTAAAAAATAAACATAAAAAGACGAAGTTAAGAAATTAGAAGCTAAAAGCTTAAGTCTAATTGAGCATAACCTAAACCAGCAAGGCAAAGGCCATCTAGAACGTGTTATTTTTTAACTTGATTTTTCTCTATATTATCTGTAAAGAAACGTTGTTTTTTTATTTTTTTTAATTAAGTACTTAAAAAAGTAACAACCACTGCCATGTTATTTTAGCTAGAAATGAAATGATAAAAGCCACGATCTTTGAAACAGGGACCAGGAGAGATGGGAGTGGTCGCGGTGTAGGTGAGGAGTCTGCGTGAAACGGATCGGGCGAGGCAAGTCGAGAAGGTGCGCTTCGATCTGGATCTTTTCCGGGGTGGAGTGGGGGATTGGTGCTCGTGCTTGTCCGTTTGGGCTTTTGCTTGTTTGAGTGACTCCTTTTTCCTTCAACTCCATTCTATTTTGTTTTGTTCCCGTGTGCAGGTTCGGTGAATTTTTGTTGGATGTGATGGATCTTTTTGCGTTCATGCACAAGGGTGGTGGGGGGAAACTCCTGAACTTTCTTCAACAACTTGGTCCTGTTCTTGTAGATTATCTTTCAGCTATGATTAATATTTTTTATCTGTATTTTTTGTAATATTGATAGATGATAAAAACACAGGTATGAATAACGTATATGATTTTAAGCTCTACAAATCATTTACAGAGGTAGTTTTGAAAAATTACTTAAAAAACTATCTTATTTATTTTTATTTTTAGAAAAATCAAAGCTAAGAACAAAATAAAATACCCTGAAGGACAGGCCTCTGTATCGATCGGGATGGCATCGTCCTTGTTTACTCTGGTAGGCAGCTATTGCTAGTCTACGACGTATGCGAAGGAGTGGTGCCACAAGTGCATTAGGTACCCGATGATAATGACTTATTTAATGTAACTAAATTTTTTTAAAAAAATTAAAAATAAAAAAACAGATTAATCTGTTACAAATAATACAAACGAATATAGAAAAAAGAATCGATAAAATAGCTAAAAAATATAGAAAAAAATTTAGAAATAGTAAAAATAAACTAGAAATCAAAACTAAGCCAAAAATGTCTCACGAATCACGACACGACCTATAATAGCTCTACCTATCATCTCATCCGGCAATCGCCAAGAGAGATCGGCGGCCGAGGCGGGTCCAAGTCGGCAGGGAGTCTCTCTTTTTACGATTGGTAGAGAATAGCAGCTCGTGGCGCGGGAGCCTGCGATGTGTGTGGGTGGCGGCTGCACGGCGTCCACGCACGCGCGTGTGAGCCTGATGCGTGAAAGCAAGCTCCTTTGACCTCGTTTCTGCGATCCGTGAGAATTGCCGTGCGCGGCCGCGCGCCGGGCGGGGGCACATCGCCGTCGTCCCAGCCTCCCCGCAGGTGTTCTTTGGCTTCTTGCTACCACTGCGATTTACAGCTGCTCACTCGTTTGCCCTTGCTGGGAGAGATGCCGGTCAGATATTTTGCTTCGATCTTTTTTCGGAATGCAGAACAGACAGGAACAGGAGTATAGGACAAACGACCAATCGAGGCGAACTGCTGTTCCACTTCTTCTTCTTCTTCTTCTTCTTCTCGTGAAAGCTCCGTTTTTCTCAAGCTGCGTCATAGAATTTTAGGGCATAATCCCAGTCTCATTTTCATTGAAATGGACCAGAAATCGACCAATTACAAATCGGAGGAAGCCCCAGCTCGAGCTGCGTTTTTCACCAACGACGTGGGCTTATGTGTTATCCATCATGGGCATTCGTGCTATTCTTTTCAAAGATATGAAGGCCCACATTGCATGATAGTATATGGGCTGTGTGATTGCTCGGTGATGAAATTGGTCACAGTGATATTTGTGACAATTTAAGGTTATAAGTAAGGCAGTGAGCTATCTTGTTGCCTATTTAAGTCAGATTGTTTACCTTGTGTTGTTTATGTACTTCACTGTTAGAGTAGTTTACTTGGTAGTAACATTAGCTTTGTCAGTAATTTACTTTGTCAAGCAACTTGTTCTTTGTTGTCAGATTTTGGTAAATAATTGTAGAGCTCAAAGCCTCACTTATTTCTTAGGAATTGTCACATATAATACTGATTAGATTGGACCATAAGTGGTGAGGAGGCCTCGCTTAATGCGTGTGCGACCCGACACCTGAGAGCAAATCAATTTTGAATCAATCTATGATCTATTCAAAGTGTTGCAGTCCACTTTCTTGATTCAGTTCAGCATGATTTCTTGTTTAAATGATTTGAGTTAAGAGATATATTTTTGATACTCTTGTCGTCATTTTGCTGCTGGAATTATGCTTTACTATCTTTAATTATATTTGGAATTAATCTGAATTTGTTGCTAATACTGCTTAATACTCGACACGTCCCAGAGCTCATTGGCAAGGGATTTATGAATCAGGTATCCTCTTCACGTCCTTGCATTGATCTCTAGCTTCTTGTTTCAATTTTCATTTTTCGAATTTCGTATAAACGTGCGGCGTATATACGACCTAAGACTGAATGGGCGCTCACATGCATACGACCTAAGACTGTAATGATCGAGTGGCGTACGTATTGATAGAATCGATTGTGCAGTACTCACTATTTGGCTTCGTGCCTTCACGGTGAGGAAGGCGTGCAAGATTCTTAATGATAGGTTTAGTAATTTATTTACGGTTCGTGTAGTGCTGTGCATGGAACTCAAGGTTGTGGAAATGAAACTTGTAGTGGCTGGTCACCTCCTCTCTATGATGCTTATGCTCGAAGTTGACGAGAAAGTTTCCGGAAGTAGTGGTAGTTCACTGAGAAATCGGATGACCTCAAGTTGAACCTCCTCCTCAAGGCTTCAGCAACAGCCGTGTCGAGCCTTGTTTTGCCTAGCCAGACAACGACCAAATAGGCCTCACACCTCTGGAGCTTCGCACTGAAGGGAACGATGAGGCGTCCTCCAATGGATGGGCAGGTCTTTTGCATGAGCAAGTTCAGTGGTCACGGTTGAGGCAAATGATGCATTGCCCTTTTGTGCGCTTGAGGAAGGATCAATGGTTGTGCCGCATTGAATGGAGGAGTCTTGGGAGAGCTTCCTCTGTGCTGCCCTCGTTACGCCACCAGTACCTCGGTTTGATGAGGTTTCACTGTGGCCGAGTTCGGGGGTGGTTGTCGAGTGTTGAATGCGCCCTCCCGTTGGGAGTAGCAGCGGCTAGCTCTGGCACATGACGCTGACGTTGGAAAGAAGTGCAGCATGAGGAGTGGAGTGGAACACCTTCGATGCCATTAATATCGTCTGCCTGCAGGAGGTGGGAGGGGGCAACAACCACTTATTTAAGGCGACGTGGAGCTTGAATGTCGGGCAGGTTCTTTACGGCTGCGGCTTATGGCTTTTGACTGAAATTTTTGAATTTTGACTGTTTACGGTACAGATTACGGAGAGATAGATACTTACTTGCGATTTTGGTAGGTACAGATGTTGGGCTTTTAACGTGTAGATCGTTTAACCTGTAGACACCGTCTTGAGAAAATACTCCATTTAAAAGTTAGGTACTGTAGCAAAAGTTAAAAGCCGCCGACTACAGAGGAAAAGAACAGGCGCGTCGTCTACAAATGTAACCCTACACGCTGAAGTCCTGACCCACCATAGATTTTGTGAGATTTGGGGGTTGCCTTCAATGCTGCAGAGTGGAGTACCCACCGCAGAGGGGGCCGGTGGTTGAGCTCCTTTAAGGCACCCTTGCATTGGAAAAGGTCGGCCATTCTTCAGCAGAGCTAGCCACCAGCTTCATCCCTAAAAAGGCAAGGCAGTGGGGCGGAAGGCTTGATCCGAGTGCAGATCTAGCAGGGGGAGGGTGGATCGGAGGTAGGGGTTGTAGATCTGAGAGTCTCTGGACACTGCAACGGGCGCCATGGCTAGGGGGTCGACGGCGATGTAGGGAGCGGTGGAGGGGATGGCCGGGGGCGTGGCATGCCCGAAGCTCAGGAGCGACCAAGCAGGGCATATGGAGGGGGAGATCGTGGGATCCTGTAGAGAGCCGGGGGTGGGGGTGTTTGGGTGGCACGAGAGCAGTGGCGGCGACAGGCGAGCTAGGCAGGTCGCCACATCGTGAGAGGGGAGCCAATTGGGGAGCCGGTTTTTTTGTTGGTATTAGTCGCAAGATGAACACCATGATTTTCAGCTGATGCAGGCTGTCAATGTCGACCATCCTGTCTGTTAGAGATATATACAGATCGCATTGTATTAGGATAGTTTGGATTCTTTCCATACATGTACTCTTTCCTTATATGTAATCTTTCCATACTTACCACCATGTACTTGTGTATATATACCGGCCCTTGGCCTCATATGAATACAAGCGCTATTCATAACATGGTATCAGAGCTTACCTGAGTTTTTCCGTCGCTTCGCTTGTCGTGCCGCACGTCGGCCTCCGTCTGCTCCTCCGGCGACTCGTACTCTGGCCGCCCCCGCCGGCTTCTCCTCCGTTGGCTGCTCCTCCGCCGACTCCACCACAGCCGTCTCCGCTCCCGGCGCCCTGCGCCTGCCGTCGCCCGCGCCCGCCATTGCCTCGACTACTCCAGCAGTTTCTCTCACTGAGCAGGAGATAACCAGACTTCGACGCTTACTTGCCGCCTCAGGTTCTCCCTCGACAGGTTCTGCAGGTTCTGCAGGTTCTGCTGCTGACTCTTCGGGCACTAAGAAACCACCCTCTACACAGTCAGGTACCTCCCCATGGATTCTTGATTCTGGAGTATCTTTTCACATGACTTCTGATGCTTCCACTCTGTCCCTCATTACACCTCTTGATTCTCCCGTTAGTGTTCTCACTGCGGCGGTACCTCTCTTTCTGTCTCGGCGAGGATCTCTTAGCAACTCATCTTTTCATGTTCCTTCTGTTGCTCATGTTCATCGCCTTACCATGCAGCTTCTTTCTGCTGGGCAGATTACTGATCTTGGCTGTCGGGTCATTCTTGATTCTGACTCTTGTTGTGTTCAGGACCGCCACACGGGAGCTCTGGTTGGTTCTGGCCCTCGGCGCCTTGACTCACAGCGTCTATGGGAACTTGACTGGCTTCACCTTCCTTCCGCTGTCACCGTCGCCGCCAGTCTCTCCGCCTCGCCACTCCGTCACCGGCTCTTTCCAAAGCGGTGGCATCACCGTCTTGGCCATATGTGTGGCTCTCGTCGTCGTCTTTAGTTCGTCGTGGTCTTCTGGGGTCTGTCTCAGGAGACGTGTCTTTAGATTGTCAGGGCTGTAAGTTAGGTAAACAACTTCAGCTTCCTTATCCTCATAGTGAGTCAGTATCTCAACGTCCATTTGATCTTGTTCATTCAGATGTTTGGGGTCCGGCTCCCTTCGTTTCGAAAGGGGGTCATCGATATTATATCATATTTATAGATGATTTTTCTCGCCACACTTGGATATATTTCATGTCTTCTCGTAGTGAGGTCCTGTCTATCTATAAACAATTTTCCACTATGGTTCGCACGCAGCCTCCACTCCTATTTGTGTCTTTCGTCTCGACTCTGTGCGAGTACCTCTCTCATCACTGCGCAGCTTCCTTGCTGAACAGGAACTCTTGCTCGATTCTCTTGTCCGGTGCGATGCTCGAATGGTGTTGCTTGGCGCAAGCATCGTCACCTCCTCGAGTCGGCTCGTGCCCTTATGATTGCCGCCTCTATTCCACCTCACTTTTGGGCCGAGGTCGTTTCCACCGCCACCTATCTCGTTAACATCCGACCTTCTTACGCTCTTGAGGTGCAATCCCTTTTGAGCGTCTCTGTGGTCTCCTTCCTGACTACTCTGCCCTTCGTATGTTTGGTTGTGTTTGCTACGTTCTCCTCGCCTCATGAACGCACCAAACCGACCGCGATCTGTTGAGTGTGTTTTTCGGGATACGGTCGAGCACAAGGGCTATCGGTCTTTGGGATCCTGTTGGTCGACGGATGCGGATTTCGGGATGTGACTTTTGACGAGTCTCGTCCTTTCTACCCACGTCCTGTCTCTTCTTCGGCTTCCTCTGTGGAGTCTTTGTCTTTTTTGACCTTTCCAGATACATCTATATCTGTCTTACCCGCGTCCACCCGTCCCACTGAGTCTCCTCATACTCCTTCCGTGGCCTCTCCGCCATTGTCGCCTCCTGCGGCTCCTCAGGCTCCCCCCACTACACTCGTCTACACTCGTCGACCTCGTATTGAGGATCTTCCAGATGAGCCATCTTCTTCTGATGATTCATCTTCTGATGCACCATCTTCCCCTGATGGGTCATCTTCTCCTCGCTCGCCTCCGCGATCGCCCGATCGCTTTGGCCCCCGCCTGCTTTGCCTTTCTTTGGCGCACTACTGTGAGCTTTGTTTCTTCGGGATCTTGCTACTCACCCCGAGTGGCGGCATGCCATGACCGAGGAGATTGCTTCCCTTGAGCGTACTGGTACTTGGGATCTTGTTCCCTTTCCATCTCACTCTCGTCCCATCACGTGTAAAGTGGGTCTATAAGGTTAAGACTCGCTCTGATGGTTCTCTTGAGCACTATAAAGCGCGTCTTGTTGCTCGTGGCTTCCAGCAGGAGCATGGTCGTGACTATAACGAGACTTTTGCTCCTGTGGCTCACATGACCACTATCCGCATCTCCTTTCGGTGGCGTGCATGACGCCACCGGTGCTTCTCACTCGATGTCAAGAATGCCTTTCTTAATGGCGAGTTGCGTGAGGAGGTCTACATGCATCCGCCACCGGGTATTCTTCACGAGGGCATGGTCATGCCCGTCGCTCTCTCTATGGCCTTAAGCAAGCTCCTCGTGCTTGGTTTGAGCGCTTCTCCTCGTGGTTACTTCTGGTTTTTAGCAAGTGATCATGATCCTGCGCTCTTTGTCCACACTTCATCTCGTGGTGGGACTCTTCTTCTTACGTATGTTGATGATATGATCATTCGGAGATGATTCGAGTACATTGCCTTTGTCAAGGCCCGTCTTAGTGAGCGATTTCTTATGTCGGATCTTGGTCCTCTTCATTACTTTCTTGGGATTGAGGTTACTTCCACTCCGGATGGTTTCTTTATGTCCCAAGAAAATTATATTCGAGATCTTCTTGATCGCGCTTCTCTCACCGATCGGTAGATCGTTGAGACTCCCATGGAGCTCAATGTTCACCTCCGACCTTCCGATGGCGAGCCTCTTTACGATCCGACACGCTATCGTCATCTTGTTGGGAGTCTTGTCTACCTTGTCATTACTCGTCCGGATATCACTTATCCATCCACATTACGAGTCGATTCGTTTACGCTCCCACTCGGGTCCACTCTGACCATCTTCTTGAGTTCTGCGATACCTTCGTGGGACTATCTCTCGCCTCTCTTCTTTCCACGCTCCACTCGTTACTGACTTGAGCTTATTCGGATGCTACTTGGGCGGCGATCCCTCTGATCGTCGGTCTATCTCTGCTTACTGTGTTTTTCTTGGTGGTTCTCTCATTGCCTGGAAGACAAAGAAACAGACTGCAGTATCTCGTTCGAGTGCAGAGGCTGAGTTGCGAGCTATGGCTCTCTTGA
Organism: Bonia amplexicaulis; assembly: GCA_036346245.1. Lineage (NCBI taxonomy): Eukaryota > Viridiplantae > Streptophyta > Magnoliopsida > Poales > Poaceae > Bonia > Bonia amplexicaulis. The sequence goes on from CM070740.1 coordinate 5,289,374, forward strand.
CAACAGAGTTTACTTGGCTACGGTGGTTACTTGAGGATTTTGGTGTTTCGTCACTACACCTCCTCTTTTGTCGACAAGATGCAGTGTTATCGGTGTTGCCGTGATCCTGCGAAGCATGAGCTCACCAAGCATATTGATGTTGATGCTTCCTTCATGATGTCTTGTGTGCATGATCAGGTGGTTGCTCTTGATGTGCCTTGAGCTTGGATAGCGGATTTCTTCACGAAGGCCCAGACCCGAGCACATCACGACTTCTACCTCTCCAAACTCAGTGTTGTTGATCCACCATGAGTTTGAGGGGGGTGTTAGAGATATATACAGATCGCATTGTATTAGGATAGTTTGGATTCTTTCCATATATGTACTCTTTCCTTATATGTAATTTTTCCATACTTATCACCCTGTACTTGTGTATATATATCGGCCCTTTGGCCTCATATGAATACAAGCGCTATTCATAACACTGTCATGGACTTGTGCAAAGAGAAGGGGAAAAGTCTAGCTGGCCACTAACTTAAGGATATGGCACATACTTTGCTGGGTGTACTAGTACTCATAGAAGAGAAGACATGTATCAGACACAAAAATGTTTTCGGGTCTGTTCTTTTCCTCCGAAGCTAACGGCTTTTGCTACAGTATCTAATTTTTAAACGAAATATTTTCTCAAGACGGGGTCTACAAGATAAACGATGTACACGTTAAAAGCTCAACATCTATATCATCTAAAATCGGAAGTGAATATCTCTCACATAATCAGACAGTAAATGACTAAAATTCAAAATTTCACCAAAAACTATGGGCTGTTCTTTTCCTCCGGCCGTGACTTTTGGCTTTTATTCTGATCCTAACTTTTAAACGGAGTATTTTCTCAAGACGGGGTTTACAGGTTAAACGATCTACACGTTAAAAGCCCAACATCTGTACCTACCAAAATCGTAAATGAGTACCTGTCTCTCCGTAATCTGTACCGTAAACAGCCAACATTCAAAAATTTCAACCAAAAGTCATAAGCCGCAGCCGAAAAGAACAGGCCCTATAAGCCGCAGCTGTTGCCAAACAGACCCTTCATATCTTTTGGGGTGCCATAATGCGGCGTGCATACGTCTTGACTCGTGAGTTCAACTTGCTGATGCATAGAGTCAAATACGAACACACACAATCAGTAATGACTACTTCTATCTGGCTATTCGATCTGCATACACACAAGAATTTCTGTAAGTTTGCCTAAACAAATCACTGAACGACTGCAGCGGAAGATAAGCCAACATTTCAGCAGTTGATCCAGAAATTTCCTTACTGATGAATGGAGATGATAAGGGTTTAAACTTACAAATATCACCCAAGGACCTAGAAATCTAAGAACTCCGGAACATTTAGAGCCCAACATCACTCAGACCTCCGCTTCCGTTAGGAAGTTTCGAAAGGCCGGCGAGGAGCAGCATCAAGAAGAACAGCACAGGAAGTCCAGGATGCTGGAGCAGCAATCGTAACAGCAAGAACAACTACAAACATACGACGGATACATAAACAACCAATCAATCAACGAGCAAGGCAGAGCAGGGCGAAAAGAACAAGGATTGGATCAAGCGCACATACCATTCGTCCATGGTCTTGTCCTGGAAGCCATCAGTGGCAGACATCACCTGAGTGGATGGGGGATCCATCACCAAGCCTCTCTGCGTTTGTGGACGGGTGGGGAGTCCAAGAAGAGAGATGCGGGGAAGAATCGAAGAAGGCAACAAACTAGGTAGGACACTGGAATAAGCAAGGACACCGGAGATGTGGGGAGCTGGATGGAATGCAAACAAATGGGGAGCACATGGGATGGGTGGCGGTACGCGGTATAAAGAAAGGATTTCGTGTTAAGGTTGCTTGTGGACTATCGAGTCGGCTATCTGATTAGTGATTGCTTAAAGTGAGATTTGATCATTTATCTTATTTTATATGTATATTTAATAAAATACTCTATGATGTGTTATTTATATGCGGGTCTTGAATCTATATATATGTGAGACATCGCAAGATATTTTATTAAATACATATAAAGATAAGACAAATGATTAAATATTTCTTACTTAAAATGGCTCAGGTTTGTAGTTTTCCACCACCAACTGATTGCGCATGCCAGGATTCCTTTGTTTCTCCACAAGCTCTTCTTTACCTTAAAAACGAGGGATGCCACAGTAGGAAGGAACGTGATCCACTGTAACGGGTAGTGTGATTGCTTGATTTGAGTTGTCTACGACCTGTGTGTAAAACGCATGAATTTCACAATACCGCAGGGATTTTACACAGATACATTTCGGTTTCTTTAGGAACCAGGAAATATTTCTCCTAGTCCTTGCTCTAATGAAGCAACTAGCCGTTTAGATGAGGGAATTCATGGCAGAAAGTGCCCTATCCACTTTTTGTATGAAGGTTGATTGGACTGCAGATTAGCTTAGCAGCCACGAACAGTCGTGCTCATCCGGCCGTGCACGACCCGCTATCAGGCCATGATCCCATCCCACCACGGACAGTCGTGCCCATCCGGCCATGATCCCATCCCACCACGAACAGTCGTGCCCATCCGGCCGTGCACAACCCGCTTGAACGGCCCAACCGCCCACGGCCCACCTCCCCCTCCCCGCGCCACCCCGCATTCCTGGCTTCCTGCTGTGCTACCCCCGCGCGGCACACGCCCCGTTCGCGTCCCACCCGGTGCTGCACCCCGCGCCGCGCAGCGCACGACCAGCCCGAACCAAAAAAGCACAAAGCGCGCAGACCAACGGCAACAAGGAGGGGGAGGGCAGGGAGCACGCCCAGTTGGCCTTGATGACTCTTGACGTGGCCACTCACCCCGTGCCGTCGGCCTACCTGCGTGCCATATCGACGCGCGGCTGAACGCCCCTGGCCATGGCTTGGGCTGCCCTTTCGGTAGGTAGTAGACACTAGGCTAGTTATTTTTAGATTCGGCTTATAGTTTATGCTGTGGTTTATGGTTTTTGTCTGTTCGTAAGATAAATTATGAAGTAATAAAAACTCACGTACGATTTGGTCGATATAAATGAAATCGTTACAGTGTGTACTATAGATGCTGCTTATTTTATCTACGAGCTGTAACTTTTGGGCTCGGCATTGTTTGAGATTTTTTGGCACTATAGCTAATGTTAGTTTTTTCAGCGTAGTTAAATTTAAATTTTTTAAAAAAGTTATCTCATCATGAATAATACAAATGAATACGAAAAAGACAAAAAAGCCAAAAACAAAAGGCTAAATTTAAGAAGTTAGAAACTAAAAGTAAACTAGTCCAGTGCCCGTGCGTTGCAACGAAAAACAAAGCTATATGTAAAAAAATATTCAGATAATATGTAGTACATTCCAAGCAACCACTAACCAATACAGACAATATAGAACAAATAGCAATATAGAACAAGGTAGTGAAAAGAAACAATTATAAAAAAAGCAATATAGAACAAATAGCGTATACACGTCTACTTGGTGGTCAAGTAGACGGGATCACGAGCGTGTGTTTGGGCGAATTCTTTTGTCGCAGGTTGCTGTTCTAACAGTGGTTGGCGCCATCGATTCGTCAGGTTGCACGGATCCAAATTTATCTTCATTGATCCTACGTCGTGAAGATCGAGCAATCCGCATCACAACTTCTAAAAACCAAAATTGAAGTTGTTTGAAACATGGCCTTGATACCAATCATTTGCTTGACAAACTTGTCAAGGTTTCGGTATTGCGTGCTCGGTTCACTTGCAAAGCTCGGGTCACATATAACGGTCCAGCACCCAAGAACAAAATAAGCAATTTGAAGCCGAAATGGTCGTTTGCAAGCGTCGATCATGTAGAGCAAAAAGGTGAATAATCAACAGGATAAAAGTGAAACAAATATGCTTTGCAAAATTTTAACACGGAGGACCACCTCGTTTGAAGGATTACTTTAAAGACATGTAGAGCAAAGGCGAATAGTCAACAGGATAAACTCAAAACAAATATGCCTTTGCAAAATTTTAACATGGGAGGTTCACCTCGTTTGAAGGATTACTTTAAAGATACAAGTAGAACATGGATGTATCTTAATGCAAAACCGATTACATGGTGACGGTGAACGTCTCTTCCTCCTACATGTAAGCCGAACGTCTCTTCCTCCTACATGTACCTTACTACAAAACCAAGACAAGGTAAACCTCAACGTCTCTTCCTTCGCCTCCCTTCGCTTCCCATTTCCCTTTTTGCCCTTTCTCATCTTACGCTCTGGCGCATCCTCGCTCGATGGTTTTGGTGGTGCCAAAGATGCTTCACATCGAGTATACCATTCTTGAAGCGCCTCTTCAGCCGCCACAGTACTCGGTCCTCGGTCTAGTCTTCGAGCTTTGCCATTCTTCGTATCTCGTTTCCTAAAGATCCCAAGTAGTCTTTCTGTATAGAATTCTCATATGTCAATATTTGTTCACATCGTAGACAACAATGAAAATAAATCGATTTGGCGGCGGTCAGTTCTTGGCCCTAAATAAACGAAAACAATCAAGATTATCAAATTATCATACCTCTTCAACTTTCCTTTGTTCTCTTTTCAACCGATTCTTCATAGCGGTTTTGCTACACTTAATGGTGTGCGGTGCTTCTTAATGGCTGTTGCGGATAACGAATGCATTGAGATATTGAAATGTTTTAGGTTAGGCTAAGAGGTAAAAGATTACCTTTCCACCCAATTCGACTACTTTACGGTTCTCTATTTGCTTCGCTCCTTCCATGTAGAGGCACCTAAAAATTAGCATCGGTGAATGTTTGTACAACAATAAATCCTTACGATCAAAATTAACACTTTAAGGAGAGATGGAATACATATCCTTTTATTCTAGTCCTTTTAAAAAAGTCAACGGTGAAATGCTGAATAACAAAATTGCATATATTGAACGAAGTTAACTGATATAATTTAATTGACAAATATTTTACTCCTATTTCCTCAAGAATGTAAGAAGAGCCATTCCCAAGCCTATCCAAGATCCACTTAACATGACTGAGTCCAAAAGTATTTCAAGAACAAATTGCGTTCTTCATAACCAAAACATAGGATGGAGCGAAATGAGACATTCTTCTTTATAACTCATAGGCACTTTTAGTGAAAAGAGTCCTGTTCCTAAACAAAATGCCATATTTTGTTTTCTCAACCAAACTCCGTAACATCTTGTCTTAATTAGATGGCAAACTTATTTACATGGACTAACTTCTTGCATAGGCATATAATAGAACGATTTCCAATTTTTCAGATTTTAGTTCACCAATACAACATCTTGAATTACAAAGTATCTACCACGGAATCATCAAATAGTGGATCAAAGCACAAACCGTTCTTCGACATAGTATAGGTATGGCAAATTCTTCCCGCTTCTCATGGACAAGAACGGTTATCATTAATTTAATTAGTAGGAATCGTGAGAGCAAAGATATCCGGATGCTTGCGAGACAATTTAAACAAGATAGTAGCGGCCGAGAAGCGGTATGAGATGATTACCAAAAGCTCAACATCTTTCAACAACTTTGCAATGTCAATGTCGGGCTCCTCATCGAAATCTTTCAACAAAATGCCATATTTTGTTTTCTCAACCAAACTCCGCAACATACTTGTCTTAATTAGATGGCAAACTTATTTACATGGACTAACTTCTTGCATAGGCATATAATAGAACGATTTCCAATTTTTCAGATTTTAGTCCACCAATACAACATCTTGAATTACAAAGTATCTACCACGGAATCATCAAATAGCTGGATCAAAGCACAAACTGTTCTTCGACATAGTATAGGTATGGCAAATTCTTCCCGCTTCTCATGGACAAGAACGGTTATCATTAATTTAATTAGTAGGAATCGTGAAGCAAAGATATCCAGATGCTTGCGAGACAATTTAAACAAGATAGTAGCGACCAGAAGCGTGATGAGATGATTACCAAAAGCTCAACATCTTTCAACAACTTTGCAATGTCAATGTCGGGCTCCTCATCGGACATGTCGTGAGTTTTTCCAAAGTTGGCTTCCGATACATATCAGAAAGACTCGATCCCTAGAAGGTAAAATGCCGAGAATGTATTAGGAATTCAGGATACCTTAGACAGAAACACCAGATTCTGCTGTTAACTTAGAGGAACTGAGTACCGTGCTCCAAGAAATCAAGACAGTTTCAAGCGGAAGCTCGAGAGAGACAAGGACGAACCATGAAGTTGTGCCACTCATTGCTCGACGACGGCCCCGCCACAAGCGGGTTCCGGCGCCGGATGCCGATGGGTGTAGACCACCTCGGCCGGCGCGTTGACCGGCCTCGACTTTGGCCTCCCCTTCACCATCCTCTCCCCTTCCTGTCCCCCCCAAATCCTTAACCAAATCTTGCACACGGTGAGAAGAGAGCGCGTGAGGAGGCTAGGAGGGGGGAGGAGGAGGAGGCGGAGCGGAGGGAGGAGTGGGGAGGAGGAGGCGGCGGAGCGGATGAGTGGGGAGGAGGCGGTGGCACGGGGTGGGAAGGAGGAGGCGGGCGGAGGCGAGCAGGTGCGGGGAGGAAGAGGAGGAGCGAGGCGAGGGTGGGGAGGGGAGGTGAGGCGGCGGGGTGGGAGAAGGAGGAGGCGGCGTGAGGAGGCGAGGAGGCGAGCAGCTCCGGCGGAAGATTCATGAGTGGGGAGTTAGAGAAAGGAGGCGGTTGGAGGCCACGTATGGCGTCGCTTCGGCTTTTTTACGAGAGAAGGTGGGAGAGGACGGACGGACTGCCACCAACTTCAATTTTTAAGTAGTAGAAAAATCTAATTTAGTAAGACTATAATAAATTTATAGATATTGTTTTAAAAGCTAGTTACAAAACATTGAAAAGTGAAAAGAGATTTTAGAAGCTGAAAAATGATACCACTGCACGGTTTGTGAGGCAACCTGGCAACCCACCGAACCCCAGAAGTACGAAATACCCGGTTCTCCCGCCCTCACCGTTCCCCCCTTCCTCGGCGAGACTAGGGTTTAGGCACCGGACACCTCCCGATGTACGTCGGAGGCGGGCACTACGACGGCGGCGGGGGCGCCGTGAACGCCAACTCCCTCTTCGGCGGCGGCGGCTTCATGCCCTCGCAGTCCACGAACGCCCCGGAGAGCGGCAGCAGCGGCCTCTCCAAGGTCCCTCCCGAATCCGACCTAATCTCTCTCTCTCTCTCGCTCCTTTGCCTCCAATCTGACGCTTTCGTGGGCTCGCGGTGTGATCAGACTCGAAACGCGCAGACACTGCTCCCGCTCACTGTGAAGCAGATCATGGACGCGTCCCAGACCAACGACGACAAGTCCAATTTTGCTGTCAATGGCACGGAGGTGTCCACGGTACCGATCCTGCCTGTTCGCGGGGTGTTTAACGTTGTAAAACATTGTTTCTTTGAGCAGTGATTGGAGTAATTTTTTTGGGGAAAACATTTTTTTAGTGCTGCATGTGTGCACGGGGTGTGCAAGATTGTTTACTTTGGGGATGCTTGCGACGCCCGGTTAGGTGAAAGGTTCCTCACTGGAGTTGTATAGCGAATTTAGTTGGATAAAAATGTCTTCTTGGAGCTTAAACTGGTCTGTGTAAAAAATAAAAAAGCCTTCATGGACGTATCTGTGGTCGTTTCATAAATCATAATCAAATGTTGTCCCCGTAAGCATTTTATATAGCCTTATTGTAGAATTTTCCTTTGGTTATTTCTGTAGTGTTTTGTAAAATCTAGTTCACCTGGTTTGAAATGATTTTACTTTGAGCAGTTTCTTTCTATAGAGGTTAGCAAAGATCAGATCTTGTATATCTAATTGTTGTTATTGCCCTGGATTGCAGGTTAGGCTTGTAGGACGCATGTTGAATAAGGTTGAGCGGGTGACCGATGTAGTGTTCACGCTTGATGATGGTACAGGCAGGATAGATGTGAATCGCTGGTGGGATGTTATGTATTGCTTTGGATTATTTAACAAATTTTGGGATTATGACTCATCTATGTACTGGCCTTTATTTATTTCTCAGGGAAAACGAGAGTTCTGACACTAAGGAAATGTCTGGCGTCAAGTAAGGATTACAAATTAACCGTGGTATGTTGGCAATTCAGTTCTCTATGCACCAGAGTTAATAGCTTCGCTTTGTTTTGGTTTTACAAGGGATAGAGACTATGTTATTGTCAATGGTGGTCTGAAAGGTTTTCAAGGGAAGCGTCATGTGGTTGCTTACTCTGTGCGGTGAGCACTTTAATCTTCCTTGTCTAATAAATTGGGATGTGTACTTCCAATAATTGGTTGCCTCTATGAGTATATATTAATGAACTTCGTGGAAAATATTTGCTCTATTTCACCGAATCATGTCACTGACTTTCATCTCTTGCTTTCAGATCATAAAGGTGGCTTGTGTGGATAGTTAACCTTTTTGTGTGAAGCAGTAGAATAAAAAAAGAGTGATGCTGGGGCCCGTGGATATAAAGAATCATAAATATTGTAGTATTCATGCACAAGTTTGTCATTGCTGAGTCTGCGACTAACTTCTTGAAATGTCCTTGTTAATGAACATGTAATGTTGCGTTGTTATTCACACAGGTGTATTGCTACATCAGATTGAAAGTATTTTGTCATATGATGTATGTAAAAGTAGTATCAATATTTTCTGGGTAGAATTGTTGATGACTTTGCTTTAGGGGCGGGGCTTAACCCAGACCGGACAAATATTTTACAAACTCATTTAAGATATTTCAACATCAATTTTTCTTATCTTTATTTTACTGTTTATGAATTCTTGTCAGGCCTGTAATCAACTTCAATGATGTCACACATCACTTTCTGCATTGCATTCATGTCCGTTTGGAGCTCACCAGGTCAAAGGTACTGATATCCCAAGCCTTTATGTCTAGGAGTTTAAATTTATTATATGAACAGTATCTATTTTTTATGGTGGTTTTATGTTTTTAAATGGTTTTAATTTTTGATAGGGGTCTTCGTTGCAGCCCCAAGTAAATGCTAATACAACAACAATAACTCCTAACCAAGCTATGCTTAGGAATGATATGACATGGAACCAAGCTCCACACCGTAATAATCAGGTAGTTTTCAGAAGCATCTTCTCATTTTACTAAGATAAACCAAACTGTTGTCTAAAATTTTCATCCTTATTTCCTCAGGCCCCAATTCCTACATCAGAAAATACTACTGGAGTAGATTTGTCCAACTTGGTCTTGGGTGTTTTTCATGACCCAGCACTTATGTAAGTTAATTGCGGATGATTCTGCCCACAAATGTTGCTTGATGTGCTAATAATTGCTTTGGATCTATAATTTCTTCTTTTGACAATAAGTTTGAAGTAAGTTATACCTTCTCATATGAATAATCATCTATAACAACCACAAACACTCCTGAATATCGATGTCTTTGCTAAACAAAGCTTACAATATCATGTGATGTTACGCTTGTTCAGTCAGCCATTTTTTGTCTGATTATAACGGGATGTCATTAAATAGATAAACAGCGGCCTACCATATGATTCTTCTTTTGACAACAAGTTTGAAGAAAGTTCTACCTTCTCATATGAATAATCATCTATAATTTAACATGCATAAATACTCCTGAATATGGATGTCTTTGCTAGAAACAGTTTACAATATTGTGTGATGTTATGCTTCTTCAGTCAGCCACTTTTGTCCAAGTGTAACGGGAAATCAGTGATTAGATATACAGTAGTCTTTCACATGCTTCTTCTAATAAAATCATTTGTGTTCATATCACCAGAGTTGAAAATTGTGTGCTGTATTATTATATCAATGAGTTCCATGCAATATACTAACTTTTGGAAGCATTCCCATGTTGATGAAGATGCAAGTTATTTTGTTTGATAAATGCGCTTGACTGGCTGAAGAACATTAGTATCCATTCGAATTTCTTGTCTGGCGTCAATCTTCTTGACCTAAGTGGGAGTAAGAGGCTCTAAAGGGCATTTGTGTCATTGAAAAGTTAATCAAATCAGCTGCTTAAATCCGAAATTAATCTCTATTGAGATAAAGAAGTGCCTGCAGATTAGAATGTTACTCATCATGATGACATGCCAAATTATTTTGTTTGTGATGAGTTCAAGTCAAAAACTGGCGGCAGATTTACTAATGGTTTGTTTTCTAATGGTTCCTATGCATGTTGAGCTGAAACCTAAATGCAGACACAAATTGTTTTTCAGATTGCCTCTCTATGTATCTAAGGGCAATCCATTTTTTTAGTGAAGCTAACCGATTGCATTTTTCCTACTGCCTGACACATGGCTTGGTTTGCATACAACTTACACGATCACCTATCACTCTGCTCAGTGGATACACTAATTTGCTCTGGTTTGCTGATCAGATACACAGCAATTGCCTCATTTGTCATAAAGTTGTGGTGTTTGTATACCCAGAAAGTTCATTACTTAATAGATTAATAGGACACTATATGAATGGGTACATCTGTACATGAAATCAATGTTTGTGATATTATTGAGGCTAATTATTGATGCCTTTCTAGTTGCTACTGTCTTACATCCACAAAGCAAATCATAAAAGGAAATGCAGTATGCACACATGATTCATGGACATGGTCATAAGAAATAAAAAAAAATGCATAGCAAGCCTGGTAAAGAATGTCCGTGCACAGAGCTCTTAAATTACTTAGGAAGTATCAATTTTGCCTACACTGCAGATTGCTCAGAATGCAAAACCTAGAAAAACTAGAGGAATTTCGTGAGAGCCAAAAAGAGGACTAATTAATTTCTTCATGAAAGTTTCGAAGTTCCCATTTCGGTAGATAATGAAACTGATGTACACCATCTGTTACCAAGTAGGCATTCCATGATTAGTAGTCAGCCCTGCATAGAGGTTGTTTCGCAGTAGCGTTTGCATGTTGTTTTTTTAATATAATTTATACCACTGGTGTTCCCCAAAAAAGGCTAATATGCTCTGGAACTGGGAAAGTCTTTTTTGTCATGCTAATTACAAATACAAGTTTGTTGCTGTATATCCTTTTATATTATGGTCAGAATTTCTCTGGTTTAGATAGTAGTGACTGATGACTGTATTGTGTTTCTACAGAGACCTGGAGCATGGAGTAAGTTTGGATGACGTCAAAAACCGTCTCAAAATATCAGATGAAGTCCTCAGGTATCCCCCTCCCCAACTCCCTCCTCTGAAATTTATATGGCTTCCTTTCACAATCCTGTTTTCTTTCCCAGGACGATCATTCATGAACATGTTGATCTTGGCCACCTTTATTCGACTATCGATGACAACCATTACAAGTCTACTATGAATGGTTGATTATGTTCAAGTCCACGCATGCAGGCTTCAGGCCCCTCCCTGGAGCCATAAAACTATATCAAGAAATGTAAGCACACTGCAAGTGTTGTTTCTGCAGAGTGCCTCGCATGATGGTCCTGTAGACAACCACAGGGGAAGCAACTTAACAGTTAGGTTGTATATCTAAAGTACTGCTCCCTTATATAAAAGGGACATTAATAGGTTAGATCTCCTTTTGGAGCTTAGGAGTTTCTTTTGTGTTTACTACTGCAGTACCGTACCAACAGCTATGCCTGTGTCCTCCGCGATTAAAGCATCTTAATTATGCTCTTAGCGTATGCACTGTCCGCTATATATTGGTTCTCAATCTAGTTAGCCTTTGCTCCAAGGAATACAACCCGTGCCTTCAACTATTGGAATGCTCATTGTACATCGAGACGAGGGCCAACGAAAGGACGCTAGACCAAAAACACCATGCTAGATGCACTCGTAAGCACAGAAGCGGTCTCTTAAAATCAGATCGACTTTTGAATTGTGATCTGATCGAACAATTGCAAGTGAGCCTTACAGTTCCAACAGGCTAATTCAGTAATCGGAAGTTCGGAACACTCGCTTTCTGGAAATAAAACATGCCATAGAAGTAATAATCTTGAGCTTTGAAGGGTAGTCACGGCCTAACGGAGCAGAACTGTCACAGGTCACGAGTCGCAACCCGTCAGACAGCAAAAATATGAAATACTGCTACACCTAGCCGTAGTAATCAAAGCAAAAGACGTAGGCAAACTATGTAGAACAGCTACAGAAGAATAAATTTTGCCACAGTACTTACAGGACGATGCGTGCTACATGCCGTTGATCTCTGTAAGATCACGACCGACCAAGGAAGCTATCCACTTTGGCATTGGCTGCTCTAGACAAAAACTTCATGCAAATGGGAGGCTTCGCCTTGGCAAGGGCAAGAATGGACTGGGGCAAAGTCCAGACCCCATCCCCGCATATCAACCCTGACGCAACTGCAGGTCCAAATGCATCCGCTTTCGCCTTGTTCAGCCTCTCCCACACAAAGAGTATCGCGCTGCCCAGGAACATATCGATTGCGAAGTATGATCCTATGTAGAAAGGTATCGCCATTGCCATAGGGAGCGGGATGAACCTCGAGACCTTGTGCGGTGTCAAGTCTCTTATCAGGTTGATGACAATTGCTGCGGCAAAGAAGATGTAGCAGAGAGTCAGGCAGTTCTCTGGAAGAGATGAGAAGCCATCCACACCTAGTATCGCCATGTTGCGGTACACAATGGCATAAGGTGCTGGGTATTCAGTACCGCTTTCACCAATATCACTGAAAGCCTTGTAGAACAGCCAGAAGACGCAGGGAGCAATGACACAGCCCATTCCAGTGCCTATCACCTGGCTGATAAACATGGACCTTGGTGATGCCAAAGTCAAGTATCCGGTTTTGAAGTCTTGCATCAGGTCAGAAGCAGTCGACACAATGCTCATCATGACACCGCATGCAGCAAGCCCTACAAGCACACCCCCATGAGGAAGGCCTGCCCATGCGCCGAAAACGAAGATAGCAAGCTTGCCATAGGTGGAGGCAAGAGACCAATCAGTGAGACCACTTCCGTAGGCATTGCAGAAGGCCAGTACAGGTGCTACGACATAGGCAACCAAAATGTAGTACCACTTGAGCTGGGGGAAGATCTGAGGAAGAGTACCGATCGATACAGCAGCAACTACGGCATAGCCTCCATATGCAACTGACTTAGGAATTTGATCTTTCAGGAAGATTTCAGTGCGGCGCTCATCATCAAAGGATACAGATTCAGTGGTAGACATGGGGCTACCATTGTCTGAAACAGGTAGCATGCTTTTTGAATTTTTCTGAACCATTGATATGAAGCCTGCAAGTGTGCGGATAAACACCTTGAGGAAGTTGTATAAGCCATCCCCAAGAATCAAAGCAATAGATATAAAAACCTGCAATGGTAAGGAACTTGCAGTCAAATTCTTGGTCACAACACTGTACATTTTTTTTTGAAGACAACGTTGTAGGATTTAGCATTGGCAAACGAGAACCAGCCACAAGGGTGAATGTTTACCCTGTAAGCCTGCAGCCCATGAAGACTTGTGTCTAAGACAGAAGCACTGTACCAGCTCCCTTTCTTCTTGGCAATGAGAGGCCACATTATACCCCACGAGAGAATACCGCCTAGCAGAACAGACACATTCACAATATATGGGCAGATCATGCCAACTCCAACATATGTAGGAGAGAAATCAAAGAAGAACCTGGACGATGACATTTCAAGTTCAGTATGGGAGACCAATGCCTTGGAACTAACTGTTAGCCAAATGGAAATGTTAAGCAAATGTTCAGACGCTAGACATAAATAACCATAGTACATTTCTCTTCACCATGACAAAGAATACAAAGGTAATGTTGCAAGCTGTAGTGGTTTTACCAGACAGATTAGCTGTAAGCTATTTTCAGATATTGGGCATATCATAGTTGATGCTGTTGGTAAAACCAAGATAATGATGTAGTTCTGACCTGTTGCTATAAGCTTCAAGGCCTAAAGTTGGGAAGTTCTTGAATCCGCAGTCATCCCCAGCAGTGTAAAACCACTGGAAAATGCCCCAGAAAAAGCTCAACAGGAAGTACTTGCCCAATGTCTTTACTTGCTTCCTGAAATAGATCGTTATTGTTGTCAGTTCAGTTGCTTGATATGCACCAGGCTAATAATTTTCACTTGTAAAAGTAGCCAAAAGCAGGGCTGTATAGATATACTTTGCAAGCTTGGCACCCTCAGGTGTGTGAAAACCATTGATGAGATAAGCAGTTGCTGTGCCACTTGGATAGGTCAGCCTGTAGTCTACAATCATAATCTGAAACAGAAATTCAGTTGATGAGAACAAGGTTTGCTTGCATACAGTAATTCAGTAAGAATATAATGGAGAAACAGGTTGAAGGCATACTTTTCTCAGGGGCACAAGTGCAAATAGCCCAATAAAACTGACAAGGAAAAGAAACCCTATCATCCATCCAAGGTGAGGATCCTTGATATTTTGAGCATCTTTAGCCTCCGTTGCTTGCCTAGCTATTGTTTCACTCATTCCAAAGAGGTAACTGCCAAACCCGCCTGATCAATTGGAATGAATAAGCACAGCAATAGGTCAATTAGTAAAATATCTTTGCTCACGCATCCTGACATAGTAGCAAATACAGTTTCATTAGGCAAGCAGACCAGCAAAAGTAAGTATGATGTGCATTGGACAAATAAGGCAATTAATCAAGCAACACGTTTCGTGCACTGAATGATTTCCTCATCCTATAACCACTTCGAAAGAAGATAATCACTCACTTTCTGGAAACCCCTATTTGATTTTGTTGCAGTTGCAAGAGAAAACAAAAACAAATTTAAAGTTGTTGATAAGAATAAATTCTTAGTGCCACGTAGACCAACTTATGCATATGGAACATTTCCTTACGAATTTTCAAATTGGTGAAGCCTGAGAAAACTGTGGCTGCCACATGAAATTATTCGAATGAGCATCAACATAGCACGGAACACAGTTCTCAAATAAACCGTTCGGTTGGGCTGAAAAGCTGTGGCTTATGGCTGAAATTGCACTGTGGCAGCTGAAATTTTACTGTAACTGAAGGTGACTTATTTAGTGTAATTAAATTTTAAAAAAAATTAAAAATAGAAAAAATATACTAGCTCATCACGGACAACGCAAACGAATACGAGAAAAGAACCGGCAAAAAAGCTCAAAAAAAGCCAAAAGTTCAGAAAAATACGAAATTTATAAATAGTGAAAAATAAGCTAGAAATCAGAAGCTGAAGCCGAAACGAACAGGAGCCTGCAGATCGTAATAATTGTTTATGCCGAGTCAATGCTTTCACATGCATACGTCATATCTGTGATAGAAAAATGAAGAAAAGCATGCACCATGCAACTATTTTAAGGTGAGGAGTCAAACCAAGCACACCCATCCATTTCAGCTTGTCCTGAATACTAACTGCAATTTGATTGTCCAACCAAATGAGAGCGTGCAACCTTATTATCCACACAGAAAAAAAAAATCAAAAGCTCTTGTTGACTATCTCTACACGTTTAGTTGATTCACCAAATGAATCAACTGCAAAATCTTCCTTAATTGTGTCCTTGTCTCCTTGATGCTTCACAGTTCAAGCAGGCACATGGAAGAACCATCATGCCAAACATCTATTTCGTGAGGTTCGAAAAGGCACAGCGCAGTCCACCTAACTGTGACCTGCTAAACCACAAGTCCGAATCAAAGAAATTTTCAAGTTTTCCGGCCCTTTCCCGATCGTTCCTCTCATAATAAACCCAACTTTTGAGTCGATCTGAATGCGATTGGTTCGTATTTTTCTTCGGGGCAAAAGAACAATCGATTCCCTGATGTCGCGAGCTACCAACTACAGCAAAAGAACAAGCTCCATCCAGATCCGCAGTGATCCATGGCCCAAAATTGCAACGAACCAAGTCACTAACGCGCGCGCGCGCGCGCGCACACACACACACACACGAACCAAATGAAATCCTCTACTGCTCGTTTCGAAGTTCAAACGACTCGAATGACACAAACTTTTCAGACGGCTGTGGTCAAGCACGAATCGAGCGTTCAAGCAAGCATACGCTCCAAACAGCACACTAGCTACTACAAATTCCTCGCACGCGTCAAGCAGTTCCAATCCAACGAAACTGCTAATTGAGTCGAAGCGTGGAGAGGTTAATTACCGCTGAAGGCGATGCCGTAGGCTGAGACGACGCAGGTCTGGATGACGGTGTTCTCCTGGCGAGTGAAGGGCTGGCGGAGCAGGCCCATCCGCTCGACGGCGGCAGTCCAGAGGCGGACGAAGAAGAAGCCGAGCAGCCCCGCGGAGACGTTGAGCGAGGGGATGATCCCCGTGGTGAGGTTGAGCTTCATGACGATCAGGCTGAACATGACGGCGAGCAGCGCGCTCACCACGAACGCCCGCAGCGTCAGCTGCTCCCTCCACGACGGCACCGCCTTCTCAGCCAACACCCGCTCCAACGACGCCGCGTCGGGGTTGGCGCCGCCGGCGCAATTGCCCCCCTCGTCGTCCTCCGCCTCGCCCGCACCCTTGCCTGCGTGGCGGTGGCGGAGGGTGGCGACGGTGGTGGAAGCCGCAGCGTCCGCCTCCGCCTCCGCCACCTCCTCGTCCCCGCCCGCCGCGGCAGCGCCCTGGGTGGTGTGCGGCGCCATTGGTTGGGGTACCTGGGTTGGTGCCCTTTGTTGGAGTGCGACGAGGTGGGAGAGAAGCTGGGCGACGGCTTTGGGTCTCTGTACTTTGCGATATTTATTGCGGCGTGGCCGAGTGGGGTTTCGTAGTGGTGGGTGCTGTGCCGTGGGGTCGTCTCCGTTACGAGAAACTTTGCTGCGTAACGGTTAATAATTGGTTTGATCCAAACGCAACATATTTAGTTAAATCAGTCCAATATACTTATTTACTATTTATATCATATCATGTTTAGGTCGAGCTAATAATACTATATCTCAGACTAACACAGTTGACCTGATCCATTTGATGTGATCTAAAAACTATAAATATGTTTTGACTTATTGTTCACGCTGTAATGGCAAAAATTATGTACACTTTTATTCTTTCAGACTATTTTGACGATGTTATTACGCCTTCGGAAAACGAACGATGCCGAGCACACTAGTCCATAGAACTATAGATTTTGAAGAAAAAAAAAGAGCTGGTAATTTGGACAGACGAGAGGAAGGGAACCTTAGCCCGAGTACGACCAGTCATGCTTTAGCAACTTGCTATAATTATTCTGGGCTCTTGTTAACGGATAAGTTCCCCGGACGATAGCACCTTAGCACTTGCCAGTTAGCATTATGCTACGTTTATGTTCATCTCAATTACACGTAGTATAGCGAAGTTGTCCTTTCTTGCGTCTTGCTCTCAATCATTGCGAGATTGGGTAATTAGCATCCCCAAGCTAGCTCGCAGTAGAATGATCAGTTGCAGCTCGGTTGGACTGATATAAATTAATTTATAACTAAAATTACACTGTAGTTGGTTAAAAATATACTATATCTGATGGTGGCTTATTTGGCATAACTAAATTTAAAAAAATTTAAAATATAGATTAGCCCATCATAGACAATGCAGACGAATACGGGAAAAAAACCAGTAAAAAAGCTCAAAAATCTAAAAATCAGAAAAAGACAAAATTTATAAATAGTAAAAAATAAGCCAGAAGTTCAAGCTGAAATGAGTGGAGCCGACTCAAGATGTTTTTTGTCTGGCAGGATGCGCCACACACACACATATAGTAAAAATAACGAGTGCTCCTTGGTGCTCGAGCACCATAGTTTAAAATAGGTATGTATTGTGTGCAAATTTTTTTAAAATTTCTTGGATATCAAGTTTAACTAATTTACTAACTAATTTAAATAAGTTTGAACTAAATTTCGAATTGTAGTTGCTTTTTTTATGATAGTTTGATTGTAGGTATATGCTGATTATATATATAAACCAGCAAAGTATGTGATCTAAACTTGTTCAAAATTTTGAATTTGAGTATATTTTTTTCAAACTTGTACGTTTCATTTGAATTGTTATAGATGAGTATATACCTCAAACTGATATTTTCAAAAACTATACCTGAATTTAGATAGAATTGATGCATTTGAAATTATGGTGCCCTGACCACCATAAGTGCCCCATTAGTAAATAGGGCTTATAGATTGGCCTACTTGTTAACATGACCGATCTATGGACCCTATATGTCATATCCCATTGGATGGAACGGGATACAACAAATCTAGGGTTTTTTAAACCTTCTGTCCAAAAACATATAATTCCTTGAAAAAAATTGTAAACCTATAGATTTTTGTGAAATTTATTCAAAAAATTTTTGGAACGCTCATGGACAACGTGTGCGTGAAAAATGACCGTACAACTGATAGATTCTGTTTCCCCACCTGGTTCAATCCGAGTGGTCCGTTTTTAATCCAAGCATCCGCACTGCATACAGTTGGCATGGAGTTCTGGACCAGAACTTCTGGTGGAATGCAGGATCGATATACAGTTGGGCAATATGTTGGTAAAATACTTTACAGATAAAATGTTGTGAAAGTATTTTTTATAACGAGTCTAATACTGCTAACACTACATTTTTCCCAGTGTCTATGGAGATATGTTTACTCATATTATTGGTCGAAGTTAAACAGACTTTGGCAGCATATTCTCCTGAATGACGTACAGTACATTTTAGTAAAGCATAATTGAGTGTTTATTTCTACTCAACCTTGGGGACTACCATAATTGAGTGTATATGAGACTTGTTGTTTGCCACTATTTAAGATGGCAGATTCCGTAGTTGAGTATTTATTTCGAATTAGTGCAGCAGCTTTGACATTGACAAAATCCAGTACTCCATAAGGGTATGTACAATAATACATATCAGCTGTTTGTAAATATATGTCACTTAAGATTTTAGGTGATAATAGAGAAGAGAGAATGAGAGAAAAATATATTGTCTACTACTTAACAGACGGTCTTATAGATAATTTTTTACTGTCTATATCATTGCATAGATAACTATATAGATAACACATTACTTATATAAGGCTATTACATATAACTATATAGATAACATATTGTATGTATTGTCTTTAGCGTGTCTATAGATGATATATTACAGATTACCGTTGTCTATAATATTGTACATGCTTTAACTGAGTGTATCTTGCCTCACGGCAGATGACGCCAATGCATTCATTACGTTCAGTCGTTCACGCAGATACATCGTGCATGTCCTCTCTGTTGAAAAACTGCCACTCCTACATGGTCTCCATGGCGGATGGATCCCCTCCCACAGGGAGTCCCTTGGTCCGGGAAGGCCACTTGGTAGTCAGCCAGCGCGTGCAATTTTCGCGGGCGCGGCTCAGTGCGATCCTAGTTCTGCTCGAATTCTGTTGCTCCGCCTGCTCCCACTCCCCGCTGCTCTACCCTTGATCAGTCCGCGCGCACGACCTCGGCACCGGTTTGCTAGCTCCCCCTGGCATGGCGATCGGCGTGGAGAAGCCCGACGGCGGCGCGGAGGAGGTCGCTGCGGCGGCCAGGGAGGGCAACAATGCGGAGTCCGTGGAGATGGTGTTCAGCGCGCAGCCGGTGCCGTCGTGGCGGGAGCAGCTGACGCTCCGGGCCTTCGTGGTGAGCGCGTTCCTGGCCGTGCTCTTCAGCGTGATCGTCATGAAGCTCAACCTCACCACGGGGATCATCCCCTCTCTCAACATCTCCGCGGGGCTGCTCGGCTTCTTCTTCGTCCGCCTCTGGTCCGCTGCCGAGGCCAGGATGGGCCTGCCCCACCGCCCCTTCACGCGGCAGGAGAACACCGTCATCCAGACCTGCGTCGTCGCCGCCTACGGCATCGCGTTCAGCGGTACGCCGCCCGCCGTTGTCTCGCTCGCCTTCTCGAGTTTTTTCCCCTCCACTTCGTGTACCGAAAGCTAGCGAACTTGACGCGTGCAGGAGGATTTGGCACCTACATGTTTGGCATGAGTAGCAGAATTGCCGAGCAGGCGACGGAGGCGCATGATGCCATGAACATTAAGGACCCGAGGTTGGGGTGGATGATCGGATTCCTCTTCCTCGTCTGCTTCGTCGGCCTCTTCGCTCTCGTGCCTCTGAGAAAGGTGAAATCTTGATGGGGAAAAAAAGTTTCACTTGTGCATCTGTATTTAAAACGCAATCTGACTGGTTTCGATCAATGACTAACCATCGTGCAGGTTATGATCATGGACTACGGGCTTAGCTATCCGAGCGGCACCGCGACCGCGACTCTCATCAATGGATTCCACACTCCTCAGGGCGCCAAGGAAGCAAAGTACGTCACCTGAGCAGTGATCTTCTTGGTCTCTTCTTGCCAATGGATATAGCCCATCACATGACGAAAAATCTCAGAAATGTTTTCTGCTGTTCCATTTCAGGGAGCAGGTGAAGACCCTGGGCAGGTACTCCCTGTTCAGCTTCCTCTGGGGCTTCTTCCAGTGGTTCTACACCGCCGGCGACGACTGCGGCTTCGAGAGCTTCCCCTCGTTAGGCCTGGAAGCGTACGAGAGGAAGTTCTACTTCAGCTTCTCCCCGATCTACGTCGGAGTCGGGATGATCTGCCCCTACATTATTAACATCTCCGTTCTGATCGGCGGCATCCTGTCATGGGGACTGATGTGGCCGCTGATAGAGACGAAGAAAGGGAGCTGGTACCCGGCCACCGCCATGGGAGGCGACTTCCATGGATTGCAAGGGTACAAGGTCTTCATATCCATTGCGATGATCCTTGGTGATGGCTTCTACAACTTCGTCAAAGTAAGCTTGCGCATGGTCAAGGCATTCATGGCAGCAGCCGGGAAGAGTGCTTCGAGCACACTTCCTGTGTCTGGTGATGGCAGCCTTACTTCGGTGAGATCCTTCGACGATGACCGTCGCAACGAGTTCTTCCTTAAGGATCAGATCCCGGTAAGCGTTGCATTGGCTGGATATGTTGCCGTCGCAGCCGTATCCATCGGTGTCGTCCCCAAGATCTTCCCCCAGCTGAAATGGTACTACATTCTGGTCGCCTACGGCATGGCGCCGGTGCTGGCCTTCTGCAATGCCTACGGAATGGGCCTCACAGACTGGTCCCTTGCTTCCACCTACGGGAAGGTTGGCATCTTCGTCTTCGGTGCGTGGGCGGGCGCGTCGCACGGTGGCGTGATCGCCGGCCTCGCCGCGTGCGGTGTCATGATGACCATCGTCGCCACCGCCGCCGATCTCATGCAGGACTTCAAGACCGGGTACATGACTCTGGCGTCGCCGAGGTCCATGTTCATAAGCCAGGCTATAGGCACGGCGATGGGCTGCGTCATCGGGCCATGCGTCTTCTGGCTCTTCTACAAGGCGTTCGGCGACGTCGGGCTGAGCAGCAGCGATTACCCGGCGCCCTACGCCATCGTCTACCGCAACATGGCCATCCTCGGCGTCAATGGCTTCTCTTCCCTACCAAAGCACTGCCTCACTCTGTGCTACATAATGTTCGCCGCGGCGGTCGTCGTCAACCTTGTGAGGGACTTGGTGCCAAAGAAGGTGTCAAGGTTCATACCTGTCCCCATGGCGATGGCGATACCGTTCTACCTTGGATCGTACTTCGCAATCGATATGTGCGTCGGCAGCGCGATACTGTTTGTGTGGGAGAAGATGAACAAGGCCGAGGCAGATGTGTTCGCGCGCTCGGTTGCTTCAGGTTTGATCTGTGGTGAGGGGATCTGGAGCATGCCTCAATCGGTGCTGGCTCTGGCCAAGGTGCAGCCTCCAATCTGCATGAAGTTCTTGTCGAGATCCATGAATGCTAGAGTGGACACCTTCATCCAAACCCTGTCGTCGAAGACATAGTATTTGTTTTCATCTCTACTGTTAGGTTCGCACCTAGTATGATCAGCTTGACGATCGTGGACATTGTAGCGATTTGGTTACTTCCGCTTGCGCTGTTACATTGTTTCTGATTCCCATAGAAGCTTCATCTGAATGGGGAACTTGTCATGTTCTGAAGTAGGATATGTTCCGTCCCTACAAAACCTAGATTTATTACTGGCATGTCATTTTGGTCTTTCAGAAGGTATTTGCTGATTACTCAAACTCTGCAGTTGTTCCCGTTTGAATGTTACTCAAACTCTGCGTCTCTTCATTCCAAAAGTAGACACATGTAGAGAATGTATCCAAAACCCAATGTTTACCTCTCTACAAAGCAGCATCAACAATTCTTCCATGTAGAGAATTTGCTTTATGTAAACATCCTAACCAAAACAAACTCGATGAATATAATAATCTCCAATTAAGCGGGACCCGTACGTGGCTCTTCCTCACCAGTGGATGCTTCAGGCGCAGCAGACTCTTCCAGCTCAAGTGCTTCTTGAGTAGCAGAACTCGGCCTCAGCAAGATGTTCTTCGCTATCTGAGTTCCTTCTCGAGCTTCTCCCACCCGGACAACAAATTCTCTGGGGGCTTCTTCTTCACCTCAGCAACAACCTCGTTTGCCTCAGCCACGCTGCCTAGCTCCCTTTGCCAATCCCTCAAGCAAATCCTTTCACTGTCCTAAAATCTGGCACCTTTTGCCTCCTCAAGCTTTCCCTGAAACTCTCCAACCCAGCATCGAAATCTCCATGGGTACACAGCTCTGCCAACAAATGCTTGTACGTGGCAGCATTTGCTGAGCACCCCAAATGGCACGGTGAAGTTGTTTGTGTTTTTCCTTCCAGTCCCAGCCATTTAACATTAGCAAGTACGTTAAGGCTTGTGCACAGCCGAAGGCGTGAGGACTGAAGTGACAGTTTTTAGGTGCCAACGTAGAATGGGATTTATGATTTGTCAGGTCTAAGTCCTCTTCGGAATTTCGTCAAAAGATTAGAACGAGTCTACTCTGTGAAACATTCTTCCCAAAAAATATAATAATGTTGGATCTTCCTATTTCCCTTTCACTGTAAAATAACCTTGACATTTTGAAGATTATCAAGTTTTCAGTGGTAGGTAAATATTGTCGATTGTATGCATGGTGAAAAATGTATGCCCCCTTTGACAAAAAGAATTTGATTCAGAACTGCTCGAAAGTTTTGTTAAGACTAACATTTTGTCACCACCTTTGTCATTCTATTAGCACACCATCTAGGTCACTATCACCTCTTCATTCTTACGTGATGATGGATATGCCATCTATTTTTTCTTTTGCTTAGAATACAGATGTGTGTACAGCAGTCAAGCATAACCACCAAACTGCTTTGTACTAATATGACATTCGTACGTCTCATATCAAAATGATTTTGCATGTTTGTCCTTTTTCAGGAGAAAGGATTATCAGCTGCCCGGTGGATTCATAAATTATAGTACTTAGTACTTACTAGACAGCATGAAGTGCAAATATAGCAAACACAGTGATGTTTTTATTCTGTTAAACTGTTGGAGCCTGCACTTCAAATTCGGTGGACTCATGACTGCGACTTCTATAACAGCACTGTAGCTACGACCACTGTAGCACGACTACTGTGCTATGACCACTGTCGACCTATGACTACTGCTACAGTACTCCTGCGAGTACTGACTGCATCGACTCACGACTATGACCACTATACAGTTCGACTTACGACTACGACCAGTGCGCAATACGACTTACGACCACTACGCAGTACGACTTACGACTACGACCATGTGGTACTCAACGCATAAGTACGACCACATAGTACTCAACACACAAATACTCGATATGACTACACAGTACTCAACACACAAGTACTCGACACGACTACAGTACTCAAACACACCGAGTACTTTACATACAGCACACCGTACTCGAACACAACGAGTACTCTACACACAATACACAGTACTCGGACACACGAGTACGACCAACAACAAGATTAGTTCTAACAATCCACCCCTAATCTTGTTGTCATCATTTGACATGTCGACTCATGACGTTGATGACACATATCATCTTCTTCTTGTCGCAGACAACAGCCTTCTTGCTCTTGCCGCATGCAGCAGTATTCTTGCGTGACTTATGCGTCTTCTAGTGACGATAGCTACAACCACCATCATTGCCCTCATGCTGACTCTCCTTATGGCTTGTCCGCACCGGCGCCGTTCGTTGACTTTCGCCGCTGGCATCGCCACTACGCACGTCGCATGTGACACTGGTACACAATCGGTCTTGCTGTGGCTGCACAGACCTCGATCGTCACGTTCTTGGGTGATCAGTGCTGCAACCAGCTCGTTGCCAGCGCCCTATGCACCTCCGCCCGATGCACACCGCTGCACGTGCCATCACGCCGACTCGAACACACGTCGCCATCTGACCACCACACGGTCAGCTGCAGCTACCTCTCGCCTTAGCCCCTCACATCCGACCAATGCACGATCAGCTACGGAAGCCTTTCACTGCGGCCCCTCGCATCCGACCAACGCACGGTCAGCTGCAGAAGGCTTTCGCCTCGGCTTCTTCTCCGACCCACGGGAAGAACAGCAAGCTCTGATACCAATTGTTAGATCGGACCTTGGCCGCATAACTAGGTCCAACCAGGATTACTCCTAGGGCCACAGGTCCAAACGAGCTGAACACAACTAAGCCCATGGAGCAACAGACTTATAAGTGGTATTGAGACTTCTCCCTCCAAAAGACTAGTCCAATAGATAGGGTCTCTCTTACACTTATAAGTTATACCTTTTCTTTTTCACAACCAATGTGGAACTATTCCCAACATTCTCCCCCTCACACATTGGTTGTACACTTCTACAACTATGAGGTCCAAAGAGATGTTAGACGTCTGGGCTCTGATACCAATTGTTGGCCTAAGGACGGGACACCACGCACACACATGGTGGTCGAAAATCACACGAACACCTTAAATCTACTCAAGATACACAAGAGTTTGCGTTGTCCCAATCCACCATAGCTTTTCTGTTTTCTCTTCTATTTATAGACCCATATTACAATTTACACATGCAAACAAACTATCCGAAACTTCCGGCCACGATCCCACTGATTCCGCACTAACAGAATGCCTGAGATCCTTGATGACTCTGCAATCTGCGCAATACCTGAATGACTCGGTCCTCTAACCAACTAACAGTTAGTGGACACGCCTGGTACGTCAGACATATTGCTACCTGACCAGATCTATGATCGCACACAGACCTAACCACCTTCGAGTCCTTCTTCAACCATGCCTTGTCAACCACGGTTCCTCGACCATGCCTCACGAGCATGGCTTGTCGACCACAATGACTTCGACCACGGTGTCTTCAACCGCTTCACCGACCACGGCTTGTCGATCAGCATCTCTGGTAGTATCGCTCACATAGACGGTACTACCGGTCATCGAGTACGACCGATATATTGTAGCTTACGAGTACCGACCATCGACCACAATGCAGCTCGATTCACGACTGTGACTTCTACGATAGAACTATAGCTACGACCACTCTAACACAACTATTGTGCTATGACCACTATCGACCTACGACTGCTGCTACAGTACTCCTCCAAGTACTAACCGCATCAACTCACGACTACGACCACTGCGCAGTTTGACTTACGACTACGACCACTACGCATTACGACTTACAACTACGACCACATGGTACTCAGCACACGAGTACGACCACATAGTACTCAACACACGAGTATACAACATGGCTACAGAGTACTCAACACACAAGTACTCGACACGACTACAGTACTGAAACACACTGAGTACTTTACATACAACACACCATACTCGAACACACCGAGTATTCTACACACAATACACATTACTCGAACACACAAGTACGACCAACAATAAGAATAGTTCCAACACAAATATTAAGGTAAAAATCTAGTGGCACAAAGACTTATTTTTGGTAGAAATCAACTAATTGATAATTATCAAAACCCTAAAAAGAAAAACTATTGACATGGAGTGTGTTCTCTCTCTCTGAAAAAAGGCATAGTTTTGACGAAGGCTATAATGACACAGGCTGTCCACATGGAAAAGAGTTTCATCCAATAAATAAGACGTGTTACATCATCTAAGCAACATAATCTTCTTGTAGGTAAGTCATACCGTCCCTTTGTGGCATGTTTCTATAAACAAAATGCAAAGTGACTCAATGACTCGACTTATCAAATGTAGATATTGCAATTGGAATTGGTTGTGGCCTTGGTCCATAATTTTTGCACTTAGTGCAAGTGTGCTAACCACTTAGTGGAAGAAACGCATCCAAAAGAGAATTTGAAGAGGATACTTCAAGAAAAATCAGGGCTGCCTTTGGAGCAGCTAATCTCATATGATGGCACCACAGAAAAGACAAAGTCATTCTCCTTTGAGGAACTAGAGAAAGCAACCAATAACTTTGGTTCTACACGTGTTCTTGGTTGTGGAGGCGATGGCACAGTTTACAAAGGAATTTTATCTGACCAACATGTGGTGGCTATTAAAAGTCCAAAATTGGGGAGCAAGCTAAGATAGACCAATTCATCAATGAGGTTGCTATCTTATCTCAAATCATTCATCGCAATGTGGTTAAGCTTTACGATTGTTGCCTTGAAACTGAAGTGCCTTTACTGGTCTATGAGTTCATATCCAATGGGACCTTATATGACCTTCTTCATAACAATGCAAGTGTTAAATGCTTGTTGTCATGGGATAATCGCATTAGGGTCGCAGCAGAAGCAATTGGGGCACTTGCTTATCTCCACACGGCTGCAGCAATGCCAATTTTTCATAGGGATGTGAAGTCTTCTAATTTACTATTGGATGACAATTTCACCGTAAAGGTTTCTGACTTTAGTGCTTCGAAGTCTATTTCACTTGATCAAACTCATATGGTGACAAATGTACAAGGAACTTTTGGCTACTTAGATCCAGAGTACTACCACACTGGCCAATTAATGGAGAAGAGTGATGTTTATAGTTTTGGGTGATACTTGTGGAGCTCTTGACAAGAAAGAAGCCAATTTTTATTAATGGTCTAGGTGTAAAACAAAGCTTATCCCATTACTTTGTCGAAGGACTTCAAGAGGGAGCTCTCATGGCAATAATGGATTCTCACGTTGTTGAAGAGGCTGACCAAGAGGAGATTGATGATATTGCTGTATTTACAGAAGCATGCTTGAGGCTCAAAGGAGGAGAGAGACCTACTATGAAAGAAGTAGACATGTGACTGCAATTCTTAAGAACTGGAAGGCTAAGAAAATGCCATTTTTTCCAAGGAGACGGTGAAGAAGAGGCTGACGGTTGTTTGCATCCAAATTACAATACAGGGAGTAATTTGGGAACGCAGTTGATTTAACATATAAAGGCATATGTCGGACCTACAATTTGGAGCAAGAATTATCATCGTTACTTAGTTTGCCACGCTAATCATATATGCTAATAACTACGATCGAGTGCCTGATAGAATGCATGCGCATTTTGTTGTGAGTTCATCACATAATTTCTCTATACGTGTTGGGTGTATTAATTTGTGCAACTTCCAATCGTGTATTCACTTTATTTTTCTTACTACCTGCATCAAATATGTTTGCCAATTCTAGAATCACAGATTGCATTTATGTTTTGATTGTGAAATTAGGAAACAATATTCTGTGACAATTGTGGACAAAAAACACCGAACCACACTGTTGTGAGTGTGGTGTATGCTGAGTGTGTGCATCCGTCTTATACTTAGAAAACACCAGACCGCTAGACGCCGGTTGCTACTCGCCACTTTGTCGGTGTAGGTTATGCGTGCTCGGTAACTCGGCCTTGCGTGCATGCCTCGTGTTGCAGTGTGCGATTCTCAGAGGGGAGGACCGAGGACGTGAGGCCAGATTGACGCGGCAGCACCTAGCGCGTGTGGACGAGGAGTGCACAGCGGGCATTGGTTTAAAAACCTGCAGCCTGCAGACCAATAATAGTGGGGGCAGATTGGACTAGCTGGCCCTCCGGGGTCTACTGCACATGTGCCACCACTGGTGCTCTTGCCTCGAGCGCTTTATCCCTAACGACACTCTCACGAAGCGTTGTGATGGTCAAGCAATGCTGGGTGAAGTGATCGCCACGGCCATACACCTCACACCACAGCCCATGCTACTGTCCATCCTCACGGCCTTGTCCACTGCCGTCGTAGCCGCGACCTCTTCCGCGATCGCTGCCTCTGTGGCCACGCCCTTGGCTAGCCGAGGTGTTGTTGCTATCGCCACCACCCTCAATGTCAAGGACGTATTTGGGCGACTGGCCCTTCTGCTAATTGCGGCTGGATCCATCCTTCGAAAGATCAGGGGCGTGCTTTGACTCGGAAGCATCGCCCTGGCCTCGTTGCGCATCCTCCTCCGCTCTTGCATACTCATCCATCTTGTTGAAGAGTTTGGCAACCGTTTTTATGGGCTTGTGCGCGTTGTACTCGATCATCAGCCCCAGACGAAGACCTCGTATTGCCACGTTAATGATGGTGGTCTCGTTCACGTCCTTGACTTGGCAACGGACTTTAGCGAAACACTTGAAATACTCCTGGAGTTTCTCAGAAGGCTTCTACTTGATGGCGAAAAGTTGGTCTGCATCTACCCACTCGGAGTAATTTCTTTGGAAGTTGTTGTACACGCGGTCTCGGATTTGTTCCCTTGCATATATGGAGTTCGGCCCGATGGTGAAGAACCAGAAGAGTGATATCCCTTGAAGGGCGAGCGGCAACCCCTTTGCCTTCGTTGAGTCATGACCCCGCTGCTTCAATGGCTATCTCATAGACGCACACGAACTTTCGGGGGTGCATATCACCCTTATATAGTTCAACCGTGGGCATCTTAAAGTCTTCCGGCCACGTGGATTGCTACAGGCAAGCGGATAGGGGCTGCAGGTGGCGGTAGGGGCCTCGCGGCTGTCCACCCTTATGGCAGTGACCTCCACGACCGTCGCCGTAGGTGCTTGTTGGCTCAGAGCCTCTTGCATCTCTCACATGGCGCTCCAGAGGTCTGCTAGCTCACGTTGCAGTGTTCCGAGGGCCGCCACCAGAGTGCCTACTGCCACACGAGCAGCAGGATCTGCTGGCGCAGAGGCACGTGCAGTGAGGTTGTTAGCGATGACGGCTTGAGTGCCGGAATCAACTAAGCGCGTTGTTGCGGTAAGAGTGGCGGTTGGCGACAGGTCTAGCGTGAGCGTCGAAGTCGACGGTCGTCCCGGCGTAGGCTCCGGGGTCGCTCGATGTACCGGCTCGAGCGTCCTGATCACTTGACATGTTGGTGCGGGCTCTAGGGCCGACAGACATGCCAGAACAGGTGTCAGGGTCAACAGTTGCACAGGTGCGGGTGTCGTGGTCGATGGTCGTGTCGGCTCGGGCAACGTGGCCGACGGTCGTGCCGACGCGGGCAACGTGGTCGATGGTCGTGCCAGCTCGGGCATCGTGGTTGATGGTCGTGCCAGCATTGGTGTCGAAGCTGGCTCCTCACATCGACATTGACCGCTCACCGCCTGCAGCCCCGGGGCGTCGCTGCCATGGGGGTGGTGGGCCTTCGACCACCGGCCCTTGCGTGCTGGCCTCGATGGCCACCGCCTTGCTTCTCTTTCGCTTGGTTGTTGTCGTCGCTTCAAATTAGACGAAGGAACACGCCGAAATTTTTTCTTCAATCTCCTGTCCTCGCGTGATGCCGCTAGTCCGTTATGGCTGTCGTGCGTGCTGCCCCGGGAGTCACCTCCTTCCGGGGCAGCGGTTAGGATCTTGAACCCTAAGCTCTGATACGACTTGTTGCAAATAATGCACAGAAAAATAGAGACAAGTGATACAAATTTTTATGTGAAAAACTCTTGCAATAAAAAACCACAGGCGCTCGAAGGCAAATCACTATAATGAGGAGAGATTACAATGGAGCGTTTGCTCTTCCTATGGGCTACTGGGGTATATATATATATATATAGTGTGAGGGAAAAGAGTCCCATATGGAAAGGAAACCGAGTCGGTTGCTACATATTGACACCACGTCTGATACAACCTGTGCATGAGAGATTACAATGGAGCGCTTGCTCTTCCTATGGGCTACTGGGGTATATATATAGTGTGAGAGAAAAGAGTCTCACACGGAGAGGAAACCGATTCGGTTGCTATAGATTGACACCACGTCTGATACAACTTGTGCATGAGAGATTACAATGGAGCGATTGCTCTTCCTATGGGTTACTGGGGTATATATATAGTGTAAGGGAAAAGAGTCCCACACGGAGAGAAAACTGAGTCGGTTGCTACAGATTGACACCACGTCTGATATAACATGTGCACGCACCTGCTATGCCACGTCTAGCATAAGACAATGAAGTGTCCTATATGAATACGGTACAAATTCGAATCAATTTTAACAATGCCTATGCATCCATGTTCGCAGTCATTGCCTTAATGTCACCCATGGGGCAATGCAACTTGGCTATCGTTGCCGGTGTTCTCCAGGCTTTGAACGAAGTCGATATATCAAGGGTGGTTGTACAGGTATGTGTCAGGTAGGGGCGAACCCACCAGTGGGTCAGGTGGGGCGCCAGCCCCCCTACCGCTGACCAGCCGTGTGTACCTTCCCCATCCCCCACAGCTCCACGCTAGCCATATGAATCACCTTGTCGGGCTTAAAAACCTTTGCATGATGAAGAAGATTGTATTTGTAGCGGTGATTACAAGCCACAACGACATCTTGACTCTTTGCGCGGATCCTTTCTCCTTCTCGTGTCTACAAGTCTACAACTCTACAAGGGTCGAGCACGAGCTTCGAGTACTGGCCACTAATTTCAGGGACTCAGTCAACCTCAATACTCAAATATCGATGGACAATAGTTGACCTTCGAAAATAAAGGAATCCCAATAGTTGAGGCATTTCATATGTTGCAAGTCAATACTAGTAGTTATTGACATGGATTATGTAATGGGTCATGGGTGTATGTACAATTATTTCATACTAACTCAGAGTTGTACAGAATAAAGCAAATACAGATTTAAATAATGGTTATATGGCAATACTTACGATAATTTGTTAGGCGAAAAGGTAATATTTCTGAAAATATTTTTGCAACTGTATTATTCAATAAATAATTTCTTATTTTAAGGTATGTTCACCAAAAATTAGTTTAAATTACTAGCCAACGTCTCGCTCCAGGTGGTCACCGCCAGATTATATCTCGGACCGCGTGATTGCCGCCGCTTTCCTCCACACCGTAGAGTTAGCACCGCTGCCCTCATTCGGCAAAATATGACGTATATCATAGTTTCCAAGATAGCCCGTAATAGCCACATTAGCATTTTTCTATCTCTCACCGGCAATGCAGCAGGCTACCCGTAGGCCAGCAACTCGGTATTCGGTAAACTGGTCAGTAAGTCCTATTAGTCCCCCTAAATTTTGATCCTGGATCCACCACTGGTGTCAGGGCCAGGTCTGGATCAGAGCAAAAGGGGAGCCACCCAAAGCCCATGGATCCATCTTTACGAGATAGTCTATATATATACATGGTCTATTACATAGCTCTTTTTGCCCCAGAAATATTAACATTTGGTAATGGAGAGAGGTAGATTTTGGACCGTGTGACGGCTGTCGTTTTCTCCTCCACACCATGTAGTTAGCACCGCTGCCCTCATTCGGTAAAATATGACGTATATCATAGTTTTCAAGATAGCCCGTAATAGCCACAATAGCGTTTTTCTATATCTCACCGGCAATGCAGCAGGCTACCGTAGGCCAGCAACTATGCATTCGATAAACTAGTCAGTAAGACCTATTAGTCCCCACTAAATTTTGATCCT
This sequence comes from Bonia amplexicaulis, assembly GCA_036346245.1. Lineage (NCBI taxonomy): Eukaryota > Viridiplantae > Streptophyta > Magnoliopsida > Poales > Poaceae > Bonia > Bonia amplexicaulis. The sequence continues at coordinate 5,320,977 of CM070740.1, forward strand.
GGGTCCGCCAGTCGGGGGGAGCCACCCAAAGCCCATGGATCAATCTTTACAAGATATTGTATATATATACATGGTCTATTACATAGCTCTTTTTGCCCTAGAAATATTAACATTTTGTAATGGAGAGGTAGATTTTGGACCTTGGACCTCTGAACCTCTTGACCCAATGACTACCACTATACCAATAGTTTTATTTATCTTAATAATGCTTTTCTACATCCGTGAGCCTTCGAACCTACCCGTATCCCAACACGAACAAGGGCGTGGCGTACGTGAAAGCAACAACCTAGGCCGCTACTGGCCAAGCTGCATCGCCGGCGACATGGACGGCTGCCACCACTGCGACCACGGGGGAGTACAAGACGTGGGACAATGGGGAGAAGTGCTTGAGTGGCTGCCACGAGATCGGCCAGAGGTGGTACCACGTGCCCCGGTCGTTCCTCAAGGCCGGCGAGCCCAAAACCATCATGATGTTCGAGGATGGCGGCGACCCGTCCAAGGTCAACTTTGAGACGCTGGCGGTCGGCCAGGTGTGCGTGAGCGCCGACAAGGGCGATGCCATCACCCTGACGTGTGAGAACAGCAGGACCATCTCCAGCGTCGACGTGGCGAAGGGCCAGTGCGGCGCGTGCGAGGGCGGGTGCAAGTTTGAGGCGGCACACGACACGCTGTCGGCGACGTGCGTCGAGAAGGAGTCGTGCACGGTGTGCTACACCGACGCCTTTGACTCCGCCGACTGCAAGGGATCCAGCCTGCTCACCGTGCAGGCTACCTGCTTATAAATTGTAATGCCCTAGGGTCCAAACCGTCTTAGACCTAACCCCATTCTGGATAGGCCACGCACACGTAGCAACCTGCTTGCGCTTTTGTCCTCGCTTCGCGCAAAACGGTTAACCAGGGGTGCTACCATTGAAACTCCTAGGCTTATATGTAGGTGTTTCTCAAGGTAAGCTAGCAATGTTGGACTAACACAGAAATTCATGAGCACACACACATAGAACAACATGGGCCGGGTGTCACATAGACCCCCCCCTAAAAGGATCCGACGTCCTCGTCGGACCAACATACCCACACCGGGGCAAATGATAAGGATCTCCTCTCTTGGCACATATCTGTGCGTTCAGTGCCAGCACATATGCCATGCCGTGTGTCCATTTCGGGCCCACACGCGCCATATGCCTGCGCCCCTGACCCACACGCGCCCATGTAACCGCAAAAGTCGGCTCTGATATTATTTGTAACGCTCTACGGTCCAAACTGGCTTAGACCTAACCCTATTCTGGATAGACCACGCACACGTAGCAACCCGCTTGCGCTTTCATCCTCACTTCACGCAAAACAGTTAACCGGGGGTGCTACCATTGAAACTCCTAGACTTATATGTAAGTATTTCTTAAGGTAAGCTAGCAAGATGAGACTAACCTAAAAATTCATGTACACACATAGGCCGAGGTGTCACATAAATAGTTGGGCCAAGTTAGCTGGGACATTATCTCAGGTCTCAAGAGTTTTGCATAGGTATAGCTAATGTTTTGTTAGGCTTTAGTTTTCAGCGATCTAATCAACCTCTTAGTTGATGGATAGTGTGAATTATACTGTTTGCGCGAAGTTAAATTCGTAGTTGATTGCACATGGCGACTTCTTATATATTTTTCTGTCCGCTAAATATTTGCCCTCCCTAGTTGATTTATGTCATTCATGCTGTTTAAGAGCTGTGATATCGCTACAAATGCCAATGATACATATACAAGGATCGTGGCACATACGTCATTGTGGCAAACAAACTGATTACATTTAGAATAGCAAACACGACCGGCTGCAAATAAATGGATTCAAAATTGGACGATAATGGCATGCATGTACATATCTCGTATGTGTTATTACATGCTTGACAGCAGAAATGATACAAACTCAGTAATCGTGTTTGAATAAATGAATACATGCTATACTAACCTATAGCTGTTGTGCAAATAAGTGCAAAGGTCAGATAAGTTGTCTCAAGTAAGGTTGGCATATCTTCAGATGTACAAATGTATTCATTTCAGAAGAAGCTAAGACAGGTGGTACAACACTATCAGATACAGACATTTGCTTGCTACAACCCTGTATTGTTCTTGCAACATCACCTGCACACGGATGTTTTTCACAGAGTCAGATGTTGTCCAACCAAGTTAATAAAAGTGAACTCGATTACTGATGCAGACAATATAGGAAATTCTAATAGGTTCAATTGATGTACATGGCTCATGCTAGGAAAATGGCAGGCATTGAACCCATGTAAGTTGAGGTCATCATTCACATAAGAGATCCATAGTTAAGGCAATCACTATGAGCAAACTGCAGGGCTAGAAATATATCTTGACCAGGGTTCAAGAAACCAGCATAAATTAAACACTAATCGCCCAGGTAGCTTCTAAAAAAGGTTTTTTGAACACTAATCTTGATCATACCTCACAAATAATATGAACAATTCTTCATCGGTTATTGCTCCAAGTTCCATTCTTCTCTCTAAAGCAGTCAGCCCCCCACCATCTTTAATTGTTGTTCTTGCACCCCTGTAGAAAGGAGACACAGTTAAAACGGTCAAAATAGATCAACAAAAATTGACTGCATTTATTGCTTTCGTGTTCTCCAGTCGCAAATGAGAGGGTGGTCACAGAATTAAGGACATCACAGTAATAATAACAAATAAACAAAAAAAATAATGTGTATCATATGATGATCTGGAACAGGCACCAATCATAGTCAAGAATCAAGTGATACCACTATACCAATTGTTGAAGTATAAGTGAATTGTTAACTTTTCCTTATCAGCTTAAGCTTTTGGGTGAATTGGTTGGTGCATGCAACTCAATATGGTATCAGAGCCAAGAGGTCCCAAGTTCAAGATCTGGCTGACGCAATTAAAAAAAAATAATTGCAGTCTACTTCTATTCCACGTGTTAGGCCTAAGAGAGCCTACACGTGAGGGGGAGTGTTGAAGTATAAGTGAATTGTCCACCTTTCCTTATCAGCTTAAGCTTTTGGGTGAATTGATTGGTGCATGCAACCTAATACCAATTTACTGTCGCAGAGATATGGTGCCACTATATTGGTATGATCACATTGAATACTATATGCTGACATGTGAAGTCTTCATACTAAACTAAAGAATGAGGCATTAAACCTTCGTGGTTGCTTTTTTAGAGCGATAGGTGGACCTGGACATGGGATGATAGACACTTAGATGAATCCAAGTGTTTGAGCAAACAATACACTCACATAAGTTTTAAATATTTTGGTTAAATAGGTGAAATTAGCATACACATTGTCAAAACCCCAAAAGAAATATCATATCTTCCTAAATGTATCAGTGTCTAGTTCTTTATGTTGAATGAAATTAAAAATACAAGTACAGTCCTCTTGTAAAGAAATCAATTTACTTCTACACTGAAATAGTTCCAATTTAAGTGGAAACAGGAGCTTCAGACTTCGCATGACATGGCATGAGGGAGCATACATCTTGAGGCACTGAATATATTGCAACCAAAATTAACCACACACCGTGTTATAAAAATTTAACCAACACCATACAGCAAGAATCCAATCCTACCTCTTTAGTAGATGTTTGGTGAGGGCATCATTTTTGTTTTGGACACAATGGTGCAATGGTGTCCGTCCATGGAAGTCCTGCTTATTAATATCCGCACCAAAAAGTAGCAGAAGCTCCATCATTACAGGATGACCATATTGACACGCTAAGTGCAGTAAGGAACAGCCTTGTAGACAACCTTCTGGTTTCCCAGAATCCTCCATTCTCTCACAAGATGATGGATCAAGTAACTTCCTGTCTGTGACTGGCTGAACATGAACATCGTTGTTCAAGTCATCATATGTCATGTTAGGGCTCACATCAGCCAACACAAGAATACGATACACTGCTCTCACATCATTCGTCCTTATAGCTTCCAATATATCAATGGTAATTTGATTGGAATCTTTGGCAATAAGAAGTTTGTCCACATACTGCATGGATCATTTACGAGAATGAATAGTGTCACAATATACAGAAGATGATAATCAGAATAGAGAAAACTACTTAAGGAATAACACTGTATCATAATCCATACATGATGCTAATTGCTAAATACTATCAAGCCTAGCAAATCCAGAGTATTTTGAAGGGAAAAAAAACCTTGAGTGCTGCAGCCTGCATTACTTCTTTGCATATATATTCAACCATGAAAGCTTCAGTTTTCTAGGCAGCCATTTCATTAATTATGCAAGTTGTAGAGTTGAAATCAAATATTATTTGTCAAACAAGGAAATCATCCAATGGTCCATCAATTTTCTTATCCGTATCACACATGCAGGTTATCTGTCCCCAACAATACAGTCAGAAATTCAGATTGATAAAACGAATTATATATCTGGTTGTGTATCAAGCCCATAGATCTGAACTTTGACTCCAACTATAAGGTATGACAAAGGTTACATCACAAACAAATCCTCATGGTCCATACAAATTTTGCTAACTACATATGTGCATAATGATTCTTACAGGATTCATGTAAATATGAAACTGTGCGAATATTATTTCCATAGGTCCTATGCTAGCTGGCTGATTGGCTCCTCTAAAACAATGTTAGACACTTGGCTCAATATAGCTGGAAAGTAAATTAAAAAGATTTCCAAACTAAAATAATAGAGATTAGAACAGAATTCTAACTAGTATAGTGCTCATAAACACAGAAAGATTCCCTTTTGGAAACTTCATCAACAAACACCTGATAGGCCATATACTAATTATCAAGAATGCTTCACTAGGTTTAGACTTAAAGATAAAAGGAAGCACTGAAGAGCTTACCTTTGATTGTATGTACCTTTCCTTTATTGAGAAAGCATCGGTAGGTTTAGGCTTTTCAATGAAAAGAATAACGCTATTTGACTCATCCATTCTGCATGGATATAGAATAATAGATAATATTACACAATGTCAAGAAAGAAATTAGACAGGGGGAATGGGCAAAGTTTGTTCTTCCATGCACGCCTTAATAAATTGGTTGCCAATGCTCTTAATGTATAAAAACATGTTACAATGGCCTCTCTTATGACTCCTTTGTAGAAGATTAAAATAAGAAAGCTAATGAATCTCGAACCAATGAATGAAAAGGGAAAGACGTAATACCACTGCTTCATGGAAATCTCGAATCTATGAATGAAAAGGTAATGACGTAATACCACTGCTTCATGGACATCTACTGAACAAGTATTATTAACAACAGCATTTCCAAAGAAGAAAACACCTCCCTCAGATGCTGCTGATTATGTTATTGAGCACCCCTACCCATAATGAAAAGGATCCATTTCAGTCTACAATGGTAAATGTATTATAATTGCGGTACTATGTTCCTTATATGCAAGGATAAGCCAAAGAGTTCCAAACTTCCAGAAAGCTCAAATAATTTGAAAATCCTAAGCAATACATGTAGAAGTACAAAACAGCCTGTACACATGATCCATGTTAGCACAAACCGGTTGGCTGATTTATTAGTCAATGTACCACAGCTTACAGATTTCAGAAGGGAGTTGTGGACTTGTAGCTAGGAGGAGAAATGGTTAAAACATGAAGGTGAAAAGTAGTTAAGAAAAAATATACCCGCTTCAACTTACCCTTGATCTTCTTTCGGAAGCAGAGCTTCCCAAATGGAATTAGCGTAATCATTTCCAAGTGCACGGAACAAATCCATAATTACTGGCTCCCATACTTTCACATCTAGTCTCAAGGATCGAACCTACATCAAGTAAGAACATCAGCTGCAATGCTGAAATATGGGCGTCTCTATTGTGTAATCTCAAAATCAAAAGATATTTTAAAACATAAATATCACAAGCCCACAACATAGCATATATGGCAAAGATTAATGTATTTCAACTTTTGAGTAGTTCTGAACATCTTATATGCATTAACAAATACAATTGAAGGGTACAACTATAAACAACCGAGCAAAGGTCTTTAAGTAGTCCTATGCTCCCAAAAACTAAATTGCACAAATTAGAGTTGGCCTTATCAAGTCTTTAGAAGGTAAACCCCATCTGCTTCCCGCCAAATCCTTATCTCGCTTGCAGCATGTGGAGGCTGTGGCCGAGACACACTGCCGCAGATGGAAGTAGTCGGCGATTCACAGCACTTCACTGAGAACAGCGCGAGCAACCATAGCCCTTCCCTCACCCTTACGTATGCCGAAGCCGGGAACAGAAGCAGGAGGCCAGCCAATTGGCCACCACTGCGCCGGCAATGGCCAACGCCATTGGCGGTGGGGCGGTGGATCTCATGCCTGAATCACACCTTAGACTGATCACTTCTCCGTAGTTGGTTTTGTTGTTTTGCTTTTCTATCTTGATTGTCTCCGCCGTCCTCTTCCCACCTCACTTGTTGCTGCAACCTTATAATCCTTATGCTCACCATTCCTGATGCAATGTCTTAAGAGCAGCATCACCATCACCATTGTTGGTATTTCCTCATCATTTTATCAAACAGCGATCTACTCATTCCACACCATCTGAAATTTATAACATAATCTTTCTCGTTTAATTGCAACTGGCAATGCCTAGTAGCATTTCTTGGTCATGTAATCATCCATCACAAGAGCACAAATTCTCTCAATTCAATCAGTGCAGATAATATGATGGGAACAGCAACTACACTAGATTGATTACTGTCATGGTAGCTGATGGTTGAGGTGCAAGGATAAATGGAGGTGAGTGTCAGTTGATGGTGAGAGTGAGACCATGCCCGCACACAAGATGATTGAGGTGAGCAGATTGCCGGTATAGACAGAGATTTTGGATTGCAACTGCAGGAAGGTAATGTTCCTAATGGAGAAGAGAGATGAATCGAGGAAAAGGGGCAGACTCTTTTCTCTCTTTTTATTGCTTTATGCTCTGGTAGCCTGCAAAAATCTAGATCATTCATTTCAGATCCAATATCTGTGGTTTTCTTTGCACCAGAAAGGTAGGATACCAACCTTAAAACAAAAGGCAATTCATAGTTTACATTAAGTTCCATAAATCATCATCTGCAGTGATTGGCGGAATTGAACAGTTTACAGTTTTACACTACTTCCATCACTAAGTTAATATTTTCAGAAATTTCAATTACCTTTTTTTCGAGGAAGACAGGGTCAACCCAAAGTAATCAATGATTAAATAATTAGCATAAATTAGGCGTTAAAAAGATAGAATTAGAGGTAGTACCTTTGAAATATGGACTCCAAGATTCCTGTGAGCCCCAGAGCACTCAATACAAATAAGAATACCCAAGTTTAGAGATGCCCAATCGGGATCTGGAGAACGACATTCTGCACAACTGTCATTTCCAGGGATATTCCTGAGATGGTTGAATATATCAGCATGTCCCTCTGAACTTTTGCTCTCTTCAAGAGATACAGAATCAATAGAACTTGCGGACCCATGATTTTCTGCCTCGAGCTTTCCGTATGACAGCTGAAATGAAATGAAATCAGGAAAAAATTAGTTGCGTACAATCTTGAACAATCAATAACTTCAATCATCATATGCATTTAAAGCACTAAAATGGAGCTAATCTTAAGGCAGGCCAAGCACTATTACTGTATTACATGATTATGCAATGCAGATGCATACAGTTAGATATACCGTTTGTTTCTACTAATCAGGTAACAAAGTGTTGCTGTAGGATGTATCAAAAGAGAAAAGACTGCAGTAAACCTGCTGCGGGAATGGTGAATTTAGCAGTGATGCAATAACTCCAGTAATTTTCTCAATCCAGTCCTTTTGGTCAGCCCCTGTTTCTGCCTGCTATCAACAAAGTGAAAAGTATTAATATCTAAAGAAATGGATGTGGCATCAGTGTATGAAAAAATAGCATAAAAATGTGTTCTTCTTGAACACTAAAATTTTGCGCTGTATACATATAGTTCAACGTCTGAGGAGTAACAGTTACAATTACCTGCAAAGTGTATGTCTTCATGGGAGAGATTATTCTGAAGCAAAATCTTAATTCATTTTCTTCTGTATCAATTTTAATTGTTGAAGTTCTGAGATTAATTGTACGACACGAAAGTGAATCTTCACCCTGAGATGAAGCTCTTTGGTTCAAGAATCTGAAGCGACCAAAAACACCAGTCCCTTCCCCAGCTGTTTGCTGTGATGCCACCCCTTGCTTCCAAGAGAACAAAAGGAGGTAAATGTAAAGTAGGGAATGAATAACATATGATACACGGCTGCTTAGGGTAAATTACATAACACATTTAAAACATAACTTCTCAAACACTGCACTTAAAACAATCCACCACAGCCCCATTAAAATGGTAAATTGCACAAAAAATTCTCAGAGTTCAAATAATACTACGGCCCTTAAAAAATCACTCCGCTTGATGGAGGAAAAAAATATGCATCGATCAGATACATTCACTAGAGAATGACACATCACCACATGAACAATATAAAAAAATAATTAAAAGGAAACATAGCACAGTAAATAAGTGTGATGAAAACCACAATCAAGAAGGATTAGAAGCTACTAGAAAAGGATAATATTTATTAGAAATATAGATGAATTACACCTAAACAGTCAAATATGAGTAAGACAAAATATAGATTTATAAAAAATACAAGTAATATAGATTTCTAAAAAATACAAGTTTGCCTACTCACACAGGCAAAAGATAAGGAGCTCGGGATACTTGACGACGTGCCAAGTTTTAAATATATTCACAAGCCGCGATCAAAACGCTATGTGCTAACATAGATTGCATACCGATTGTTTATTTCCCTTATTCCCATAGTAGTACAGAGTCCCATGACTGTCAAGAACAAAAAACCTCCTCTTCCATTCTCCTCGTAAATTTTCAGAACGCTTAAAGAGATAACCTTGTTTAATTATTTGAACCTGGTAAAGAAACAAATTAGTAAGGGAAAGCAACTAAGCTTCTCTGAATTAACATAGAATAAAAATGTGACCGAATTTAATTATAAAAAGGGGATAACAGAAGAGTATAATACTAGATTTTGAACCAAAAGAATAACAATCATAGATACAACTTGTCTGGTCCTATTTCAGGAACATATGCATAAACAAATCAATCACCGTGTTAGAAACAAAAGGGCGTTGGCACTTAAACATCTGTATTATCTTTTGGCTATCAGCCTATATTGTCTTCAAATAATTACATGAAGCAGCAAAGCAGCATCCTTAGAATTCCGGATATTTTAGTCTATTATTTATGAATCTTTACTCAACAGTGGATAATTAACAACCTCGCCATTGGCAGTTGACTGCATCAAGGCTTCAATCTTCTTATAGGATTGAAGGCCAACAACATGGATACCATCACCGCTAGTAGATGTGTCCACATTACTAGCCATTCTCAAGTTTGCTATTTCCTCCTGCGTTCTAAACTCTTGAATTCTCTTTGCAAGTTTATCTTGCTCATTGACAGCCATTTCTTTTGATTGTTGCGCATATGTTAGAACCTGCACCAAGACCGTACTGTTAGCATATTCATGGTAATTTATGGTCAACAGACTCATGGTTATCAGAATGAACATTTATCGGTTAAAGGCCAATGTGTCACAGGAGAGATTATTAAACCTGGTGAATGAATGGTTCCATTTGGCTCAGTAGCTCATATCCCTATTATATCAAAAAAAGAACAAAATCAAGAAGGATCCGACCAACCAAACAACACCAATCACCAAAACTGTAGAAAGTAACCATGCCTGCTTAAAATATCTCAAATGGGCATCCATCACCGCACTTATTGATTCCAAGAACTCATACTTCTTCTTTGCTTCAATGTTTGCAAGGGCATGTACCTGAATTCCTTACAGCGAATGAGAATGATTGGCATGGTTATATGATATACTTAACAATGTTAGATGAAAAAAATCTTGATACATACTAAGTTAAAGCGGCATCTTTCGAAAGCTGACTTGGCATTGTGTAGATCCTGTAAACTTGGAATTAGGGAGATGGTACGCAAGCTGAATAAATATTCATTATGAAAAAGTTGTCACAGTTTACCTCCTCAAGTCCTGTCACTACATCTGCTCTAGTCCCTTTCCGCACTGACACAAATTTTTCACGCGCCTGACAAGCAAGGTAGCAATAGAATCTTAATAGTGCATAAGGCATTACAGTACAATATTAAAGAAAATTGTATAAAGAAAATGGGTCACACTGTTTATTTGTGTATGTGCTCTACACGCCAACATGAAGAAATAAATAAAAAAATGGTAACGACATAGCTTGAACTCAAGGCATCACCTGATCATAACCCATTGTAGCCCTATCCAATCGCTGTCGACAATCCTATATACAGGGTCGAATGTTAGCATATAATATTTAACTAACCAATGTGTTAAAACTCCCAACTTCCACACGAACATCAAGACAGTAGGGCAAGTGCAGTTACAAGAGCACCGGTTATAAATTGTTGTCCCATTTCCCAAAAAGGAAGTCACTGAAACTCAAAGTACAATTTTAAGACATTTTAGGTTTTTTCTTTTCTTGTAGCTATAGGAAACCAGAGGGTTGGAGTTTGGGGCCAACAAACATGCAATTTTACCGAGCCACAAAGAGAGCAAGCATGTGTGCGTTTTTGGGCGCCGGGGCTACCTTTACGCCATGCAAATCCACCTTGACAAATTGCATTAAACGATCACTAAGCATATGCTCAACCTGTTTGAGGGAACACACCGATTAGAATACAAATAGTCATTAATAATGTTTTTACTAATAAAATAATATCAAAACACCATGGCCAAATAAAATTTGCATTTCCCAGCCTTCTAGAAATCAGATCAGCACATCAACATTTTGCGAGCCCAAACAGAGACTTGGAGACTACGTCACAGAACACATAAATATCTTCTTTCAGCACATAATTCAGGGTTCTGGATTTATGCAGTCAAAACTATGTATATTCAAATGTTCTTTATTCCAATGCAGCTTTTTCAGTTGTATAAAGGCCATAGTGGCCTGGTTAGACAACCAAGCACTTTTACTGTCGTACAGTTGTCATTCCAAAAGGATTCCTTTGAACTTACATAATAGTTTAAAGTATGTAGTACATCACAAATGCTGCTGCGCTTGGATGGTTTTATGGCCAACCTTCACTGCTGTGGTGTTAGGTTCAACAAGCCTGATCACTATCCTTTTAGTTACTTAATTTGTTCATATCCAATATTAATAAGACAACTCTGCATTTTAGAAAAGAATGAAGAACCTTGAACAACAGAAATGAAGAGAGTCTTGATAGAAAGAAGAACCCTTTTGGCACTTTGATAGAAAGAAGAACCCTTTTGGCACTTTCTTCTGATCAGTTTTGCTTCTTGAAACATAAGAATGTACAACCCTTAACAAATTGAGAAAAGTGCATGACTCAAGACTCATAACTGTATTTTCGTGGCTATGCAAATTCCTACCCGTACGTTAAAAATGTAACGTTTTACCACTTATACTTTCAGTTTGTTGCATATGTATTGAAACTTACCAAATAATCCCATTCTTAGGTGGTAAAATATACTTAGCATGCCAAATATTAAAACTACAGGTGGCAAATTGCCAAGTTTCAAACTGCAGGCAGGATTTGTTTTTTTTTTAAAAAAAGGAAAGTACAGGCACTGCTGATGCAAATGTTGTAAACTGAAAATGATACAGATCATGCCATGACACACAGGGACAAGTCCAGGGTGCCCAGCTCAGAACTTACAGTCCAGCAACAGCAATGTTATTTTCCAATTCCTTATCTTCTCATGGGTGAAGTGAACTACCTATGGAAAAGAAACTGTAGAGTTCAATGGTATATGATAGATAGTACCTGAGAACGAAGGAGTTCCTTGTATGTTCCAAGCTCCCTAAAAGCAGTAGTAAACTTGGACATTACAGGCCCTGCAACAGAATAAAGAATTTGGAACTTTCATTTGTCTCTGAAATCTGAATGGTTTCATGGAATCACAGTTTATTAAAGAAACTTGTGGGATGTAATTACAGTGAAATGGCATAGTATCAAATCATGTTTACTGCTGCAAGAACTATGGTTTATTGCGTAACTTTGAGTGTACAGAACACCAGTAAATAATTGCATAAGTAGGGAGGGGAAAAAACATCGTTAATGAGTGCCTGGTTATGTCTGTATCTTTATATATTCGATGATCTTCTGTTCTGAACTTTCCTTAAGAAAGGTGTGCATCAAAATGAACATGCAGTATATATTTAATAGTAGACAAAAGGGGCACCAAGATATTTAGCAATTGAAAAGGATAAACTTAGCGGTTTTGCTAGGTATAGATGAGAAACCAGAAAAAAAATAGCCAATAGAAACATCAGAGCTTTGATGAAATAACCTCCAATGGCAACACTGATAGGGTCATCTTGACCAGCACCAAATGCTTCTAAAGCGTCAGCAAATGATAGATCTCCTGCATATCCTTCATCAAGTGATCCCCTGAAACTAAGGCTATTAGAACCACTATAATAAAGGCTTCTTATTATTCTTATTAATCCTATAAACTATCAAAACTACAATCATTACATGTAATATCATAACAAAAAGATAGCCTGAACCATCAAAGTAAGAAAGGGGTGTGCAAAGTTATCTATTGACACTACGTTTTATCGAATAAGCATTTTTATATGATGTAAACTTCCAAGTTATTAATATTGACATTGGACAATAAAACAACAATGCAGGATCAACTTTATTATTATTTTTTAGTATTGCAGTAAGGTTGTGGTGGGCGCTCCAAAGGAAAAAAGTCCTAAAAAGGTATGTTAACCTAATCAAACATGTGTACGAAAATGTTGTGACTAACGTCATAACATGTGGCGGCAGTACTAATGACTTTCCTATTAAGATAGTACTACACCAAGAGTCAGCGTTGAGACCATACATTTTTGCTCTAGTGATAGACGAGGTCACATGGGACATACAAGGAAATATCTCTTATTGTATGCTTTGCGCTGATGATGTAGTGCTAATTTATGAGAGTAAGGTAGGTGTTGATAGAAATCTGGAGTTGTAAATAAAGACCTTATAATTAAAGGTCTTTAGACTTAGTAGGAATAAAACTGAGTATACAAGGTGTGATTTTAGTGGTGCTAGGGCGGACGATGGAGATGCTAGTTTGGACGGACAAGTAGTGCCTAGGAAAGACACTTTTCGATATTTGGGATCAATACTACAGTGGGTTTCGGATATAAAGGGTGCTCTGTCGGTCCCTGTGCTTCATGAGTATCTTCTGATCTGGGACCTGGTAAATGACTTCCCATTACAACCAGAGGTGGCTGATCAGCATCATTGGAAGCTCTCCAAATCTGGATCCTATACTAGTAAATCGGCTTACGAGGCTTTCTTCTTTGGCACAATTCGGTTTGCACCGTGGAAGAGAGTTTGGAAGTCTTGGGCCCCCCTTCGCTGCAAATTCTTCATCTGGCTTGCTATTAAGAATCGCTGCTGGACAGCTGATCGACTTGCCAAAAGAGGTCTCCCACACCCTGTTGCTTGCCCCCTTTGTGACCAAGAAAATGAAGTCAGACAACACTTGTTAGTCTCCTGCGTCTTTACCCGTCAGTTTGGTTTATAATCCTTCGAAGCTCGGCTGGCCTCAATTGCTCCTCACCAACCTCAAACAAGTTCTCAAGTCGGTGGTGCCAAGTCGTGAAGGGTGTACCAAAAGGTCATCGAAAAGGGATCAATAGCCCGACCATCCTTGTCTCTTGGGAAATCTGAAGCACCAAAATGACTGTGTCTTTAATGGCACCACCAAGCATCTCGCCTTCTTGCAGACTATCACTGATGAATGCATTTTGTGGTGCACAGCAGGTGCAAAAGGTCTTCAGGAGTTGCTTGCTAAGGCATAGCCGTCTTAGATGGGTCGTTGGGGTATTTTAGTTTTTTGCTAAGGTTGTTGTGTGTGTCCTGGGGTGAGTATGTGTGTGGGGATTCCTTCCCCTTTGTTTTCCTTTTTTCTTCTTAATGAAATGATATGCAGCTCTCCTGCATGTTCGAGAAAAAATACTACAGTGGGACGGCGAAATTGATGAAACCGTGAGCCACAAGATAAGAGCGAGGTGGGTGAAATGACGTCAAGCATCGGGTGTCCTGTTTGATGAAAAAAGTCATTCAAAAGTTAAAAAGTAAGTTATATAGGACGGCGATCATACCTGTGATACTCAATGCTGGATGACTAAAAGACAACATATACAGAAGATGAGTGTAAAGGAGATGAGGATGTTACGGTGGATTTGTGGTCACACAAGGCGGGATCAAATCCGCAATGATGATATACGTGATAGGATGGAGGTAGCACCAATTAAAGAGAAGCTTGTCTAACATCACTTGAAATGGTTTGGACATCTCCAACAGAGGCACTGGTACGTAGTGGAATTTTAAGACGTACCAAAAGCATAAGAGGTAGGGATCAACCAAGACTGACATGAGAGGAAGTAGTTAAAAAAGACTTAAGGGATTGGAATGTATTCAAAGGGTTGGCTTTGAATAGGAGCAGGAGCACATGGAAGTTAGCGATCCACATACTGGAACCATAACATAAGAAGAAGGTTTAGAGGCGATGTTTTAGGCTCTCGGTTCAGATGGCAGGATGTAGGGCTTAAGGTTTCAGTATTGTAGGTTTTATTACAAGATTCTCATTTCTTTGACCTTAATGTTTCATTCCTAGTCTATCCTAACTTATTTGGCACAAAAGCCTTTGTTGTTGTTGTTGTATTGCAGTAAGGTTGTATGCCCTCGGGAGGGTGTGCAGGTTTAGACCATAAACATAGATAGTGAAAAAAATGAATGTATTTCTTGAACTAAAATAGAATTTGTACAAAAGGGGGGTATGAGCAGCGTATGCAATACAGTACTAAGTATATATGGCATATGCATCAATCTATGTGCTGCCAAATTGCTCTAGAACTTCACATCAGATATTTACAGTTATAAAACAGGAGTTAGAAGAGAAATGTACATGAATCTTTTACATCCTTTATGAAGATTGGAACACCGTTCTTTCAGTTCATCGGTAAGTTGTTCCAAAGAATTGACCTGCAGATCAATGAAGATAACAGGTTAGTTGGACAAAAAAGAGAGACAATTTGACAATGTTCGGATGTTCGCACTGGAAACTATCTGGCAAAATTATTAAGACCAATGTCCATTGTCCAGACAGTCTTGAGTCAAGATCACTATAATTTTGTGAACTTCTCAGTTTACCCCATAACAGCTATTGCATAGAAAAAATATTCTGATTGATTTCATCACAAAGTTATTGCAAAATTTTATCATGAGGAAAACTAGACACTGAACAGCATGTTCGCTCCAAATAACTAACTAATTTACATGATGAAGCATATGTATGTGAGTTCAATATGTTAATTGGCCATGATGATCCAACTAATGCATTCCAATAACTCATACAAGCACCAAGGATATTGCAAGGGAAAATGGCACATTTGGTCCCTCTACTTTAATCCGAGGCTCATTTTGGTTCCCCTACTATCAAAAGGGGATTGGTGTGGACAAGATGGTAATTTCATGCATGATGAGTCAGCAAGTAGAAGCCCTGTCTGAGTTAGCAACCAAGTCAACATCTATTTCTCCCACCACATCAATGCTTGCTCTTGAATGACCCAGATTTGAGTGCAGCAGGACTAATTTGGCATGTTTGAAAATATGGGGATCAAAATGAGCCTCAGGCGAAAGTAGGGTCCAAATGTAACATTTACAAATATTGAAAAAATGAAAAAAAAAAAACCACCAAACGACCTATTCATGGTTCTAACTGACTAAATGACACCAAAACAGCAAGCCTAGATTATACCATGGGGGGTACAATTGTATTTTGTATTCTTAAAAATGTACAGTGGCATGCATATAAGAGTAGTTGCACCTATATAATGATTTTGTTTTAGAGTGGCATTTTAATGATTTTAGGCTATCCAGCGGCATTTTTATTATTAAACAATTTCTATAGTTGCACATATGTAATTTTCTCTATCCTTTTAATTTTGATTTTAAGCAACAAAGTAACAGAGAGCTTTTAAAAAAGTAGGAAAATGTCCATTATTGGTCCCTCAACTCTTCGTATGGTTTAATTTTCGTCTTTCATCTGCAAAACCGGGTAAAACACGTCCTCTAACTCTTAAAACCATTTAGAATCTGTCCCGCTTGCTTACAAAAGGCGATTTTGACCCACGTGGCATGCCACATAGGATCTTAGCTGGCCAAAAGGAGGTGGGGCCCAACTTAATTTTTATATTAAAACTGAAAATGCTTAATATTTCAACGACACGTGGGTCCATCCTACCCGGCGAGTTGTCCGTGGACTCGGTGCACCATAGACATGCTGGCCCCACCTCATTTTGGCTAGCTCAGATCCAACATGGCATACCATGTGGATCAAACTAAGTCAAAACCGTATTTTGCTATTTTGAGAGTTAGAGGATGTGTTTTACTCGGTTTTGCAAATGAGGGACGAAAATTAAACCATGCGAAGAGTTGAGGGACCAAGAATGGACTTTTTCCACAAAAAAAAAAGGTAACAGTGATCTGTTGGATATGCTCAAACAATATATTCATTGTAGAAGCAAAGATGTCCACTAATATCTTAGCTTACTGACATAAGCATATAATTTAACAGGTGAATATAAATAGAAAAGTAATTATTGTAATTCAATAGGTGACACATTACGATTTGAGACCCATCAATTCATATCAACAAAGAGGAAAGGGCAACAAAACCAGAAAATTACACCAATTATAGTGACCAGATTCGGAACATTTGGTCAAGCAAGCCTCCCAATTAACCTAATCCACAAGCTCAAACCGAACATGCTCTAATTATTTTGTTCAAGTGCGTGACAAAAATTGATCTAGAAACAAAAAGGCACCGTTACAATCAGAAAGGCCTTAAAAGCAATCCGGAAACAACAAAGCACATAACAAATCGGGATCTAAGCGCACAAAAGCAAAAAAAAATAGACAATGCAAAACCACTTCCCGTTGCAGCCTACAATGTGATCCACTCATGCGGCCAGATCAAACCAACCTACCGAACTCGCTCAATCCAGCACGGAATTCTATCAAATAAAGCCCCAAGCCACTCAGAAATCTCTCGCATCTCTAATCCAAAACCAACCGACACCCACGGAAGCGCGCGATCAAGTCGAGATCTCGCCACACAGAACAGCCAAATCCCCAAATCCGCCCCAGCTCTGCCATCAGAACCACCAAAACTCCAATCACAGCTCAAAATCCTCCACCTCTCCGATCCAAATCGACCCAAATCCAACTAACGACGCAGAACAGACCGAGATCTCGCCACGAGAACCCAAAACAACAACCCCGAGGGACCGGATCGAGGACTCCTTTCGGGCGGCACCTGCTTGCGGAACATGGGGGAGTCCTCGAGCTTGGTGAAGGCCGCCATGCCTGTCCGTCCTCGAGTGGAGGTGGGGTGGGGTGAGGCTGCTCTCTCGAAGCTTGCGGAGATCTGGGCGTGGACGGGAGGTGGAAGCGTAGGCGAGGCGAAGCGGTCGGCCAGCTGCTCTCTGTCGTGGTGGCGCTGTTTGGTGTAGGCTGCACAGCTCCGGGTTTGGCTGGCTTTTGAACCCGCAAGGTCGCACCTTTTTTTTTTTTTGGAGAGAGATCCGCGAGGTTACAACTGATTGGACCGGGTTAGTGGGATGCGCGTAAAACAGAGTGGTTTGGGCCGTTCTGGCTGATCTCGTCGGGCTGATGTGAAGTTCTCGGGCTCAAATAAACTGATTTATAATTAAAACTATATTATAGCTAACTAAAATTATACTGTAACTGATAGTATCTTATTTAACGTAATTAAATTTAAAAAATTTAAAAATAAAAAAACAGGTTAGCCCATCATAGACAATACAAACGAATACGGGAAAAAAGAACCGGCAAAAAAGCTAAAAAAAACAAAAAAAGACGAAATTTATGAATAGTAAAAAATAAGTCAGAAGTCAGAAACTCAAACCAAAATGAGCGGAGCCTAGTGCAATGAGCTGCTACATGCGACATGGTGGATTTCTCTTTATCCCTGCGAGATGGTGGGCTTACATCATAACATGATCCTCCTTCCCATTAATTCAGTTCTCCTGTACAGTTTAGACAACCAGATGTTGGATGAGTTCTTTTGGGCTAATGGGTTATAACTTATAACTTAAATATTTAAATTCTGGTTATTCGCGAGAGGCAGTACGCAGAGGATGGCTGTTTGCGAGAGGCAGTACGCAGAGGAAAATAGTCGCATGCGATTTTGGCCGGTACAGTTAAACTCAGTACACTTTTTACTATAATTTTTCTATTAACCCCACCTTAAAAACGCACCATTTAAAAGCTAGCTAATATAGACAATACAATCATAAACTAACTTTTGCAGACCAAGTCCCGAACGCAGCGGGGAACAGAGGAAAAGCAAAGTGAGTTCAGCTTGCAGCCAAGGCCCACTCGCCAGCGGAAGCCTCTTGCTCGATTTAGGCCCTGTTCTTTTCAGCTTCTAAAAGTCGCTTTTGACTTTTCTCTGAAGAACTAGCTTCTAAATAGAGTATTTTTTTCAAGATATGGTCTACTAGTTAATTGTAGTACATACTTTACTGACTTCATTTATATCGGCAAAAACCACACGTGAATTTCTGTTACTCTGTAATCTCTTGTACAAACAGCCTAAAAGTCACAAGCCGCAGCCAAAAGCCACAAGCCGCAGCCAAAAAGAACAGGCCCTTAGTGGTTTTGATTGGGGTGTGTGAGTTATTTTCTAGACAGTTGTATTGGGGTTGTGTGGGACCTTCTTGTAAGTGAGTTTGGGGGAGTTGATTAAATATGAGAGGGTGTGTGTTGTGTGGGGGGTGAATGAAGAAAACTTGAATCTTCTTTCTGGAATCCTTCCTCTGAAATTCCAATCCATTCCCTAATTCTGTGCTCCTCTGGGATCCTCTAGTTCTTGCTTTATCTGAATCCCCTACATCTTCTATTGGTTGTTATCAATTGGTATCAGAGTCTTGCCCAATCTGGATCCGCCTCGCTACCAAATTCGCTAAGCCTCCAAAATCACATCCATAGACGACAAAATCAACGAGATGATGGCGCTGATGGCGAGGATCCCGACCTTAATCAAGAAGGTGGATGGGATAAAAGCCACCGTTGAGGAAGTCAAGGGGGTGCGATCGGTGTTAGAACAGTGGAAGCCAGAAGTGGAACAAAAGGTTGCTCAATTAATGACCACAGTGGGGAATTTGAGCACGCACGCTCCATGTAGAATCCCCGCCGACGAGACTTGGCTTCCGCCGGTGTTGTTTGGAGGCTAACTCCCTGCTGTCGAGAGGGCGGTGCAGGCGTTGCGGTCAACAGTCGTACCCGCGCGGTGCGATCGTGGTCAACAGTCAGACCAGCGTGGGCGTCGTAGTCGACGGTCGTACCCACGCGGCGTGGTCGTGGTTGACGCGGCGCGGTCGACGATCGAACCAGCGCGGCATGGTCGTGGTCGACGGTCGGACTAGTGCGGCGCGGTCGTTGCCATGGGGTACCGCCTGCACCGCGTGCTGGGCTCGGCGATCGCTACCGCCGCACCTCTCTTTCGCTTGGTCGCCGTCACTTTCTAGCCCCTTCTCTTGCGTAGCTTCTTACGTGTCCCCACGGTAGACCGCCGCCGATGGCACATCACTTTCGAAAACCAGTAGTCCCTCTCTAACGCCTTCCCTTGCGCAGTTTCTTACGCGAGTCCCCACAGATGACGCCAATTGTTGTAGCATGCCTACAACAGTGGGTATAAGATACCCTTCTCCATAGGAGACATAGCCAAGAGAATTACAGAGAGAGAGAGAGCTGGTGATGAAATGAGTGGATCTCTCCCTCACGTCTCTCTTGTGGGTTTATATATATGAGTGGGATAAGATGAGAAATTACCATTCTACCCTTTAATAATTACAAAATATATGGGTACATTGGTATATTCCTCTATATTATTGGATCTATTACATATTAGGCCAGTTGTAAGGCCTAGTCACAAGGAGTTAGATCACCCCTACAACAGGGAGAGTTCTCACGAGAAAGTCCGACTTGAGAAATGTCTGAATGAATCATTCTTAATTGGGAGAGTTCTCAAGAAAAGTCCCTACTTGAGAAATGTCTGAATAAATCTTTCTTAATTCTTGTGAAATGTCTGAATGAATCTTCCTTTCACTTCCAAATCATTTGTTTCCTGATTGTTTCTTCGTAATCATGCTTACCGAGGTGACTGCCTTCCCTATTTTGTTTTTTTAATATCTGTAGTCCAAAAGCTTTTTTTTAATATCTGTAGTCCAAAAGCTTGTGTAAAAGACCTGTGAACTACTCACTCCATTCTTTGTTTACTTGATTTTTTTTATATTTTTTATGATCTTCGAGATGTAACTTTGATCCCTACTTTTTATAATTTTATACTAAGATATACTAATAAAATTATAATATTATGAAAGTATTTTTAACGACAATTCTTATGATATAATTTTTATATAGCTAATGTAGATAGTTTAGAATGGAGGGGGTATTGACCAAACATCAATGGTGTTCAACGCCAAATCGAACTGTAAAAGAATATAAGATGACGTGGCAATGCCTTATGCCGACTTTTGCGTAACATATATCGCAACAACTAATACAAGGCTGACTACAAGAATCTATTATATTATTAAAGTAAAGACAAAAGAACCCACCACATTCACTCTCAAGGAAAAGAAATTTCCCTGTTAATCCGATGAAAAAGAGAAATATCCACACCATTGATCGTGGTGGGTCCAAAATATAATGGCCTAGATTAAAAAGAGATTCCATGTCAAATACAAAAAATAACTAAAATTCAGCATAAAAAGTAAAATAAAATTATCAATTTTATTTTCACAAAAATTCCTAAGTAAAATTAAATAAAAATAATTTGGAATAAATTTTAAAATTAACATTTGAATTCGTATATGAATTCCAACAAAAAATAACTGAAAATTAGAATAAGAAATAAAATAAAATAAGCAATTTGATTATGATCTGAATTCTAAATTTAAATCTCTAAATAATTGTAAATTACAATAAAAATTAAACAAAAATTAGAGATTGGATTTGCATATGAATTCTAAGCAATAAAATTGAAATTAGAAATAGAAAAGAAAAGAAAATTTGCAATTTGATTTATGTACAAGTCAAAAATAAAATCCTTAATTAACAAAAAATATAATAAATTAAATAAAATTAGAAATTTGGTTTTCATACGAATTTCTAAGTAAAATCCCTAAGTAAATATAATTCAGAATAAAATTTAAACAAATATTAGTAATTGAATTTGTACATGAATTAAAAAAAATTAATTGAAAATTGGTATAAAAATATAATGAAATTAGCGATTTGATTTCTATTCGAATTCCAAAGTGAAATCCCTAAATAACTATAGTTCCTAGTAAAAATGAAAAAAAATTAGTAATTGGATTTGTATAAAATTTTTACTAAAAAATAATTAAATTTCTTATTAAAAACAAAACGAAATTGCAAAGTAAAATCCCTAAATAACTAAAATTCAATATAAATTAAATAAAATTACTAATTTCATTTGTATACAAACTCCAATAAAAACAACTAAAATTTTCAATAAAAAAGTTATAACAAGGACAACACGAATAGTGTTGGAGGAGATCACAAAAGAGCGCAACAATGCCAATTTGTCTAACAAGAAGACATCGATCGACCAGAAAGCGAAGAGTCGAGACGATGGCAGGGGTGATGAGGACAATGCCGTGCTACCCACCTTAGCCATTTGATAAGGACAAATGTTGTGCTACTCGTCGAAGTCGTTGAAGAGACATGGAATGACAAATCATAAATTGCACATCTTTTACAGTAGCAAATAATGAAATATCCCGTGTCTAAATAAGGGAAGCTTTGGCAGAGAGGAGACAAAGTTTTGCATTGAAGATGAACTATAACGATATGTGGTTATCATGTAGCTAGGAACGTGCCATTACTGGTAAGGGGCATGATGTCACTTACAACGACGAGAAGATTATCCAAATAGTTAGACAGCAACTAAAGCAAATATACCAACATCAATGAAGATGTGAGATTACCGCGGTTAGTGACGAAGCCATAGAGTTGAGGTGGCCAATATTGAAGAAGAGGACCGATTGACATGGGAGAAGAGAGACATCGAGCACATATAACTCCTTGTATGTGTATATACATGCATGCGTTTGTACAAATAGAAGCATGAACGTACGGAAGTAGAGAAGCAAAGAGCTCGAAGTACAGATGGTGCAGCCATAGGGAATATGCTTAGGGTCACCTGAGAGAGTGTGACGGGTGTCACCAGCAGGAATCAACGATAGTTGCATGTGTATTGATGTTTGATGTTGTAACGATCATCATTAAGCAATAATGGAGAGAAGTAGAGGATAACCGTGTGGCAGAGTATTGTATTAGAATGAGTAACAGCTAAGAGATTGTATTGAAATGGGTAACAGTTAAAAGTGATCTATCAATAATTGGACGTGCTGTTAGAGATTGAAGCAGAAAAGTTGCAATGGCGAGAAGAGATAGAAGACACACGGTTCGGTGGAGGCAGCCGACATGTGAGGAATTATAAATTCAAGGTAGGTCGTGCTATGGTGCATCGGTGTATACGTGGGCAATATACTCTAATACTATGCAAACTAATAAATTGCCGCACATATAATCAACATATTGATTTTAGATTAAATAGAAGTACATGCACATGAATACATTTTGGCAAAAGTAACTAATGGAGGAACAATAGGAGAGGCGTGCAGCTACATGATCCATACATATGAGAGTATTTATTTGTTAAAAAACCTCAATCTATGAAGATGATACTTCAACTACATTTTTTAAGTTATATTTTTCTTCAAGTTCTATTATCATTTTCAGTGTTTATGATATATTAAAAATCCTAAATAGCCTAAAAGATACATAAATATATTTTTAAACATCTAAGTTACATTATTTGATACTAAAAATTTTGAAATAAATCTAGACGTGCAAATACACAAGTCACCCTGCTAGTTTCTTTACTAATTAAAAAGACTGTCATTTGTACATTTGCCTGCCTCTCTCACATTCTCTCGTAGCTACCTCATGCGCAAAATTTCCCCGTCTCCGTTTTCTAAGTCCTCCCCACGAGTCTACAGTAAAAGGTGTTCTATTAGTTTCTGATTCTGACTTCTATTTGAAGAAATCAGAAACTAATATAAATACCCGACTTCTTGAAGTAGTTTCTCCACTTCTCTCGCTCCCGTTCGCTCTGATGATAAGACAGAGGTCACAGGAACATCACGAACCCTCACTCTTTTTGTTCCCGTCTCGCATACGCAACTCTTGCTCATTTTTCATATCACTCGTCGCCTCCTTTTAAAACCGATTCTTTCAGCCATTGCTATTTATTTTTAGCAAATAAAAAAACTATTAGCCATAACTAAAAGCATCAGCAGAAACCTATACGAAACGCTCTAAATCACCTTTGAGTAAATCTTAGCACTTTGATTTTAAAGGACGGGATAAGATCCAATCCACATCATGCTTCTGTGCAATAAAATGCTACAATAGATTGTTGCTACGTTCAAAAAACAGTTGCTACAGCACGCACTAAAGTAATTTGCAGTTTAGTCTCTGTTTCCGTATCTCTTCATATTATTGGTGGACATACGCTCGGTTAATTTGATGGCATATCCGGAGGATAGGATCAGGGGAAGATACCGCAGATTTTTGGCCCAGTTATTTGGGTTGCGGTTGATAGTTTTAGCTACATTTTTTTGAGACAGTGATGAACATCAGAGATGTTGTTGGGCTCGAGAAGACTTTTGGATAAGCGACTTTCAGAAACTGTTTGGAGAAGTAGCTCTGTTTATTTTGATTTTGAAAGAAATTGGAGCCAAAAATAAAAAGAACTTTGTTGCGCGAGCAGTTTAAAAGCCGAAAAATACAAAGAGCCATGCATCAGCCTGGCCCAGGGCGGACATGGTGTCAGCCCTGGCCTGCTCGGTCTCGGGCCTGTTCCTTTATGCTCAGTCCACTTGTGGGCCTCATGCGAACACTACCCTATTCCCCACGGCCTACAGGCCCACAACTCTCGGTGCCTTAAAGACTATAAATGCAGCATTCCTTAGGCCTGTCCTTTTTGTTATGGCTTTTGGTTAAAAATTTTAAATTTTGGCTGTTTGCGACAGAGATTGCGAAGAGAGATACTCGCTTGCGATTTTGGTTGATACAGATATTAGATTTTTAACGTGTACTATAATTAGCTTGTAGATTCTGTCTTGAAAAAATATTCTATTTAAAAATTAGGTACTATAACAAAAACTAAAATCACTTTTAAAAATCGTAAAAAAACATATCATAAGTTCGAATTCTAGCTCGGCCTAGACTGGCATAGCGTGACTCGACGTTAAGAGTTTGGCCCACGACAGCTTAGTGCGACGGCCCGATAAATGCCCATGTAACGCGCTGGTGCTTTCCTTTATCAAATGAAAGCCCTCAAAGCCCATTAACCTCTGCCCCGTGCTCCTGGTGCCCCGGAGTCTCCCGAGTGAAGACCACCAGAACCCCCTCCTCTAGACTCTAGTCTTTCCCCAACCCCAAACCCCTCGTGCCCGACGCCGACCGAGCCCGCGCGCTCGTCGCCGGCAACCGCCTCTCCCGCTCGTCACGGTACGCCCCTCTTACCCCCTCCCATCTGCCCGCCGGTTTCGCTAGGTCTTCCGGGCCGAGGTGGCGACGCGAATTTTGGCGCGGCCGTCCGTCGTCGCCTCAGTCCCCGCCCGATCCGAGACTCCCCCTCTGCGTTTCTTCGGAGTTCTTATTTCTTTTTCAGTTTTTTAGAACTTTGCGCTGCGGTGGTGTTGCTCTGCTTGGCCGCTTAGATCGAGATCCCTAGTGGTTTTAGCTTTGGATTTGTTTAAACCGGCGACTCCATCATCTCTTCGTCTAAATCGACGACAGTATCTGTCTACTTTATGCATATCTCGCGGCTCTGGTTGGGGAGAGGGGGTACTATTTGGACGTTATTGACCCCTAATACAGTTGCAGTGAAACGTTTGGGGGCTAACCGTGCATTTTTTTTTCGGCTATGCAGCTTTCCATAGGCCATATCTGGTTTGAACTTTGCACAATAAAATGGAGAACACTCAGAACGAGAATCGCACAGACACCAAACAAGATGACGAGGCACGCCAAAGCAAACAGGATGATGAGGTAATTCTGATACACCTCTAGTAACTATATGAAATGGGTAACTTGCTAGTTTCACGACAGCGCGGTGGTTTTGGGTGATATTTAATTATTTGCTGATGTTGCAAACTCGCAATTCTATTAAGCCAATGGCTATCCTTTCTGTTTTTTGCTCCATTTTGTCCACCTGACCATATTGACCATTAGTCTACCGGAATCTTATTCCATTGGCAAACTCGGCACTGATTGGGCTGCGGTTTAATGAGGGAGAAGGTTGAGGTTCTTAATTTGGTATGGTTAGAATTGGTTGGGTGTTTGCTAGGCCTGCTATGATAGTGGGACATGTGAGCTTCAAACGAAAATGCTGTGAAACTTTGCATTCCTTGCCTCACAATTTTCACCTTGATAGCCACAGATGCACTGATAACTTTTTAAAGTTATGACCAAGGTTGCATGAATAATGAAAAAGACACAGGGGACAAACATGATACTGACACAGTGAACCACATTTTACATGTTACTGTGAATTGGCTTCCTTGCTCCTAATTGGTTTCTAGACTTCTAGTTTGTATAACTTGAGGTAGTTGCTTATAATTGGACTCTTGATTACAGCTCAAGTGGATTCATTTTCTGTTCCTAGGTTTTAGTGGCAGATCTTATTTGAAGACTCATAACTCATAAATGACTGTTTACATTGGTTATCTGAATTTGTAGCATTTTAAGTTCAGAATCCTGCTCACTGATCCTAAATTTTGGCTGTATGCAGGAGGCCCGTCTTGAAGAATACAAAAAACTTATTGATCAAAAGGCTGCCCTCCGCCGGAGCAACCTAAACCCTGGAAGGCCTGGTAGTTATTTTTCTTTTAGTAATGACTGTTGCATAGTCATCATGATGAAAATTTCGGAAACTCATATGCTTAAAGTCAAATTGATATACAGCATGTGCATCATTTACACTTGCACAAAAAACAAATCAAATGAAGCGCTAGAAAAATCTTGGTTTTTATTCTTGTTTGGTGGAGAACTAGTTTCTGTGATAAACAAACAATATTATGAAGGTGCATGAATTGTTAGTGTAGATTTTGCAGACAGTAAGAGTGAGTTGCTATTATCTTCATTTTGCACTTCAATTTTTTTCATTTGGTAGACCAGTACTATACCAATTATATTTCCCCTATGTAGTAGTGTTCGGGACTCTAGTTCAACAAACTGTGGCTCCGTTTGGCATTGTGTTGGCTTTTCAAAACAACTTAGATTTTTCTACTTTTGGATATAGCAATTAGTTTAAAGCATCTTCTTTGGATCCACAACAGCAAAGTCTTATCGCAATTAATAAATACTGAGATTCCCACAACTAACTAGATTCAACAACGCAACACAGCACAACACTGCAACCGCAAACTGGCCATGAACCTTTTTGCTGATAATGTTTTAGGGACCATTTCATGCACACACAGAGGGTGGATGGGATGAGTATGCTGAATACAACTGCAAAGACATATGAACATGGTAGGAGGGACGGGGGGAATTTACATTCAATACAACTGCAAGTATTTATGAGAACTGCAGGTGGTACACAAATAAATTAAGAAATATAACTGTGATCGAGGGTGAACAGATCGACTGTGTTAGCTCTCTACTTTAACATGTACCTTGAAATTTCTGATATTTTGGAGTTTTGGGCTTCCAGCTATGTTGATCACGGAGTCTCTTCCCTCATTTTGGCTACTCATTACTTGACAACTCATGTAATTGAATTGTATCTATTAGCTTAGATGTTCGCATATTTTCACATGGTAATTTTGTTCATCTTTAAATTTTCTTGACAACTTATAATTCAGTATGGTGGATGAGGCATCCATGAATTTCTGTGCCTTATACACATATGTTTTTGAGTCTTAGCAATGGAAATATGATGATGCATTACTCAATGGCTTCATTTTCTTCTTGAGTCATTTGTCTTTTTTTAAACTTAATTTCATTCCTTTTGTAATTCTTAGTTCTTTTGCATTTTAATGGATGATTGATGTTTCAATTGTTGAGTGGACAATTTCTGATCTCAATAGGTCATGCACATTTTTTTGTAGCATCATTATGATGTGATGGTTCACTAATTTCAGATGCAAACTACCTGAGGACTCTTGACTCCAGTATTAAACGAAATACAGCAGTTATAAAGAAACTCAAAACAATAAATGATGAACAAAAGGATGGGTTAATGGATGAGTTGAAAAGTGTGAACCTGAGCAAATTTGTCAGCGAAGCAGTTTCTTATATTTGTGAGGCCAAACTTCGTTCTGCTGATATACAAGCTGCTGTTCAGGTAATTGTCAATAGTAACTTGCATTTTCTTAGTACATGTGGTTCATTGCATGGTTGCACTTGTCTATTTGAATTTTCAAGTTTCTGGGTTACAGAACGAAGCCAGCCCTTTTGTTCATTGCATGTTTGAACTTGTCTATTTGAATTTTTAAATTTCTGGGTACAGAATGAAGTATGTTCCCTGCCTTAGTGATAGCCTTTACAGTTTGTGCTGTTACATATAGTCAGTTATTTTATTTGGACTTATTAACATCATGCTATTAGATTGCTTCATTATTTCACTTTGCAGATTGAGGTTTAGGTGATGATAAAGATGTGAACCTCCAAATGCATCAGTTATATGGATTTATGTAATGTAATAACTCTTGTAGCAATGTAATGTAGGTTTGCTCACTGCTTCATCAAAGATACAAGGACTTCTCACCTTGTCTTATACAAGGTCTACTGAAGGTCTTCTTTCCTGGTAAATCCGGAGATGATTTGGATGCAGACAAAAACTCGAGAGCTATGAAGAAGAGAAGCACACTGAAACTTCTGATTGAACTGTATTTTGTTGGAATTGTTGAAGATGCTAGTATATTTATAAACATTATAAAAGATCTTACATCACTGGAGCATTTGAAGGACCGGAAGCAACACAGACAAATTTGTCTCTTCTCTCTACCTTCGCTCGTCAAGGGAGGTTTTTCATAGGGTTACAGTCTAATGGTCAGGAAGCTTATGATGAGGTAAGGAAATTTAAGTACCAACATCATTTATTATCAAGTGGTCTCAGAAGAAAAATCCTGATCACATTCGACTGCATTAAGTAGAGCTAGCTTCTCTTACTTAGTTCAATGCGCATCCTTGAGCCCCAAAGTTATCTTTTTCTTTCTGAATAAGTGCACATACTTTTTTAGCCTTTAAAAATTACTAGAGAATACTGAATTTGATTAGTCTTCCACTAAGGGTAAGGGCAAAATGGACCAATAAGGTTTGGATTTTCACAAAGAATATTTTGGAAACTTCAGTTCAGGAAGTGTCATTGACTTATTAATGCGCAATTTACACCATAGCCTAAGCATGGGAGGGACCTGCATGCATAAAATCATGATTGTGATATATGGTCCCACTCCCACTACCCTGTACTGTTTTGTATACTATTCTCAGGAGTCTACCACTACCAGTACAGCATGTCTGCACCGTATATACCACCTAGTACATTGGTCAGAACTCAGAAGACTGATTTTTGAATGTCCATACTGAGCTGAGTAACGGACCAATAAAAATTTCAATGATTACAGTTCTTTAAGGACCTAAATGTCACTGCTGATCAGAAGAAGTTCTTCAAGAAAGCCTTGAACTCTTACTATGATGCTGTAGCTGAACTACTACAATCAGAACATGCGGTAAATAACAAACTTTTTCTTTGTTAGTTTGGACTCTCTTATCTGTCATCATTTGACTTTCCTCTAATATCTTTATGCATGCACCTAAACTATCCACTATATCCAGTCTCTTCGTCTGATGGAGGCAGAGAATGCAAAAGTTTTAAGCGCCAAAGGTGAACTAAGCGATGAGAACACAGTCTCGTATGAGAAACTCCGGAAGTCTTTTGATCAGTTACTGCGTGGTGTATCCTCGTGAGTATCTATTTGTGTATGTCATTTTTATTTTGTTTGTGTATTGTTTCATAGCAGCATAAGCTGCCATTTATCTAGTTTTATTATTTGTAGATTGAACTTTGTGGCATCATCTGGTCTTCTGTTAGGGGACTTATGGTTGCATAACACGGCAGCACACGCTTGACCCCTGTAATTTACCAGCTGAATTTGTTGTCTGCAGTAGTACTATGTCATCATTGGGTTCTTACCTCTCATGATCCGCTCCTAAAAGATGGAAATCAACCATACCTCATCTTCACGTTACTGCAAGAGTGACTCACTCACAAATGAACATTCAAATCAATCCAAAATTTCTATAAAAAATAGATAGGACAGACAAAATATTGATGCACCATTGTGTAAAGTTTCAGCCTCAATGCGAGGAGAGAAAAATAATAAATTGCCGCAAAATAAATTGAAAGGGGGAAAAGACAAAAATTAACTATTTACTCCAAGCTTCAAGTTTTAGTCCTCTTAGTACTAGGTAACACATGTAATTTTTCAATGCTTTAGATCACCCAAGAGATTCCCTTCCATTTTTGGAGATCTTTTTTGGGTTTGGTGCTTAACATAGAGGGTTTGCACAGATTTTCCATGGAGGGTGTGCATAGGATTGGTTTCCATCACAGCTGATAACCAAGAACGCACTTGTTCAGCTGAGAGGATTTTCTTTTGATTTCGTGATCTGTACTATTGTTTTCTTTGTTAAACTTCAAACAATATTTCCTTCCTATCTCCTACTAAGGAAATATTGGATAATTTCAACCAATTTAAGCCTAATAACAAGCATTAAGCAACCTTAGAACACATCATTTCAACCATTTTAAGCCTAATAATTGCTTACATGTTTAGCATTGCAAAAGATTGAGATGTTTAGTTAATCTTATCATCTTAATTTTTGTTACAAAGGAAAAGATAATCTTTTGCCATGACTTGACTAATTGTTGATGCTTCTCTTTTTAGCATGTCAATATTATCATTCGATCATATATATTTATGTATGATTCTTGACAATCTTTAACCTTTTCTTTTGCAGATTAGCTGAAGCTCTTGACATGCAGCCTCCAGTGATGCCAGATGATGGAAATACCACAAGGGTTACTACAGGAACTGATGTCACCCCATCTTCTGCAAAAGAACCATCTGCACTGGAACCTATTTGGGATGATGACGATACCAAGGCTTTTACGAATCTTTACCTGATCTCAGGTTTCTCTTCACACTATCACAAAAACCTTGCTTCACTAACTAGCTTGCTGTGGAGCTACATTAACTATGCTACTTGATTATTCTTCTGAAACTATGCAAGCTACTTCTTTGAGCAGAGCATTTGTGCCCGCTGTGTTATTGGGAGAGGCCGAACCAAAGTTGAATGAGCAACACGCTAAGGGCCGCGAACAATCTAGTGTAAGAATCTGATATGTTAAAAGTAGTACGTTCTGCAAGTTCACATTACTAGTTGCTGAGAAGGTTCTATAATAACTGTCTTTGTAAACTGGATTATTAGATGTCACTCTGTGACTATATGCTTGTTTCCAACATTTCAGCACTGATCTTTTTCCTTCATAGAGCTTTTTTTGGGGTGACGTACAGTGTGTTTCCTGCTTCTTCTGGATAGTAAAATCCTGGCCTTTTTCAGATGTGGCTAAAAACTGTTTAAATATGAACAACATATGGTAGTTTGCCTTTACAACAAATTTTTTTGTGGTGCAGTTTTAGCTCCCAATTTACACTAACCAAATATGTGATGTCTGAATCATTACCCACAGAGATGGTTCACAGAACATGATCTCGTGAACGTGTTCGGCCCCTATGTGTTCCATTTCCTTGTTAAATTTTACATTGATAACATGTTTCAATACATTGTTAAATTTTACATTGATAACATGTTTCAATACATTGTTTATATCAGACATCCACAAGGTTGTTTGTGTACCCTTTTCTCTCTCTCTCTGCGTGGGAGAGTGAGTGAGGGAAAGAGGAATGTCTTTACTCCTTTTTTAAATACACATTCACTTAGCATGTTTTCCTTTTATTTTCTTTTGGGTTTGACACTAAACCATTATATGAATTTTGTGTTGAAGGAATCCGGCACAGAACAAGAGATTGAAGTGCATGATAATGCTCAAACTTCTTCTGTCACTGAACATCAACTGGAAGGAAAGGCAGATGATGTAGCCAAGGATAGTGAAGACAAAGATAAAGATAAGGGAAAAGATGCAGAAAAGATAAATCCAAAGAGAAGGATCTGGACAGAAAAACTGAGAGAGAGAGAGAAAGAGAAAGTAAGAGCCTTGGACGGTGCAAGTTTGGATAACCTGCTACAGAGGCTGCCAGGATGTGTTAGCCGTGATCTTATTGATCAATTGACGGTATTAGCTCATGTTGTATTGTCTATCTTCTATACATCTAAGGTTGATTATCATTCTCAATCTACTTTGTATTTCTCCAGGTTGAGTTTTGCTACCTGAATTCCAAAGCAAGTCGAAAGAAACTTGTGCGGGCCTTATTCAATGTCCCAAGGACTTCACTGGAACTTTTACCTTACTATTCTCGGTTGGTTGCCACATTGTCAACATGCATGAAAGATGTCCCAATCATGCTTCTCTCTATGCTTGAAGAGGAGTTCAACTTTTTAATAAATAAGAAGGTGTGTTCATTTTAACGCTTTGTTCCTTCGCCTTGTCAGTGCTCAGTTCCGTAACAAATTCTCATTTTATCCTTAACAATATCTGGTATTTGTCATTAGCTCTAAAATCTAAGCTAAGCCATTAACATCAATGTAAACAATAAATTCATGAAATGAACATCTCCAGCAGACCAGCACCTTTCCCACATCCTCCAAAGTAGGAGTTGGAGATTTGGAGTTGAAGTGGAGGGAGGCAGGAATTCTTTTTATCAACATATATTTATGTATTTACTGTAACTAACTATTCTTCTCTGTTCTGTTTCCTTTTCAGGATCAGATCAATATTGAAACAAAAATAAAAACATAAGATTTATTGGGGAGTTGTGCAAATTCAAAATTGCACCGGCAGCTCTTGTTTTCAGCTGTTTGAAGGTATGTGTGTCTTATGCATGGAGTTAGTAATTTCTAGCTTTCTTGCACTTCCATCTGTTGCTTAGGTCAAGGCATATTGTTTATATTTTGCAGGCCTGCCTAGATGATTTTAGTCATCATAACATTGATGTGGCCTGCAACCTTCTTGAGACTTGCGGTCGTTTTTGTATCGGTCACCTGAAACTACAATTCGCATGGCTAACATGTTGGAGATACTGATGCGATTAAAAATGTCAAGAATTTGGATCCACGCCACAGTACACTTGTGGAAAATGCCTACTACCTTTGTAAACCACCGGAAAGATCTGCCCGAGTTTCAAAAATTCGGCCACCTCTTCATCAAGTAAGATATCCATGTCCTCTCTGATCTCTTTTGTTCCTCTGATCATTTTCATT